>LNAC01000069.1:3205784-3340394 GCA_002007465.1 Ailurus styani
GGGGGGGGGCTCATCGGACACAGGCTGCCCCCAGCATGCTGGCTGGGGTCCAGGCGGGAGCACCTGCAGGGGGAGTATCCAGAGACAGAATGCTCCCGGAGAACCAGGCAGAAGCGTGTGCCCTCTTGTGACAAAGTGTCAGAAGTCTCAGAGCAGCTCCTCCTCTATATTCAATGGGCCAAAGCTGTCACAGTCCCACACAGATTCAAGGGGATGGGACAGAAATGCCATCATTGAGGGGAAGGTACAGAGACTTCCCATATACACGCTGCCCCTCACATGCACAGTCTCCCCATTCTCAACAGCCCCCACCAGAAGGGCGCTTCACCACCCAGGGTGAAGCAACACTAACCCAACGTCATCGCCCAACACCCTCACTCTTGGTCGTGCACCGTCGATGGGTTTGGACAAGTGTGTAATGACACGTATCCACCATTGTAGCCTCATGCAGAGTCTTTTTCCTCTGTGTTCTACCTATTCATCCCAGCCCTGCCTCGATCCCCTGGCAACCACTGATCCTCTTAGTGCCTCCCTAGTTAGGTCTTTTCCAGATGTCATAGAGTTGCGATCACACAGGATGTGGCCTTTGCAGATTGGCTTCTTTCATTTAGCAATATGCAATCAGGGTTCCTTTATATCTTTTCAATGGCTGGGTGGCTCACTTCTTTTTAGCACAGAATAATAAATATTTCAAAAAAAAGAATAATAAATATTTCATTGTCTGGATGGACTATGGTTTATTTATCCTTTCACCTGCTGAAGGTCATCACAAGGTCTTCCAAAAGGGGCCCTTATAGAACAGCTATATAAATTAGCTGATACTCTAAAAAATATAAGGCAGGGAACTAAAATATGAACTGAAGAGGTGAAAATGGTTGAATTAGACTGAACCTTTCCTTGAAGCATTCAGATCTGGATATAAGCTTCTTCGTGGCTTCTAAGCCTACAGACTCAAGGAGACCCAGTTTATCCATCTGTAAAAGGGAAAATAAAACTTTCTCTTCCTATCTAGAAGTTGCTAAAATCACTGGGGGGGAAATGCATTTGAAAAAGCATATTAACCACAGAGCACTGACAGATGGGTAGCAATTATTGTATGCTTCTTTTCCTCAATCTCAGCAAAGGATTTGGTGTCAACAACATTTTAGCCAAGGGAATTTGAAAGAGTGCTCGGTCTGGGTGGGCATGTGGGGCAGGGGCAGGGCAGGAGGGGATGGGACAGGCCTGTCATCAGGGCTCCTGGACTTTGACATCTGGAAGGCAAGAGCATCCCTTTTCTCTCTGAATTCCGGAATCTCAGAGGTAGATGTGTTAGCTTCTGGTTTCCTGGTTTCCAAGGGAAGAAGTGGTCTTGGACGGCAATCCCTTACAAGAGAAGAGCGTCAGGGCAAAGCAGGGATGAGGATAGAAATGGACCATTGGAGAACTTAGAGGAAAAGGAGATCAAATGGAGAGAGAGAGGATTCAAACTTTCAGGGAAACATTATTAGGATTTTGGAGCACTGAGGGGGCTAACTCTGGTTTTTGAGTGAGGAGACCAGCAAACGTCATCTCCAGAACCATCCTCTGTGTCCTTGGGAGGCTCACAAGTTGGCATCAGTCCGTCCACTCCTCCTCGTCCCAGTCCCCTCCACATACAGCCTTCCCATGGCCAACCTGCCTCGTGACCTCGCCCTCAGCCAAAGTTTGATGGGGTGGGGCAGGACCCACGATCACACAGCAAGCAGGCTGAACCTTGACCTTGGGTGAGTCACCTTGGCTCTTGGGACTCAGATTCCTTATAATCAAGATCCTTTCAAGCTCTAAGTTTTGATGAAACCAATCAATGGAAGACCTTTCCTCCATTCGATAAACTATTATCGATCAGATTCAGTGTGGACAGGGTGCTGGGGTTCAATAGCAAACCAGATAACAGTTCAGTTAGGGAGAAACAACCTTCACCTCCCCCCACACTCCTGCCAGCCTATTAAGGAAAAGCTTACACACACATATGCTGGACTGGGGTGCAATTACCTAAGCGAGGAAGCCATTTGAGTGAGTGGCTTGAATGCCTTAGTGGCCTACTCAAGCAAACCTAAGCCTAAGCCTAGGATATACCTCAAGGGCCAGGAATGGACACGTAAGGACCACCAACCAGAAACAGCTAGCTGGGCCTTCTCAACTAATGCCACTGCTGCGCTCTAGCCGGTCAGTGTCCCTGCCTGGCTCTCCCATCTTCTCTATAAAAGTCTTGCCCCTGCTCAGGTCACCGGAGCACTCCTAACCACTTCCCATTTGGTGCCACCTAATTCCAATCAATTTTTTTCTTATCGACTCTTAAAATTTTTAATATGCTTCGGGTTCTCCTTGAATCCTGTGCAGAAGCAGCTGCTTCCTTTGCACTTGTTTTCAGAAGCTGTGACTGAAAGACCTGCGGATCCCCTTACCCAAGAATTTAACACTGCCACTGGATGCAAACAGCAAGAGGTTTATTTCCACGCAGGTACCGGCGGGTGGTCGGCAGCTCCAGCTAACCGAGCACACCGACCGGAGAGAAACAGGGTCTTATATAGGAAGGCACAAACAAGTTTTGGGTGGGGCGCAACTGATTGGTTGACAATTTGAACTTTGAAAAAGGCATACTTGGAGTTTGCTGATTGGTTTTGAGTACCCGCGCGCGCGAAGTGAGAGGCGGGAAGGGGGAACAAGCTGATTGGTTCTGAGGGCCCGCTCGCGCAAGAGAGGGGAACAAGAAGGGGGAAGGTAGGAAAGCCATCATGGCGTCTCTATTATTTCTATAAGCCAAGCAGTGACAGTAAAGCAAAAGAGCAATTAATATGCGACTAATAACCCGATTAACAACCTAATTTATACCTAAAAGCCAGTGGTTTACAGAAAAGCAAAAAAAGCGGTTAGTCATCCTATCTACCTTCTAGGGGAAGGGTCTTTCAGTGACTATCTGTTGAAGTTGGGCAAAGGACCAAGTGCGTATGTGACCACATGTCTATCTGTGGCGCTGCCCGTTGCAATTCACGCGCACGCTTCCCTCCTCCACTTAGTGAGGTCTCTACGGCCACAGCCCTGCCTGAGGCCGGCAGTTGTCCCGTTCTGCTGCTGCGACTGGGGGAAGGAAGGCCTAGAGGGCTCGTTTTGTCTTTGGGCCAAGTCACTGTCTGCAGCCCAGCCTTACGAGCAATCATGAAAAGCCTGACGATGATAAAGAGCCCAACTGACTTTTGCGCTTATTTCCCGACTCAAGACTCGCAGCTGGAGGCCAGGGATCATTGGCATCCCGCTCCCTTTCTTCCTCCGTCCCCACCCTTTCCCAGAGCCTTCGTTCTCCTGGAGCGCAGGCTAG
Source organism: Ailurus styani (assembly GCA_002007465.1). Taxonomy (NCBI): domain Eukaryota; kingdom Metazoa; phylum Chordata; class Mammalia; order Carnivora; family Ailuridae; genus Ailurus; species Ailurus styani. The sequence continues at coordinate 3,209,122 of LNAC01000069.1, forward strand.
TGGGGAAAGCCAGACCAGCCTCGGACGGGGACGGACGTTGGAATCCGGCATAGCCAGTCCGATGTTAGGGACTAGCCCACACTCCCTGGGAATCCTCAAAAGGTTCTCCCAGCCCAGTCCTGCTGGCCAGAGAAGGCTTCCTGAAGGAAACGATGCCTAAGAAACTGGAAGGGGGACCGGGAGTTCAGCTGGTGACAAGGACTAGGTTCATGGGACACTGACGGCTGTGTGGTGCCCACTCACTGCGGGAAGGGTACCTGGAAAGAGCGGCGTGTGCTGCAGCTGGTTATAGGTTGGAGCATGGATTTGATGAGGGCAATCTGGAGGCAGGGAAGCCAGTTGGGAGGCTGGACCCCCACTCTGGGAGAGGCCGATGGTGGTGTGCACCAGGGTAGTGGCTGCAGGGAGGGGAGGCCTCTGGAAGGATGTGAGCCACACTCGGGACGATGAGTCCCGGAGACTGAGTTGGAGTGAGTGGAGGTGGGACAACTGGTCGGTTTCCAACCCTGGGGCATCTTCCAGGTGTGGCCAGAGCTCGGAAAAGGAAGAGGAAGGACAGTGGTGAAGGGAGACGGAGGCTTGGAGCCGTCCCCTGATGCTGCAGGCCCCTTCCTCTCACCTCGCTGATGCTCCCCTAATTAATCGGCGAGCCTGTGCCTGCCACCTCACCAGTGCACTCTGCTGATCTGCCCCTTGAGACAAAAGGAAATTGGAATTAAGAGGAGACAATGGAATTGCTGCAGGATTATTAGCTTCAATGAAGTTAATGAAAGGAGTTGGGGAGGAGGGAGGGGAGGAGGGCCCTGGGGGACAGTGACTCATGCTGGGCTGGGCACTGCGGCAGGACTGGCTGGGGAGGGCTGTGGCTGGTAAAACTCACTCTCTGGGCTGCGGGGTCCTGGGGGTGCACCAAGGTCGGCGCTTCTGTGGGCAGCAGGATCCCGTGGGAAGAGAAGAGGCATTGGGATTGGGGGGAGGGCTGTCCCTGAGCACAAGGAGCACAGCAGAGAGACAGAGGGGTGCTAGCACGGGGTATGGGAGAGGTGCTCCCCCCGGAGCCAAGGAGAGGAACTCCAGGCACCTCTGGGCAGAGGCAAGGCCCAGCTGTCTGCCCCCGTAGGGGTAAACAGAGGGCTGTGTTTCTCCAAAGGGGACCCAACTAAAACTCCACCTGCTCCCTGGCAGCGAGACTCAGCTCAGTGGTCTACCCCAGGTGCCTATCTACAGAGGGTCAGATCTGGCAATTCAGCTCAGGTCTCTGAGGCCAGAGGCTACAACACAAATGGCGAAAGCAAAAATAATTACAGCCCAAGCCCACAGAAGAGAACAGGCATCCAGGTCAGGGCACGTCTGCACAAATGCACACATGCGCACTACAAGCCCACGTGGTCACCAGCCCACGTGTGATAGAGAGCCACACTGGAACGCACAGATGCACCCATGCGCACTCACACTTGTACTCTCTCCTGACCATGGGGGGATCTCACCCTAATTTGGTAATAACCATGTCCTTTGCAAACCCATCCATGTGCCAGCTCCTCTTCCCAATGGCCTGGGACTGGGTTCGCGTCCCCAGACACGGCTGATGTCCATCCTTCCCTGCCTCTGCACCAGTGGACCACCTGGAGGGGAGGCGGGGGGTACAGTCACTCCAGCAATGTTGCCAGGATGACAGGGCTCTGCTCCGAACAGCGAACCCCCAATTTGCCCTCCCCGCTGAAATAAGGAGATGAGGTACTCAGGAGACAGTTTCATTTCCAGGGTGGGGTTTTTTTTTTTTCTTATATGCAGCTCATGAGTCACTAGATTAGCACCTTTCCAATTACTGGGAGGCAAAAAGCCTATTATCATCTAAAACCTCCTGCAGAATGACGGCTCTATTCTTTTTGACGGCAGCAGCCAGCCCCACAGGGAGCTGCAGAGCTCAGCAAGCTGAGAGCCCAAGTTCCAGGCAACTTTTTGTCCTTGTTTCAAAAGTGAACTTTCAAGAACTCACATCACAGCCTCAGCAGCACCTCGCACTCTGATCGAAACGTGCGGGGACAGCCCGACTGTGGGCACTGAGGAAGGGCAAGCGAGTGCATCCCCGGAGTGGCTCCGGGGCCAGGGTCACCTCGTACCTCTGAGGGGCTGCAGCATGAAGGCTCCGGCCGAGCTGAGGGAGAATGCGTGCCTCAGAGAGGGTGACGTTCTGGAATATGCTGGGAAGAATGGCTGGAGATCCTCTCTCTGGAGGCCTTTGGGAGTGAGGCATCCAGCCTCACACGGAGATGGCCTGTCCAGATTGGGTCAGGTGAGCAACTGGAGACATCAGACCTCAGTCAGGTTCAAGGGCCGCCGTACCATCTTAATGAGCCACACCACTGTGGGCCGTGGGCTGAGCCGGAATCCGGATCTGAAATCGTCATTAACTTGCTGTGTGTCCTCACTAAGGGGTCTCTTGGAGCCTTCATTTTCTCCACTGTAAAATGATACGGATAAACTCCCTTCCAGCTGTAATGTTCTCCTGTCTCAGTGCAGGCCGTATCTGGATCCGTTAAGACAGCTAGCTCCGACGGACCTCCTAACAGTTCAGGGAGGCTGCTCCTTCCCTGTTATCTTAATGCCCACATCCCCACCGTCCTTCTCCCCACGGTCCACCCTGGACCCCTAGGATCCCTATGCAAGGTCCTGTGCAGGTAGATTGAATGAATGGTAATAGCGATCAGCACCATTTGGGGAGCACTTCTTAGGAGCAAGGCCACTATCTCCTTCCATAATCCTGGAAAAGGGGCTATCTCCATCTCATGCAAGAAGAAACTGAGCCTAGGGAATTTAAGTCATCTGACCAGCAGGACTCCACCTCAAGAAGGATTTGAATCAAACCTGGGCTCCTATCCGGAAGCTAGATCACCAATATACCAGCTGCACGTCACAGCCTCCAAAAATCCCAGATGGGTGGGCTGCCAATGACTGCAGCCACCCGCAGGCTTTCTTCTGCCCCTCTAGAGGTACAGGTCATCAGGGTTTGCTGGAGGTCAACTCCAGATCACGGCCCCCCTCCCGGGGAGTGAGGGACTTCCTGCATTGCCGGCTCCTGGAGCCCAGAGACACGCAGCCCCACCCAGATGCATCCTCGGTGCAGGAAGGCAGGCCTGTGTGGGAAGGCAGGCAGCACCTGACCCCACGTCCACCCCCTTTCTTCTGCCCCCACCCCCTCAAAGCTTAAAAGATTGGCAAAGTCAGCTCAGAAAGTTTAAAAGATAACAAAAGGACAGCCTGAGGCAGAAACACAACAAAAGCCAGAAGAACTGGGAGGGCTTAGGGGCTGGTGGAACAGGTGAGCCCCATACCCTTAGGGGGTTCCAGTTTACCCCACTCTCCCTAATTTACATATTACAGCCTCAGCACATGTTACTGTCCTTCCACTTTGGGACTTGGTGTATGCCTCGTTAACAACCTATTCTGTGCACTTTAGACAGTACGTTGCAGCTGGTTGTGTGTTTCTTTTTTTCCCTATTAATCCATAACCAAATTCCGCGCTGGAATCAGGGAGCCCTACCTGCTTCCACTGTCACCAGGGACTTTTATGCTCCGTCTGAGTTTCTTATGAGCTCCAGGCTGGTGGGCCTGTGTCTCTGTAGTTTGCTGCTCCCCGGCCTCAAGCTGCCATCACTCTCCACACCAACACCAGAGCCATCCGCAGAACAGTAAGCCATTCAACGAAAAGACCAATTATTACATTCCTATGTAGTGTCTTAGCAATGAAATTCCACTTTCCAGAGACACAAAAAACACCTCCAGGATGTACATTGCCCTAGCTTTCAGCATTTTTCAGAGCTAGCTTTCACTCAGACAAGAAGATCATTTATTATTATTGATATTCACTTACTTGTTACAAATGGTCCAGCTCTAGAAACAGCATCCGCACCTAACCACATTAATTGTTGGGTTGTGGGGTTTTTCCCACAAACTACATCTTCTGTAGCTCCGAGAATGTCGCCTGCATAACTGGAATTGGCTGCATTAATTAATCAATTAGAACATTTAATATTCCTCCACCTGTTCCTTTGAAGTCATTTGAGCTTAAATGGAACTCTATTAAAGAATAAAAGATCTCCATAAATATTGTAGGAAAAAATATAATTACACTTCAACTGCTCTGTGGATTTATTTGTATTAGGCAGGAAGTTTCCCTAAGTTCGGGTTCTCAGCTCTTTCTTCGACCACTGATTAGCCAAACAAACCTCTGGCTACTTGACAGGCCTCAAATTCTAGTTTCTTGGAAACCTTCAGCGTCCAGCGGAACCAGCCAGGCTGGGAGAAGGAGCATGACCAAGCTGTCCCAGCTGAATCACACTGGTTCCTCTTTCCACTGAACCCGCGGTGAATGAACAGTAATCATACTATAAAATAACTGTGTAATGAGGATTCGCAACTTACCAGGAACTGTGCTGAGTGCTTTATATACATGATCTAATCTACTCCTTGGATCAGTTCTGGAAGGAAGGTGTTATTATCCCAATTTTACTGGTGAGGGATCTAAGCACAAAAGATGACAAATTGCCCAAAGATACGTCATGAGGAAACGGCAGAGGTGGGATTCCTACCCAGACTTGTCTCATTCTAATGTTTATTTATTATACTTTGCCTTCCACTCTGTACCACTACGTAGGCCTATAATGGCCAACATGATGGGTTGCCCCCTGGTCCTTCCTGAATGGTTTCAGGTCTCGGATGACCACCCCAGTGGTTATTCTCCAGGGAAGGTACTCTTGTGAAAGGTATTCTCAAAGTCAAGTGCATGGCGGCTGCTTGTAGCCCCAGCCGCCCCTTTGGACAGCCTGCTGATCTCTTCTGGTCCATGGACCACACAGTCTGGGAGTGTGAGAGCCAGGCAGGGGGGTTGGTTTACACATTCTGCAGTTAACATCTTCAATTTACATAGAAGGAAACTGAGGCTCAGAGAGGTTTAGGCTATTTGTCCAAGATCAAACAGCTACACAGCTAGTTAGGCCAGAGAAGGATGGGGTGCCTGGATCAGACCATTTGGTTGAATAAATGGGGTCCTTCCCCTGCCACTCCACCCAGGCCTCTTTCCCTTTGACTGCATCACATCCCCATCCCCCAAACAATTCATATGACCTCTCATTAAGTCCAGAAGATCTACCCAGGCCTGAGATTGTGGGGCTTTGACTATGTTCAGTCTGCGCAAAAGCACAGAGACAAATTTCACTTGTTTTGAGCCTCAGTCAGTGTAAAATAACATTGCCATCCCTTCAATGAGATTCAGAGGGATGCCTTCCTGGCCCGTGATCAAATCTCTACCATCTCAGACTCTTCTGACACAGGCCCTCCTCATCTCTGAATATCTTAGAGGCCTTCCTCCGCCTCTTTTCTATCTCTGAGATGTCTTTTCAGGAGGCGGTGCCTGAATTCCAAGTAGTCTGTCCGGGAGAGCTGGCCGTTAATCTGCTCTCAAGAGCCCTGAGTCCTAGATCTAGTCCCTCCCTGGGTGAGTTCACCAGACTCGCTGAGGAACCACAGAGACCTGCAGGGGCAGTTCCACGGGGCGCTCAGGGTCTTCAAGCACCACACTCCTTCAGAGACCCCTCTACCGGCAGCCAGGAGTTTTTTGTCTGAAGCGGGGCCTGGCCCTCTCCGCACAGGCCCTCCGAGCCTCAAGCATCCTCATCTACACAGTGAAGGACATGATTTTTAAGGTTTCTTCCACCAGCTGTGGCTTTGGACAAGTGACTCTCCAAGTCCGGTTTCTTCATTTGTATAATGGGTATAACACAACTCAATAATATGTACAATTCTAGAGTCGGGCACGTACTGAGCGTCAATAAATGTTAGTCATTATATTATCATTTTGTGATTTGGGAGCAAGTTTTGTTTGGGAAAGAGAAAAATGGGGAAGGGGTTAGAGGTAGGGCCTATGGGCAACACTGGGCCAGGCGCTCCCAGCCCGAGAGCCACTGCTGTGGCACCGAAGGCCCACACTCACCAGCCCAGCTTCACAGTCCGAGTCCAGGGCCACAGTCTGGAGGCTGTGATCTCACTGAGGGCAGTGGGAGGTCCAGTGTAGGAACCCAAACCCCATCCACCCTCCTGGGACTTTGTGCCTCTTATAGGCTGGATGGGGTCCCTTCAAAATTCTTATATTGAAGCCCTGACCTCTGGTACCTCAGAATGTGACTATATTTGGAGATAGGACCTGTATCTCCAAAGAAGATGAGAAGGTGGCCACCTACAGCCCAGGAGGTAGGCCCCAGGAGAAACCAACACTGCCAACAACTTGATCTTGGACTTACAGCCTCCAGAACTGTGAGAAGATAAACTTCTGTTGTTTAAGCTCCCCAGCCTGAGGTCCTTTGTTACGGCAGCCGCAGTAGACAAGCACAGTGTAGACTGTGCTGACAAGACAAGTAGACTTGCTGAAGACCTGGTATGGTTGAGACACCCGCCAGGACTGCCACATACCCCTTGCTGCTCGGAGTCCCCCGCCCCCTTTATTTTTCTTGCCCTGCCCTTCAGGCAGAAAGCTCCAGGGCTCCTGAGGGAGGTGTGTGGGGGTAGAGAGAGGTCTGTGGAGAAAAGGACACAGAAGATCAGCATCCCATACGTAAGGGAGGTGCTGGGTGAGCTCCTGGGAGCTGGAGGGGTATTCGCGGCACATGGTTCGTCCATCCTGAGGAGCAGATGTGGGGCCAGGCCAATCAGGGAAGGATGGCCTCCAGCCTGTCTTATCTTGCTCAGACTAAGTAGGGTCTGGGAGCAGAGGCCTCATAACTGCCTGCTGCCTCCTCTCCCAGGCCCCACACACCACAGAAGTGGAGAGCCTAGAGCAGAAACCTCCAGCCTGGAAGCAGGTGATCTAAATGCTCATCTGGTCTCTTTGACACTGAGTCCCTTGATCCTCTGTATTTACCTACTAAATAAGGTACCCACCCCTGCCTTCTTAGCTTGATGGGAGGGTAGGCATGATCTTACTTTTGCAATCACATCTGGAGAGCTCAAAAGATCTCCTTGTCGCTGAAGTTTGCTGAAACCTGCATTATCACTCTCGGCAGGAATATAATGTGGGAAAAGCAGAAGAACACTAGCAAAGTCAAGCAGCAGGCAGGGAAAGGACTCAAGGACTTGTGGCCTAGAGAGACTTGGCAGCATTAAATGAAGTTGAGTTTGGATGTCAGCACCCAGGGACTGACTCTGGGCGGGCAGAGGGGTCTGCAGAGCCAAGAGATTTTAAAGCCATCTGCTCCTCCCCAGCTCCCATCCCCAAGGAGTCCAGAGTTTTTGGAGAAGCTAGTGGTTTTATCTGGACTAGTCTCTGATGGAAATAATCAGTATGACTCTAGGGTTTTAGGGAAAATTATCATGAAGAGGCCATGTTCTCGGTGATGTCCACCTTGGATGGGATACCACCGATGGAGTAAAGTCAGGAGGACTAGAGGATTGGGTGATGGATGATTTATGGTCCTAAAGGCTGGGTCCAAGACCAGCTTGGGAGGCAGGCACCACGCGATTCTGTTCTCCCGCCAAAGATCTACCAAGGCCATCAGCCAAAGCTTTGGAAGAGAGAACACACAGAAAGAACAGTAAATTAGGAAGATGTTTTTTTCCCTGCCATCAGCCAAGGGGAAAACTTCAGGAAGAAACAGTAAAATTCAACAAAGACAGAGCTTTCCTCAACCCCTTTCACCCCAGAGAAAAATCACATGTCTACCTCTCAGAACATTTTCTCCTGAAGGGGAGAGACGGGGTGGGGGAGGAGAGTCTAAGAAGACAACTGTCTCGGGTTAATCTTTCTTTTTAATAGCTCCATTGAGGTCCAACGGAAGGATAACCCTGCACATACTTCAGGTGCACAGCTGACCACGTTTTGACATATGTGTGCACCTGGTGAAACCATCACCATCATCAAGACAACAAACGTCTCCATCACACCCAAAGGTTTCCTTGTGCCCCCGTGTAATCCATCCTTCCCTCCACCCCCATCTTCAGGAAACCACTCACGTGCTCTCTGTCATTAGAGATTAGTTTGCTTTTCCTAGAATTTGATACGAATGGAATTACATAGTCTATACCCTGCATCAGCCCTTTGTTCCTGTAATCACTGAGTAGCATTCCATTGTATGGATACACAACCGTGTGCTTATCCATCCACCTATCCTTGTCCATGTGGGTTGTTTTCACTGTGGGGCAACTCTGAAAATTGACATACAAAAGACACATAAAGCTGCTATGAACATCCATCAGAGTGTGCAAAAGCAAGCCAATCTTCGACTACTGTTTAGCCAGGGAAGGGATGGTCTCTTTAGCCATGTTTTCTAAGGCTTTAAATTCCTAAAGGTCTTTCACCTTCGTGGTGTCATTAGGTATTCCAAACAACCCCGTCGTGTGTTCAGTATATGTTTATCTACTCTATGAGATTCCGTGGCCCATGATCCTGGATACATATTTTAAAATGAGGGAAAGAGAGAAAGAGAAAGGAAATATCCAAAATATTGATAATCGCCTGGAAATAAAGTCTGGATAACACCAACACAACTAGTGAGCAGTGGATGAAAAATAGTTGTTGTACAGGGAGTCCGGTGCAAAGTGAGAGCATGCTTATTTTGTTATAGAGAAACATATAAATATTGATAGAGAATTGATGAGAAAAAATAAACATAAATATGGTTTTTAATAAGTTTAATATAACCACCAAAAAGCATAAAAATAGAATTCAGGATTCAGACCGGCAGAAATCGTATCCAATGAAAGACAAGAAAGGAAAAAGGCAAAGAGAGAAAAGTAAAATATAGTCAGTATAAATTAGAAATAAGGAGTGAAATAAATACTAATATAAAATTAATTTCATAATTTGTACTATGGGTTGAATTGTGCCCCCCTAAAAGAGACACATTGAAGTTGTAAACCCCAATGCCTCAGAATGTATCCTTATTTGGAAATAGGGTTGTTTCAGATGTAATCAGCTAAATGAAGATGAGGTCCTATTGGAATAGGGTGGGACCCTCATTCAGTGTAACTGGTGTCCTTATAAGAAGACAGCCATGAGAAGACAGAGACGCAGGGAGAAGGCCATATGACAACAAAGGCAGAGGCTGGAATTACCCACCAGCAAGCCAAGAAATGCAACAGATTGCTGGCAGACCACAAGAAGCTAGGAAGAGACAAGGAAAGATTCTCCTATAGTTTTCAGAGGGAGTGTGGTCCTGCTGATGCCTTGATTTCAGACCTCTGACCGCCAGAACTGCAAGACAGCACATCTCTGTTGTTTTAGGCACCAGTTTGTAGTATTTTGTTAACAGAAGCCCTAGGTGGGCGCCTGGGTGGCTCAGTGGGTTAAAGCCTCTGCTTTCGGCTCAGGTCATGATCTCAGCGTCCTGGGATCGAGGCCCGCATCGGGCTCTCTGCTCAGCAGGGAGCCTGCTTCCTCCTCTCCCTGTCTCTCTGCCTGCCTCTCTGCCTACTTGTAATCTCTCTCTCTGTGTCAAATAAAATAAATAAAAATCTTTAAAAAAAAAAAAAAAAACAGAAGCCCTAGGAAATTAATATAATTTGTCATGGATTAAACTCACCAATCATAAGTCATATTCACCAATCTTTTCTAAAAAGAACATTCATAAACCAAAAGGTGACAGGAAAGCTGCAAACAAAAGGATTGAAAGGGAAATGAGGCAATTCTGAGCAAAATAAAACTAGGGAGTGAATTTAATATCAAATAACTGAATTCAAAGCAAAAAAAAGTCATAAAGAAGGATGTTTTTTAAAGAAAACAAAATCAGAAAGCTATAACAATTTTGAACATACATGTCCTTAAAGACACAGCTTCAGGATATAAGACGCAACCACATAACTGTAGAGAGAAACATGTAAAAATTATAATCAGAAACTTTTGTGCAACCATCTAAGAAGCTGAGAGAATGAGGAGACAAATAATAAGCAATGACAGAGGATATTCAAATGACATGATTCACACATTTGAAATAATAATTATATGGGAAGGGAGAAGAACTTTATAAAACTGACGAACAAGTGGGAAAAACACATTTTTTTAAAGCACACGTTGAACATTTAAACAATCCACCATTTACCAAATCAGAAAGACATCCTCAACACATCTACCAAAAATCAACATTATATAAATATTATTGTAACACAATGGATTAAAGTGATAAATTATCAACAAAATACATTTAAAACCTTGTACACCTGAGAGTAAATGGCATCATATTCAATAACCCTTGGGTTAGTAAGAAAATATAGAGGAAATTGTAAGATACTTGGAAATGAATGATAATGAGAAAAGTGCATGACAGAATTTGAGACAGCGAAAACAGCCTTAAGAATAAAATTTATAGCTCTGAACACATTTATCAGAAACAAATAACAATTAAAAATAAATGCGCTGGGCGCCTGGGTGGCTCAGTGGGTTAAAGCCTCTGCCTTCGGCTCAGGTCATGATCTCAGGGTCCTGGGATCGAGGCCCGCATCAGGATCTCTGCTCAGCAGGGAGCCTGCTTCCTCCTCTCTCTCTGCCTACTTGTAATCTCTCTCTGTCAAATAAATAAATAAAATCTAAAAATAAAATAAAATAAAATAAAATAAATGCGCTAAGGTTTTGACTCAAGAGTTTAGAGAATGACCAATAGAACAAAAACAAAAACAAAGAAGAAGAAAGAAAAAAAAGGTCAGGGCAGAATTAAATAAACAAGTAGACCAAAGCAGTAGCAACTACAAAATAAGTAAGAACCAAGCCAGAAGGGGGACCTTTGAAAAGATTGCTAAGATACACTAACATCCACCAAAAGCTGATAAAGGTGAAAAAAGACACAGATCTACAAAATTCAGAATAAAAAAAGGAAAATACTTATAGACACCTACCCCTATCATTAGGAGGAAAAAAGGCCTTAGGCCAGTTGGTTTTACAGATGATAGTTTAAAAAACAAGGTACTCCCATCTGGAACAATTGCTTCAGAAAGTAGAGAAAGAGTAAAAGCTACTCAACTTATTCTATTAGATCAGTATTAGATTAATTCCAAACCCTAATAAAATAGATTAACAGAACCTCTCTTTTGCAGTTCTAGGTCCCCAAATTTGAAATAAAATATAAACCAACCAAATTCAACAAAATATAAAAAAGCAATAGATCAAAATTAAATATGGTTTATCCCAGTAATATAAAGGTTATTTGACACCAGAAATCATTGGATATAATGCACACACTAGACTGAAGGAGAAAAATCAAATGATTTCACAATAGATTTAACAAATTTGATTAGAATTTAGATGAGATACCATTTCTGGGTATCCTGGCTGATGCAGCATAAGACATGTCATACTGCTAAGAACAGCACAACAATGAGAAGTTGTAAGAATTAAATGGGAAGTGATAAAACTGCTATTATTTGCAAATGATATGCTCATCTGTGAAGATCTAATAAGAGTTCAACAAGGAGCCTGGATACAAAATCCATCTATGAAAATTAGTAGCATTTCTGCAGACCTATAATAACTATCCAGAAATGGGGGGGGGAGATGTGATTCACAGCAGTAATGAAATCTATCACATAGCTTGGAAATAAGCTAATAAAGAATGCACATTCTTCTAAGTCCCAAGTTTAAAATGCTATTAAATTTTTTAAAACTTGTTCAAAAGATATAAAGAAGATGACGCAATGGAGAGCTCTATTTTTTCCCAAATTAATCTATAAAATCAATGTAAGCCAATTAAAGTGCAAGCCGAATTTTTGGAGGAACTGGACAAATAATTCTACACTTTATTTGGAAAAATAAAGATGTCAGCTACCAAAAATCAGCTTAAAAATATAGTACTCCAGGGGTGCCTGGGTGGCTCAGTGGGTTAAAGCCTCTGCCTTTGGCTCAGGTCATGATCTCAGCGTCCTGGAATTGAGCCCCGCATCGGGCTCTCTGCTCAGCGGGGAGCCTGCTTCCTCCTCTCTCTCTGCCTGCCTCTCTGCCTACTTGTGATCTCTCTCTCTCTCTCTGTATCAAATAAATAAATAAATAAAATCTTAAAAAAAAATACAGTACTCCAAATCACTAGTCTTTAGGGAAGAGCAAACAAAACCACAACCAGATGCCATGTGGATGACTCCCCTAAAAACACCAGAAAACAGCAGTGTTGGCTGGGATGTGGAAATACTGGCACCCTGATTCATTTCTAGTGGAAATGCAAAATGGTGTACCTGCTGTAGCAAACATTTTGGCAGTTCTTCAAAAAGTGGGATAGAAGATTACCATATGATTCAACCATTCCACTTCTAGGTATATACCCAAGAGAACTGAAAGAACAGATATTCATGCACCCATGTTTACTGCAACATTATTCACAATGGTCAAAAGCGGAAGCAACCCAGGTGTGTATCACAGACAAACAGCTAAATAAAATGCGATATGTGCGTACAGTGGAATATTACTGAGCCATAAAATGGAAGGACATTCTGACACAGGCTACAACATGGATGAATCTTGAAGACATCGTGCTAAGTGAAATAAGTGTCGCAAAATGACAAATACTGTATGATTCCGCTTAGAGGAGGTTCCTACAACAGGCAATTTCCTAGAGACAGAAAGCAGACTGGAAGTTACTAGGGCCTGGGTGGGGTGGGGAGGGAGGGAAATGGGGAGTGATTGTTTAATGGGTGCAGCATTTCTGTTCAGGATGATGGAAAAGTTCTAGAAATAGACAGTGGTGGTAATTAAACAACACCAAAGGACTTCGTGCCACTAAATCATACACTTAAAAATTATTAAAATGGTACGTTTTGTGTTATGTATATTTTACTACAGTAAAAAATACAGTAGAAAAAATGACCGATACACAACAGTAAAAGAAAATGTAAAATCCCTAGGATTAAACAAATGAAAACTCAGCTGATGTACATGATGATAAGTTTAAAATATGGCTGGAAGATATTAAGGACCTGACTATTTTGAGAGATACACAGCAACATACCATTTTCCTGAATGTGGGAGTTCAATATTGTCAAGATGTCCATTTTTGCCAAGTAAATCTATAAATTCATTGCAATTCGGATTAAATTGTGCTGTTTCTAGAAACACGCTTACATATGCATGCACTTACACATTATGCACTCCTTGGTATCTAGGTGTGTACAGAAACTCTAGAGAACAAAAGGAAAAAGATAATCTTGCTTGGACTATCATCTTAATCCAATCCGTCAAAATCCTTTTCTTGTTTGGGGAAGGGAATCAAAACAGAAACAAACAAAAACCTGCCCAAGGCTGACTAGTTGAGCGGAATCCATTTCACCAGGCATTTCTTTTCTGGAAAAAGAAGCCTCCTTCTATTGCCCAAAAGAAATGAACTCAAGATACCACCAAAATGGGCAGATCCGTCTTTGGTCCCAAGGATACCCCGCGAGTCTGAGGATCGACAGACCTCTGCTCCTTCATCTTAGGATGCTCTAAGAACAGGGTGAAGTGGGGCACCTGGGTGGTTCTGTTGGTTAAGCACCTGCCTTCAGCTCAGGTCATGATCTCAGGGTCCTGGGATAGAGACTGGTGTTGGGCTCCCAGGCTCACTAGGGAGCCTGCTTCTCCCTCTCCTTCTGCCTGTCACTCCCCCTCCTTGTTCTTGAGTTCTCTCTCTCTCTCTCTCTCTCTCTCTCTCTCTCTCTCTCTCAAATAAATAAATAAATAAAATCTTTAAAAAAAAAAAAAGAACAGAGAAGAGTGGTAAGAAATGGAACAGAAACACTGCTAACCGTATTGGAAAGGCAGGAGGGACCTCTTTCCAAACGTCTATGTAGTAGAGGGTCCATTCTCACACCTAGAGGGAGGAATCTAGACTCCCCTGCAGGCATGGTAAACAGAATTTCAGGACAAGAGAAGCCCTGCACTGAGAAAAATTGCTCTGTGCTGAGTGACTGCTCCAGCCCGAGCAAAACCAGGAAGCCAAGGAAACTCAACTGGGCTCTATCTCCCAGCACACTTTCTCCTTGCTCTTGTCCTTCCAGGCTGTATCCTTCCCTCACTCATCCACCCACTCAGCAAAGACTTTTGGAACTCTTCCCGGATGCAGGCACTATGTCAGGCATCAGGGCTCTGAGGAAAGCAAGGGTGTAGGCACCGACCCAAAGCACCTGGGTGTAAACTGTGTCTTCTGCCAACTTCTTTCACGAAGATTTGTGTTTTAAGAGCCCTCAGGGAGGAGGCAATGCTCTACCCAAAGTTATCACATCTCTAACAGAGGATTTTAAGATATTGCTATCTACTAGGAAAGAGAAAATACTTTGGCCAACAAAAACTTGTCCATTATTCCTCGAATCAACAATAGCTAGCATTGCAGCTCAAAACACTGTCTCCCAAGGACATTTCCTCACTCCACTCTGCAGGGAAATTCCCTAGGTAGCAGTGATTTCCACCGTGGGATGTGCCAGAAGATCTATGAAATACAAGAAAAGAATATGAGAACTTCTTTTTTTTTAAGATTTTATTTATTTATTTGATAGAGGGAGATCGCAAGTAGGCTGAGAGGCAGGCAGAGAGAGAGGAGGAAGCAGGCTCCCTGCTGAGCAGAGAGCCCGATGCGTGGCCTCGATCCCAGGACCCTGAGATCATGACCTGAGCTGAAGGCAGAGGCTTTAACCCACGGAGCCACCCAGGCGCCTAAATATGAGAACTTCTAACTCTTTAGAACTGTCACAGCCTATCCATTTCCTATCTCCTATATAAGCTCTGTAACATATATATTAGTACAAATGTACATGTATAGAATTCATGAATGAATACATAAGCAAAAACTGGAGTGTGTGCTCAAAAATGTATTACTGATCGGAAAGCATGATCAAAAACTGTGGATCCCTGGAAACACATCCTGGATGTTACAAGGAGTCTGGTCTGTTACACCTAAAAATAGTCTTGGTAGGCACAGTCTTGGCAGGTCTCTGGGACATAAAGGTGTATGTCCCTAGAATAAGGTGCAACTCAGTTAACTGAGTCATTTCATCTCAGTCCCACAGAGGGAAATTCTGGTGGAACAATAAGGGAAATGAGGGAGTCGGAAACATAGACTGGAGGGAGAATTGGCTCTTCCAGGTCACTGGCTCGTTCATGGGCAACATCCCAGGATCTAAAAATAGAAGAACCATCTGCAGTTTGCCTCCTGGAGCTGGGACTTGGACAAGCCCCAGGATAGACCCTCACAGACTGGTGGCTATGATGACAGCCCTGCCTCACAGGTGACCTCAGCAGGTAATGGACAGGAGCCAAAGCAAAGACGCTTCCAAAACCAGGACCCTCACAGTAAAACTGGAGAACCAGGAAGAAGCAGGGACATCAGCTCTGTAACCAGAAAGCTGGCTCTTGCTTCTTAGGCCAGATTCTGGTAGCAGTGTAGAGAAGGGAAAAGAGAAGTCTGGAAGAGAAGTTCAGAAATCAGATGGAGTCTCCATTCTCAAGGCTCTATTCCATATGATTCCAACTACAAGACATTCTGGAAAAGACAAACTATGGAGATAGTAAAAATACATAAATAAATAAATCAGTGGTTGCCAGTAGTTGGAGTAGGGAGGGATGAATAGTCTGAGCACAGAGGACTTTTTAGGGCAGTGAAATGTTCTGCATGATATTATAGTGGTGGATATATGTCATTATTATACATTTGCCCAAACCCACAGAATGTACAACACCAACTGTAATATATCAGTGTAGGGTTATCGATTGTAACAAAGGCACTCCTTGGTGAGGGATGTTGATGATGCATGAGTGGGGGTAGGAGATAGATGGAAAGTCTCCATACCTTCCCCTCAATTCTGCCATGAACCTAAAACTGCTTCAAAAAATAAAGTCTTAAAAAAATAAAAGCTCTTGGGTGCCTGGGTGGCTCAGTGGGTTAAAGCCTCTGCTTTCGGCTCAGGTCATGATCTCAGGGTCCTGGGATCGAGGCCCGCATCGGGCTCCCTGTTCGGTGGGGAGCCTGCTTCCCCCCCCCTCTCTGCCTGCCTCTCTGCCTCCTTGTGATCTCTCTCCCTCTGTGAAATAAATAAAATCTTTAAAAAAATAAAAAAAATTAAAAATAAATAAAAGCTCTTGCAGTCCTGAATTTGAATTGGAAGTATCCGTATTAACTAATGATATGGAATTTAAAAAAATATATTTTCTGGCTTTGCCCACTAAAAAGGCCTAAAAACAATGGCTAAGCCTACAGCAATGAGCACCCTTAGAACTAGATTATAATCTTTAAAGTCATTTCCCACTAAAATGAACCAGGGCTCCAAAGAGAAATGGTTGTTTCTAGGTCTTAGACAGAAAATTTACAAAATGAGCTTAGAATATCTTATCATACTGGAAATCTATCAAAGGCAACTGGGGCCGTGTCTAGAACACTTAGGAACTGACCTGAAGAAGTTCTTATGGACCAAAGATGGAATAATTTGAATATCAATAAGAGTAATTATAATTAAACAAACACATATATGTTTAAAGCCTTGAGTTCATAATGCTACATTTTAAAAGACCTCACTGGTTTGTTATCTTTGGAGAATGCCAAAAAAACAACTCATTATTTGAAAACTGGCAAATAAAAAAAAATTCAAGATCTATCTTGTTTTTTTTAATGAACTATTCTCAAGAAAAGCAAATAATTGATGAAGATGAGTTGATTTTTCAGGTATATGCCAGCTAACAAATGAAGGAAGCATGCTAAAATTAGAATATCATGAATCTGCACCCTCCAGGGAGAGAATGGATCCGGCCCATGGTAGCTCCGTCCAATATGGTAGCCAGTGGCCATACATGGCTATTGAGTACTTGAAATGTGGCAAGTTTGAATTGAGATGTGCTTTAAGCATAAGTAAGATTCACACTGAATTTCAAAGACTTCATATTTAAAAAGAATGTAAAATAATTCATTAGTAATGTTTATATTGATTTCATGTTGAAATAATTTTTGAAATATATTGAATTAAATAAGATATATGATTAAGATTAATTTTACCTGTTTCATTTTACTTTTTAAAATATAGTTACTAGGAAATTAAAAATTACTTATGTGGCTTGAATTATATTTTATGTATAACTATATTTCATACAAATATATATATTATATTGGTAGGATATAGTTGGTAGGACAGATCAAAGCAATACCCACCAATACAATGACACTAGGAATGCAAAACAACAGCTAACCACATGTTATATACCCTCTGATAAAAGTATACAACATCATCAAGGATGTAACCTTACTTAAATACCCTGGGTATGCCCTGGGTGTGGCTGACTGACTTGGTCAGTAGGGCATGAGACTCTTGATCTCAGGGTCATGAGTTCAAGCCCCACATTGGGTGTGCAGCCTACTTAAAAAAAAAAAAAAAAGAAGGTGACTGAATCTGACAGACTTTATATTTAGCTACTAAATTCCGTAGACATAGGTGGCAAATAAGGTAAATGATACCATGAGCATGCAATCAATAAAGTCCTGAAAATAGGAAACCAATTCTACAAACAAATTGCCCTGCTTGGACAACAGATAAATTACAAAGGAGAGAAAAAGAGGAAGAGGAAACCTAGCATTGAAAAGAGATTTAAAAATATATCAACTAATTGCAAGCTATGGACCTTATTTGGATCTTGATTTGAAAGAACCGTAAAAATAAATAAGGATGCAACAGGATTGATTCGAACTCTAACTGGATATCCGGTTATATGAAGGAATTATTCATAATATAGGTAATGGTATTACAGTTATTTTTACAGACTGCTCATCGTTTAATTATACAAACAGGATATTTATGAATAAAATGGTAGGATCTCTAGGATTTGCTTGGAAATAAGTGATGGATGGAGCCATAGGAGTGGTTATTATGAAATGAGACTAATTAAGTTCATTATTGGTAAAGCATGAGGATGGGTCCATGGCTGCTTGTGATAATATTCTACTTTTGTATATGTTTGAAATTTCCCACAATAAAAAGACTTTTTAAATGCTAAATGTGATAGTACTCATTATTAAAAGTAGAAAAATCAGAGGAAAAAATCAGTAATTTTACCAATACCGTAATTTAATATGGACAGGGTTAATGATTTATTGTACTTTCTTCTGGTGTTTCTCCTACATAGTTTACATGCATGCCTTTTTTCATTCGGTTTGCTTAATATTGTATTCATCCAGCAAATGGCTGTATCTGGCAGTAAATATGTATTGAGTGAATGAATGAGTTATATTTCTATGCTGCCACGTGGTCTGGGTATCCATCTCTAACAGTGGCCTGATGCTTCATTAAGCGGATTACCTCATTTACTCAAGTCAACGATAGCAGTTAAGAGCTTAGTCTGTGAAGCCTGACCTGGGTTCAGATCTCAACACTTAACTTCATAGTTGTGCAACCTGGTGCAAGATACTTCAACTCATTAAACATTACTTTTCCACTTTCTGAAATCAGCATAAAAGCATTTAACTCGAGAATTTGCTGTAAGAAGAAAATAACTAAGAGATGTAAAGCACTTGGCCTAGAACCTATTAGATAGTGAGCACTCAGTCAATGTTGTTATTAATAAAAAATGTTTCCTTTTTCTCTCTTATTAATAACACCAAGGTAAACATCTATATGAGTATCATTTCCCGTAAGTTCTGGATTATTTCCTTAGGCTACAATTCTGGAAAAGAAATTACTAGATCACACAAAATAAATGAGAACATGTATGGCACTTGCCTCACTTGCCAAATCGCCTTCCCAAAGGAGTGTATCAATTTTCAATGCCATGTGTCTCTCCATCCTTGCCACCACTAGGTATCATTACTTTAATGTTAATTTAATAGAAGTCATCTATATCTTAGGACTTTTGCTTTTTGAACACTGTCCGTTAGAACAGTTAATTTGCATACAGTCAATATCATTGCATTTGTGGGGGGGAGGTTGCTTCGATTTCCTTTTGGCATGGGTGACTGGGTGATCCAGTTGTGAGAGGAAAACCAGAAGAAGGAATAGGTTTAGGACGAAGCTTGTAATTTTAGATTTAGACAAGTTGGGTTTGAGGCACTGGTGGGATTTCTAGATGGAAATGTCCAGGAGAGACTTGGAATTACAGTTCTAGAGCTCAAGAGAGCAATCTGGGCTCCAGATACAAATTCTGAAGGTATCAATAGTAGCAGTGGAAACTGTGTATAGATGAGATTGCCTAGAAAGTAAATTTAGATTGGAGAGAAGCAGATTATAGAATAAACCCTTACATTTGTAACAAACACTTCTAAACGTTTGCAGGATTTCAGACTGCAAAGAGTTGTCTTAAAAACTGAAGAGAGAGAGAGAGAAAGAGAGAGGGGTCAAACTCATAACCATGTTCCTTTAAGGGGGACAGGGAACTGGGATGGAAAGAAACAAGCCTTTTCAGTAATGCTTGTGTGTGTGTGTGTGTGTGTGTGTGTGTGTGTGTGTGCATGCACACGTGCGCACGTGTGTGTGTGTGTGTGAGAGAGAGAGAGAGAGAGGAAAATATATCTTTGTATTACTTGCAAAGTCAAAAATGAATTTTTTTAAATTGGACAAGTGGATTATAAAACCCTCAGTGTTTTATACACATGGGTCTTACAAACAAAGCAATAAGCTTATTGCATGTGGTCCCAGAAAGGGGGTCCCAGTGACTGTGCCCAGAGACATAGCAGTCAGTAAATACAGTGCATGAAACTCTGTGTTGTTTGAAACACAATAATGTGACTCCCAGGCTGAAAGAGGCAAAGCCCAAAGGTTCTGGGTGCTTCAGTCAAAATCTGTTCCAGAATTCAAGACAGAACCCTGGGTTCTGGTGATGGATGAAGTTGACTCAGTTGTCTTAGTCTGGAAGGACCAGGCAACACCCTGCTTAGGCATGTGATGGGTTTTATTTTTTTAATGTAGGGCCAGGGTCAGAAATTCTTCTGCATGCCAGCCATATGATAGCCTCGCTGCTAACCAACATGAGCGGAGAGTAATAACCTCCTCTTGTTCGCTGCCAGCTCTGTGTCAGAGACTCAACCAAGACTTTCATTTAAATCTTGCATCACTGGATGCAAGTATGGTTCATGGCTCTTCACAGAGGAGAAATTGGAGACTTGGAACTTTCAATGACTCACTCAAGTTCACAAAGGCAACAAATGACAACACCGGGATTCATACCCAAGTCTTACTAACTCCACATGCTTATTTGTATGCATTAGGTTATGCTGCATCTCTGTTAGCATGCACACAAGTACTGACACTGAACGTGACTCAAAAGGGAGTCAAGAGAGCGCCTGGGTAGCTCAGTTGGCTAAGAGTCTGACTCGTGATTTCAGCTGAGGTCATGATCTCAGGGTCATGCGATCAAGGCCCACATCAGGCTCCATGCTGGGTGTGGAACCCGCTGAAGATTCTCTCTCCCTCTGCCCCCCCCACCTGCACGTGCCCACGTGTGTGAGCACACTCTTTCTCTCTAAAAAAAAAGAAAGGTGAGTCAAGAACATTCACAATTATTTTTTCGATGTCAGCAATCTTTTAGAATGCCCTGTTTTATGCTCTGCTTGGGCGTCTTGCTGCTCAATGTTCTCCTTGGACCAGCACCATGGGCATGACCTAGAAGTTTGCTAAAAATGCAGGCCCTTGGCCTGACTAAATCAGGATCTCCCCTTAGACAAGGTACCCAGGTGATTCTTACACACATTGAAGTTTGGGGGTAACTTCGATGCATTGAAACCTGAAGGGTCCAAAATGACACAAATGATTCACTCAATTGTAAATAACTAAATATTAACTGATTCACTGATCCAAGGCTCTGAGCATAAATGTTCTGCCCTACTATTCTTCCTATTCTTCCTGTTCATGAGGTTTGTGCTAGCTGGTTAAATGTTTTAAAACTTTGGCAAAAACCTAAAGGGGTCCATGGGCTGGATATCAGAGAGGCAATTCAGGTTTCTGGCCTCCTATTTTTTTTTAAAGATTTTATTTATTCAACAGAGAGAGAGATCACAAATAGGCAGAGAGGCAGGCAGAGAGAGAGGGGGAAGCAGGCTCCGGGCTGAGCAGGGAGCCCAACTCGGGCCTCGATCCCAGGACCCTGAGATCATGACCTGAGCCGAAAGCAGAGGCTTTAACCCACTGAGCCACCCAGACGCCCTCTGGCCTCCTATTTGAATCTCCGGGGAGTTCTCTTTTCTAATGAAGACGCAGAAAATGAAAGCCTTCCACCCTAGTTCCCAAGGCTTCCAGATTCCCAGATTCTCAGGGGGGGCGGGGGGGAGTCTGTCAGCCCATTTTAAAAGCTGGTAGACCTCATCCAAATCTGTGGGCACCTCACCATTTCCCAGACCTCTTGTCACAGACTGGCCAAGTGACAGAGATCTGGTCAATAGGGTATAGGGGAAAGTGATGTGTGCCACTTCCAGACCTGACCCTCAGCAAATCCCACACCAAATTTCATCTGAGAACCTGGAAGAACCACAAAACAGAAGGAGCCTGGCTGGGCCTGAGTCACTACTTGAAGGGGAGATCTCGAGTAGCACAACCCAATCCCATCAACATAAAGTTTTATGTTGATGGGCCCCTGAGATTCAAGGGTTATTACAGAGGCTACCGTTATTTACGATGGCCATGTAGCTCTACTAACATATCGTGCCAGATGGAATCCATCCCGACAAACCAAAAAGGTAAGATTTTCTGAACATTTGAGACAAGAGCAAGTATTAGTCAGAGTTGTTCTAACGTACAGAATGGACTTTTGCCAGAAAAGAATGTTTAAAGTCATGTTGGTTTTTTTTTTTTTTAAAGATTTTATTTATTTATTTCACAGTGGGAGAGAGATCACAAGGAGGCAGAGAGGCAGGCAGAGAGGGGGGGGCGGGGAAGCAGGCTCCCTGCCGAGCAGAGAGCCCGATGCGGGCCTCGATCCCAGGACCCTGAGATCATGACCTGGGCCGAAGGCAGAGGCTTCAACTCACTGAGCCACCCAGGCGCCCCATGTTGGTTTTTATACTATGTATTTAAATGCGTTTCTCAACTGGTAAATTAAAGTTCTGCATTACAATAGAGATGAAAATCATATCTAAAGTTAGAGAATTGCCAGTGTGATACAACAAGTAGTTATTTCTAAGGGTTGGGGGGGGATAGTAATATACCCAGTATTAGACATTTCCAGAAACAGCCAAAGATACTTTTTTTCACAAACGCTGGCTACGTACTTGTTGTTGGAATTAATGGCCCTATTTTATATACTTAACTGGATACAACTGTGTTAAGGTAGAAATCTCATCTCAAGTGGAATCTAAAGTAAAAAGCAACCGTTTCTTGAAATTGCAAAGAATGCATATAAAAGGTACTTTTGAGAGTTGGATATTGAAAATTACAAAAATCGTAATTATACAGAAAGAACTTTATTTCCAAGAAGGGAAACTAAATATATATTAGAAGTTGTTTGTGTTATATGAAATTAGATCAAGTGTTTCTGTCCAGGGCGCCTGGGTGGCTCAGTGGGTTAAAGCCTCTGCTTTCGGCTCAGGTCATGATCTCAGGGTCCTGGGATCGAGGCCCGCGTCGGGCTCCCTGCTCGGCGGGGAGCCTGCTTTCCCCCTCTCTCTCTCTGCCTGCCTCTCTGCCTCCTTGTGATCTCTCTCCCTCTGTGAAATAAATAAATAAAATCTTTAAAAAAAAAAAAGTGTTTCTGTCCAGATTCACTCTGATTTTTATCAACACTGACATTATGTTGAAGGCAATCTGTTAATGTTTCAGTAAGGGTCAAATATTAAGTGGTTGTCAAAATTGTTTAGCTGTTTGCTTATACGGTAATTTTTAAACAAAACGGGTTATCATTTGTTATTTTGTCATGACCCCGCAGACTCAGTGGAGCCCCCTTCATGAGGGCCCGTGATGAGCAGGCTGGGCTTGACAGGGTTCGGGGAGCCAGGAATGACAGAAAGTGAAAGAATTTTTGGAGGATAAATCTTTCATTGAGCACAGGGTAGACGTATTGGAAAAAATTCAGTCCTTTTTTCCTGCGTGTTTCCTGCACACCCACACAACTACCACACTTACAATTCCTCTGACCCCAGATATGTGGGGTGGGGGCGATGGTGGGGAGAGGTGGAGGGAAGGGCTCCCACCGAGCAATTCCCTGTACACCAGTTGAGTGTCCTACGATTTCACTCAATTCTGACACTATCTACCTGCAGGCAGCACCAGATCCCACAGGTTAAGGGCTCTGTCCTACAAGACAGCCCCTCACCCCACTTCAGATGCCAGTCACAGACCTAGGCTGTCATGTATGCTTGCAATCTATAGCTACAACTCAGAGGTTCCCAGGATCCCTCTCCTCAGAGGTGATTAATTTGCTAGAGCAGCTCGCAGAACTCAGAGAAACACTTCCTTACATTTTACCACTTTATTAATGGATATGACAAAGGATTCAGATGAACAGCCAGATGAAGAGATACACAGGGGACTGGGAGGTCCTGAGAGCAGGAGCTTCTGTCCCTGTGGAGTTAGGGCATCTCACCCTCCCAGTATCTGGGTGTGTTCACCAACCTGGAAGCTCCAAGTACCCCAAATATTATTGGGATTTTTATGGAGACTTCCTCATGTAGGCACTATCAACTATTACCTTTATTTCCAGCCCCTCACCCTTCCCTAGAGAATGGGGGACAGGGCTGAAAGTGCCAAGCTTCTAATCATGGCTTGGCCTTTCTGGTGACCAGCCCCCATCCAGGAGCCATCCAAGAGCCCACCCAGAGTCACCTCATTAGAAAAAAAGATGCTCCTAGTGCTCTTATCACTTAGGAATTTAGGGTTGGGGGGGGGCTCTGTGTCAGGAGCCAGGGGCAGAGATCAACATGTATATTTTCTATTTTCTCACAGTAGATGACATGAAGAAGAAACTGGAGGTGTCACTAAGGCCAGTCTCAGAGATCAGACAGTGTGAGCTCTAGAACAATAGCAGAGGAACTGAAAGACAAAGGAAAGAAATACAGTGGAAAAAAAGACAGACAGGAAGTGATAGCGGGATAGAGGTGAAGGAGACAAAACATTCAAGTCTTAAATCTGGGTGCCAGGGAGAAGGATAAGCCTGACAGGGGTGTTGGAAGGGGTCGTGGAATAGGAAGGAAGGTGGTGATGAGCTGCTTTGTTCAGAAAGGCTGGGACAGCAGGTTTGGTCGGGAAGCTATGAACTCACTGGTGGGGAAGTGGGACCGTGACTGAAGTGTCTGTAAAACAAACGCCTAGACCAGCCTGAGAAAAGCTTCCTGAAAAGCATTCAGGAAAGAGCCCAGCACCTGGCATCAGGCAGCTCTGCCTCCGAATCCTGGCTCGGCTCTTGTGAGCGGTGTGCGCTTAGGAAATTTACTTAAACTTTCAGAACTTCAGTTTCCCCCTCCAAAAAACGAGATAAACAGTAGGTCACCAAACAGAAGCTATTCTTTTTTCATGACCTGTGAGACCATTTCCCAAACTCATCTCACATACAGCCATTCCTGGCATCACAGGGGAAATCATCACCTATAGAATAAGAATAATAGTCTTAACATCTGTGGTTCTTGAATATTATGTATGCATCCAAGTCATCTATGGGATATTTTTAAAATACAGATTCCTGAGCTCTCATCCAAGAACTGCTGACCCAGCACATCTGGGCAAGGCTCCATCAGCATCTTTCTAGTCAAGAACCACTAATCCATGTTCAAAGCTGCAGTGGCGATTGAACAAAACGATGGTTAGCAACCCACATAGCACACTTCTTGGCATCCAGTGTTTGCTTACAACGTAGTTCTGGTTGCAATGGCGAGATGGTGATGCATGTGGGAGTAAGTTGGGCTTGGGTGGTAGTGGGTGACGGTGACAGAGGGTGGGCCATGCCAGTGGAAGTGGGGAGCGATGGTAGTGACTGGCGGGTGGGGGAAGCCAGGTCCTTGGAGGACCCTGATTCAGCAAGAAGATTCAAACTACTTCTGGTAGAGCATGAGGGACTCTACCATTTTTCCATTGAGAACAAGCATTCCTTCTGGCCTCCATCAGGGATTTCTTCCTAGACTGAATCAAAGAAATAGCAGCTCTTTGGAAACCATATTCTCCTGACTTGAGAGGTAAGAAATAAGATGGAAACCATGAACTGTAAAATGTTTTAAGACTTACAAAATAGATCAGTTGTATGAAGCCCTGTCTTACAACATAAACTAAGATCAAAATATTTTAACACCAGCTCCTAAAGACCTGTGGGCTCTATAAGATCATGAAAATTATTTAACAATAATTCCATAGGAACTCAAGTTCCAGAGACAAGACCACAGATAATTCAAGTATTTGCAGATTCTAACCAATCGTTGCCTAGACCTCACTTACTAACTTGTCCCAAACAATCATGCTATCACAACAGCCCACTAACTTCCCACCTTTTAGCTATTACTGAGACTCTGCCAACATGATGCTCCCCCTCTCTCTGCAGGTTGAATAAACCCCATGTTGCAAAGTCACTGTATTTCCCAGGGATTTTTATAAGGGGCTTTGACAAAGAAGTCAGAGACCACAGCCCTTTTCTCTTAGAATGTCAGGTCATTTTATTGAAACAGGCTGTCCAGCATCTGGACCCACTGAATATGGAAAATGGCTCATTGGGGAACAAACACTTTGAAGAATTCAGTGAGTTACTTACTCCCTGTCTGAATCAAACTTCTGGGATGTTGAAATAAATCCTTAAAGTTAAATTCATTTGAGTTTTTTCATACTCAATTTGAAAAGAGATCTGGGACCTAGTGGAACCATGAATAGGACACTTACCTCCCCACCCTGGAGCCCTCTGAGTACTTCTTGAAGAGAAAAGGGCCAGTGGAAAAGCAGGGGCAACTTGGTTATACCTACAGAGGCCATTTTTCCAACTAAGGTAAATTTGCAGGTTCCGGGGATCAGGACACAGACATATTTTGGGGGCCACCATTCAACCCCCTATACCTTCTGACATACATCCCCTCTGAAGGACTCAGAGTAAAATTCTTAACTCCTTTCCCCAGCTCCTGTTTCCTCACCAGTAATTAACTTAATGATTATTTAATGAAGACACACAGAGGACTCCAGCGTTCTTAGCAAAGCACCACAAAAGCCTGATTCCAAATGTTATTATTCACCTATCCCATTATCAGCCAGAAAGTGAGTATAATGAGAAAGAACTTTCTATGGGTCTCTGTGCCTTCCCTGTTAGAGGTGGCAGATGGTTCTCAACCAATAATAAATACTTGGTCATCCTTGATTAAAACAAACAAACAAACAAAATATATATATATATAAATATATATATGCGCAATGGGCAGAGCAAACCAAAAAGACAGAGATGGAAAGCAAGTCAACGACCATTACTACTATAGCTTATATTTTTGCATTCAAAGACGCTGGTTCTTGTGCACTCAAATCACATCATGCCATAATAAAATTCATACCGAATTTGAAAAAGAAAAAAAAAAAGACAAACCTGTGTGAGGTATTTTTTCCACCAGACATCAAGCTCAAACACCAGACTGTTCAGTTCAAAACCAAGCACACAGTAATCCTGTCACCCTTAGGACTACCTTCCCTACCTCCCTCATGGGCTGGCTTTGACATTTCCGCAGGGGCCGATCAGCTTAGTCTTCACCACAATAGCAACTGAGTTTTCTTTTCCGACCTTGCCCAGGGGAGCAGGTACTCCCCCCCGCCGCACCCCCCCACCCTCCACTCCTGCAAGTCCATGAGCTGCAGAGTTAGCCCTGAGTCGTCCGCCCTGCTCAAAGTCCAGCCGGCAGGGCGACACTGGGGAGACCACAGGGCCACTCTCCCTTAAGAGCTGGCAGCAGAATTCAAAAGGTTTCATCGACTGTAGGAAGTAGAAAAATACCAAATGGGGGAAAAATAATCCAGTGAGTTGTTCTGTCATAAGCCTGCCCTGAGGAGTCTCTGGGAGCCATTCTTCACAAGTCTAGAAGCAACGCCTACCCCAGGGCTGCCTTGCTCCCACAAGTACTGAGAGGCCAAACAAAATTCTCAATTTCAGGGTTTGCAGGAACCCCCGATGAGGCCCTGGTTCCCTCCAGCAGCATGATGGTTCTGTGTCGGAGGCCAACGGCAGAGGCAAGGGATGTGAAATCTAAGAGCCACCCCAGGGGAAATACAGGTGTTAGCAGTCAGCACTGCTCGGCTCTCTCAGAAACCCAGACAGCTCCAGACGGGACAGGTTTCCATTCATTCATTCATTCATTCATTCATTCATTCGCTCAGCACCTAGTGTGTGTCAGGCGCTACGGCAATCCGTGTCCTAGTAGAACTGTTTCACAGGAAGATAAAAATACTATTTGGGATCATAAAACATCTGATCTGTTTTCTTGGAGATACACAAGTTGAAGCGTTGAGGTGCACAGAGGAGGAAGGTCTAATGTGCAAGGCGGGGGGCCCTAGAGGAAGTCATGTCTAACCTGAGAACTGGAGGTAGAGAAGGACCTTATGAGGAGGAGGGAGAGGCAGGGCCTGGGTGACAGTGACAGTGGCCACATTCTGTGACACTGAAAGAAGTTCTTTGGCTGGAGCAGAAAGGAAGGGGGAGGCACGTCGGTGGGAGACGAGGCTGGGTGGTGGATTACGGAGGCTTTAAGGAGTGTACGTATTCTCCCAAGGGTGTCTGGATAGTCCTAAGTGAATGGGGGGAGAGGAACAAAATGGAGATGGGAGCAAATGATATAATTAGGTCTGTAATTTAGAATTGTTTCTCTTAGAAGCAGCACCTTGACCTTGGGCTCTTCATTATCTTTGACATGCTCAGCACTCGTGTGACGGAAATTGGTAAAAAAAAAATTAAAGTCACAAAATGAAAAAAAGGTCAGAAGATAGGGAGCAGAAGATGGGAGGAGTCATTATGCGAGCCAGCGTGAGGCCTGCAAGTTCCACGGCTCTCTAGGATCCACATCTGCAGGGAATGTTCTCACTCCCTCCAATGCCAGGGAGGAAAGCCCCCCCGCCCCCAGCCTTCCTGCACACAGACGGGCTCTCTCCTCCAGGCTGCCCACAGGCTGGGGCTTGGCTAAGCATTCCATTGTTTTCCAGCCAACTGCACCCCATCACAGCAGGTTGAATCTGTGTTCATAAAAGTCGCCCAGAGCCCCTTTCCACACTGCTCCACCACCACTGGTGCAATCCCAAGAAACCAGCCCCTCTCTCCTGCCCAGAGTCAGCCCCTGGCCAGGGCGTGGCTGCGGGGGGTGCTCTGGGACATGCGTGGGGGGCACGTGGCCTGAACACTGAGCTGCCATCAGTGCTGTTGACGCCTTTCCCAAGGGGCCTGCCTGCGGCCAGCTCTGCCAACTGGGACGCTGTGAGTGCACACGGTGAGGAGGCTGCTCCGGGCCAGGCCCCGCTCAGAGCCTTCTGGGCAACCTTCCGCAGGCCTCAGTTCCAGTGGGGTTTCCCACTCCCACGGAAAGAACTTGGAATTGAGGGCTTGGGCTTTTTAGCCTGCTCCCTCCACCCCATTTCAATTGCCAATGAGAGAAAAAGGAAGAGGAGAGAGGTTGGAATGCTGGAAAAAAAATAACACGTAATCTGTGAGCCAAGTGGAAAAAGAAGCGATGAAGAAGACAAAGAAGGGAAATCCAAGAACTAAAGAGAAAAACTGGGAACGTGGACACAGAGAGTTCAAAGAAAGGAATCCCAAAAGGGAAATAAGAACCCTTAATCTGTCTTCTTGCCTCATCAGATGCTTCAGAGGATTGAATGAGCTGGGAAAGTAGAAGTGATTTCAAAGTGGTAAAATGCTAGAGGCGTGAAGACATGACTTCTGATAGCCGATGGGTTTCTTGCCACCGTCAAAAGCCCAGCCTGCCCACAACATTCCCAGCCCCTGGAATTGCCAGCCCCACCTTGCTCCCTCGCTTTCTGCACTCCCAGCAGACCTCCAGCCAGGAAGATTGGACAACTATTCCCTATTTCCTGAAAAAATGCCCCCACCATTCCACAACCTCAGGTAGAGCTTCCACCTCAACCCCCAAGAGGTCATGAGGGCTCACCTCCCCAAGTTACAATGTCGCTGGGCCCCTTGCTCACACTGGACTGGACTGAGTGGACTTGTACTGGAAGAGGAGAAAGAGAGAGAGAATAAATACAAGATGTCTCTTGTACAGGCGGTGGGATGGGAGGGTAGGAGGAATGTTTCAAAAGCTTTTCTAAATTTAATTATATGTCATTTTCTAATTGTACTTCATAATTGTGTAATTATCCCCAAGTATTTTTCTTTAAGTAATAGAACTCATAATTACATGCTAATTGAAATGTGTAATCTCGTCATTAGGATATGTAAATACATAATAGTGTGACGATAGGTAATTAAAATTCCAGGGATGACTCCGCCATAAAAACCTGTAACGTGTTCCCGCTTCTGTCCCAGGATTCTCTGCTCCAACAGGCTTTGAAATTCCCCCTGGATGGGAGAGATAAGCTCCAGGACCCAGGAAACATGAAAGGAGACAGTGCATTTACCAACAAACACAGGCCATCAGGCAGTGAGATTGCCTGTCTTCTTCTGCACAATCCTAAATGCTCAAAATTCTCTGGGATTTCCCACTTTCACACTCCTCTCCAGCAGGAAGAAAGCCTAGACTTTCAGAACAGCTAAATATGGGCTCTCTGATAACTCTACCCCACCTGAATGCAGAGCTCAGGGAGGGCTAGATTGGCCATGACATCAGACCCAGGTGATGCACAAAAGGAAGAATATGTATCCCCCCCTGTACTAGTCAGGGTTCTCCCAAGAAACAGAACCAGTAGGATCTACAGAGACATATTTAAGAGGAGATTTATTCTCGGAAATGGCTAATGTGGTTATGGAGACTGAGAAGTCCCATGATCTGCTGTGTGGAACGTGGAGAAGTGGGAAAGCCAGTGGCGCAATTCAGTGCAAATCTAAAAGCCTGTGCAGTGGGACCTGAAAGTAAAAGCCCTGGCCTGAGTCTGAACGCCTGAGAGCCAGGAACACTGAGATGTCCAAGGGTAGAAGATGCATGTCTCAGTTCAAGTACAGAGAGTGAATCCACCCTTACTCCACCCTTTTGTTCTATTCCAGCCTTCAACAGATGGAATGATGCCCACCCTTGCTGGTGAGGGTAATTTTCCTTACTCACACTACCAATTCAAATGCTAATCCCGGGTGCCTGGGTACCTCAGTGGGTTAAAGCCGCTGCCTTCGGCTCAGGTCATGATCCCAGGGTCCTGGGATCGAGGCCCGCATCAGGCTCTCTGCTTGGCGGGGAGCCTGCTTCCTCCTCTCTCTCTGCCTGCCTCTCTGCCTACTTGTAATCTCTCTCTCTGTGTCGAATGAATAAATAAAATCTTTAAAAAAAATGCTAATCCCTCCTGTGGGCACCCTTCCAGACACACCTGGAAAAAATGTTTTACCAGCTGTCTGGACATCCCTTAGCCCAGTCAAGTTGACGCATAAAATTGATCATCACACATCCCCTACCCCCTAACCTCCTAACCCCTGCGATACCCAAACCAATCATGGATCAATATCTGAGACTTCGTTCATGGGTAGAAGCTGTCTCTTTAGGGCGACCCACTAACCAGGATCTCCCTGTGAGAGGTATCGGCCAGCTGGACAGCCCCAAGAGAAAGGCAGAGAACCAGGGACACAGATCATGAACAAGCTTAGTCAATGTGAGAGGAGACTCATGGCTTTCCCTATAGGGTGACAGGTGTCCTCATGGAGTAAATTCAAGAGCTAAGGAAGCACAGGTAAGGAAGGGCCTATACTCAGACATGGGCAATGGGGAGGATGGGAGGACAGGCTTCCTGGAGGAAATGATATCTCGACTCAAGCCTGAAGGGTGAGTGGAAGATGAGCCTGGTAAAGGAGTCAAAGTGAAGAAGGTGTGAGATGGAGAACAACATGCTCTACAGCTGGGAGGTGAGAAGGTGTCTGGTTCGACTGGGTGTAGAGCATGAAGCAGAGGGTCAGGAGAGAAAAGCCAGAGAGCAGACAGGGCTGGGCTGAAGAGGCTTGTAGCCTTCGTTAAAGTTTGGACTCTCCAAATACAATGTTATTGACTAATTTGGAAAAAGTATAAGGCTGGAAGGATGGAAAGATGGACAAACTGATGGACTGATGGAGTGATGGAAGACGAGAAGTTCTTAGGTATCACCACCAGCCCTGAAGCAGAGCTGCAAGCTGGCCTCCACGAAGGCCGTGGTGTTTGGTTCTCCTTCTGATCACCTAGTCCCACAAGGCCAATGGCAAAGAGGAGCCTAGACTCCTAGACCCAGGGCTCTCTCCAGTCTGTGAGCTCATCCTGTGGACATGGAGAGGTTCCCTTCATCCATCCAACATTTCTCACAAGCCCTAATCACTTCATATAGACACACACACACTCCAAGTGCCCTACAACACACAACAGCACTCAAGGCCCTTGACCTCCAGGTCCCAGAAGAAAGACCTCTCCAAGCTACCATACTTAAAAGGAGAATTTCTTAACACCAGATATACAGATTGATATTTTTTCCCATTATCATATTAAAAATGAGGATTTCGGGCACCTGGGGGGCTCAATCTGCCAGTTAAATGTCTGTCTTCAGCCCAGATCATGATCCCAGGGTCCTGGGATTGAGTCCTGCATTCGGCCCCCTGCACGGTGGGGAGTCTGTTTCTCCTTCTGCCTGCCACTCTCCCTGCTTGTGCTCCTTCTCTCTGATGTGCCCTCTCTCTCAAATAAATAAAATCTTTTGTAAAAAATGAGGATTTCAAGCAAGCTGCTATGAGATTCAGGGTGTGACCCTCAGAAATCTCAGAGTACATGGGTCTACAGCCCCGGTGTGATAGGACCGACACTTTCCTGGAAAGCAGGTCACACACTTGCCTCCTGAGTGCAGGGCCTGTGAAAGTGTGGCTTGAGTGACAGAGAGGAGGAGGGAGGGTGGTTCTCCGCAGGGAATCCAGTGGAACCCCTTGGTGACAGCTTTGATGAAGGAGGGAAGAGGAGGGGAGATTAATGTCAGAAATTGGAAATAGGTAAGTGGAGCCCCTACCTGCGTGTATTTTAAGCATTTTCTCTGTCTACCCGTCAGATGAGGGTTGAACTGTGACTTGACTCGGGGTCCCCAGATGGTAGCAACCTGTTTTAAGACCCCTTCTGGTCACTTACACTAAAGAATATTTATTACAAGTCCTTTTCTCTTTCTTCTGAGATGTTGTTTGATTCACATGAAGAATGCAGCCCGTGTGCACACAGAAATCTCCATGCCAATGTTGGTGGCCTTGCTCCACCATGATGTGCTGGAAGGCTGGGGATAAGGCAGGAGAACGGAGGGACCCTCAGTACCCATCCCTGTGCTACTCTTAAGAGGATAATAGGGGGGCGCCTGGGTGGCTCAGTGGGTTAAAGCCTCTGCCTTCGGCTCAGGTCATGATCTCAAGGTCCTGGGATCGAGGCCTGCATCGGGCTCTCTGCTCGGCAGGGAGCCTGCTTCCTCCTCTCTCTCTGCCTGCCTCTCTGCCTACTTGTAATCTCTCTCTGCGTGTCAAATAAATAAATAAAATCTTAAAAAAAGAGAGAGGATAATAGGGACCTTCTTCCTGACATTTTCTTGGAAGCCTGGAATCTCTACAGTCACTGAGGCCTCAAATGCCAGTCCTGGCCAGATGGCTTAAACCCCATCCCATTTGTTCAGAAAAGTAAGAGCTGCCTGGGCTTAGGCATATTCTTTATGAAAGTTTCTGTAATTGGCTGCTTCAGAGACACAATGGGGCTTACATTAGTAACAATACAGCAGTGTGTTAAGTTAAATTACAATTCAAAAGCCATTATCTACCTCAGAAGTCTTTCCCAATAGGTCTGGAAGATAAGGCTGGATGGTTCCCAGCTGAGTCATTACCCAGGGCCGCTCCGGTGAAATCAGCGGGTGGGAGGGCAGGAACAGATGCGACAGAGGGAGTCACCGACAATCTAAAAATGGAGCCGAGACCCTTGCACATGTCTTGTGGCCTGAGACCCTGTTGTCTAGCTGTGGTCCTCTGTCTTGGGTTGTTGGTCTCACACCCCTATGCCAGAGGCAGCGGCTATGACAGATGGGGCAGGGACTCCCGAGTCACACAGACGTGGATTCGAGTCCTGGCTTTGCCGCCATGAGTTGACCAATGTAGAGAATTTTACTTTACCTCTCTGAACTTCAGTTTATTTCAGTAAAATAAAAATAGACACACAAGTCATCAGACCGTTGTGAAGATTAAATTGGACAGTGCCATTAAGTACCTGGCATATGATAGGTCTGCAACAATGGTCTTTTCTGGCCTCCACTGGACATAAAATATATCCTACCCTCAGGGCTCTTTCCTTGCCCCAGAAGTTATCTCTGCCCCATTGCCTGGCTCATCTCCCTCTTACCCACCCTGATAAGAACATGACTAGTATTTACTGAGCGGTCACTAGCAAGGAATCCATAGATGGTGAGTGATAAATCTGGAGGGACAGGGGAGTGGTCAGCACATGATGTCCTAGAGTCTCATAAATGAAGCCACTCACCATCTAGTAGGTGATGAGATACAGGGGTTGAGTGAGGGGGTGAGTGAGACTAGGAAGAACAAGAGATCGAAGAATCCAGAAACCATGCACCAACCACTATTCCATACTGCCTGTCTTTAAAAGTTTCGTGGCAGTTTGAGAGAGAAGACATGCAAATATAAACCAGGTGCAGCCATAGGACTATGAGGTTATGATTAGCTGGGGGACCATAGGGCACTGTGTGCAGCCAGCGCCATTTCAGATGGCCAGCATTGGGCAATGCAAAGACTAGAGGAAACGAGTTTGAGAAAATAGCATGAGGATTCAGTTATTGTGAAGCTCTTCTATCTGGGTTTTGGTTCTCCCAAGAAGCTGGATATAGAATCAGAAATGTAGATTTTAATCCCAACTATTCTGTTGTTGTTGTTTATTGAGAGAGAGAACATGAGTGAGGGGAGGTCTAGGGGCAGAGGGAGAATCTCAAGTAGACTGTACACTCAGCAGGGAGCCTGACGCCAGGCTCGGTCTCACAACCCTGAGAACATGACCTGAGCCGAAATCAAGAGTCAGACACTTAACTGACTGAGCCCCCAGGCACCCCCACCTCCTCTGTTTAAAAGTTGGTAACATTGGACGCATCACAACACTTCTGAGCCTTGGTTTTCTCAACTGTAAAACATGGATAAGAATATTGCTTTGGATTCCAAGATTTAAGAAGAAAGTGATAGGTCAACAGTATGTGGATCAATGATTCCCAAGCCTGTCTGAGTACTAAAATTACTTACAGCGAAGGCTAAAAATATAGATTTCTGGGATGACGCAGCTCTGACTAGCAAAGGCAGAGCAGGCAACATGTTTCCTGCCTGGTGGAAGTGGCTGTCAGTGTTCCCTTTGACTGAACCTCGCCCGCAGCTGGTGACCACGGAAGGTAGGTGAGGCAGCTTGTGTTAGTGTTTCTCCTGGCACACACAAACAAGGGGGCAAACACTGAAAAATTTGTACTCTCCCCTTCTCAAAACCTTCAATGGCTGCCCACTGCCTGATAACCTGAGCTTCATCTTCTTAGTTGAACTCTGGTCTTTCCAGACTCTTCTTCCACTCACTGCTCACATACTTGAGTCTGAAATGGGAGTCAGTCAGAATCACTTCTTTTCTAATGTTTTTCATCTTCTCATGCCATTCCACCTGCTGGAATGTTCTCCCCAGCCCCAGCTCTGTTTTAGGAAATTCTACTCAGCCTTAATTTAAAGTCTCTCCTGAGCTCTGTGTCCTCCGTCACAACATCTCTGATCTCTTCCAGCCAGAAGGATTCCTCTTTCCTTCTGCTACTGTGTATTTCATATGTGGGTCTTGTAGGATTCATCCCACACCATCCCACACCGGCCATCCGTCCACACCATTCCTTGTGGTGAAGTCATCTGTGTCTGTCACTTCCCTTGTGTGATTAAAAGCCCCTGGAAGGTGCCTTGCAGACACCACCGCCCTGGAGCCGCCCGTGCGACCCAGCCATGGTCAACCCCACCATGTCCTTCCAGCATCGCCATGGACGGTAAGCCCTTGGGCCACGTCCCCTTCGAGCTATTTGCAGACAAATTTCCAAAGACAGCCGAGAACTTTCATGCTCTGAGCACTGGGGAGAAAGGATTTGGTGATAAAGGTTCCTGCTTTCACACGATTATTCCGGGATTTATGTGCCAGGGTGGGAACTTCGCACGCCATAACGGCACTGGTGGCAAGTCCATCTATGGGGAGAAGTTTGATGACGAGAATTTCATCCTGAAGCACACAGGTCCTGGCATCCTGTCCGTGGCCAACACTGGACCCAACACGAATGGTTCCCACTTCTTCATCTGCACTGCCAAGACCGAGTGGTTGGATGGCAAGCATGTGGTCTTTGGGAAGGTCAAAGAGGGCATGAACATCATGGAAGCCTTGGAGCGCTTTGGGTCCAGGAACGGCAAGACCAGCAAGAAGATCACCGTTGCTGACTGTGGACAGATCTAAGAGATCTTACTCGTGTTTTATCTTACCTACCAGACCGTTCCCTCTGTAGCTCAGGAGAGCACCCCTCCACCCCCGCCTGCTCAAACTACCCTGGAATCTCTGCTCTTGCTGCAGTTCTGCGGGTTCCATGGCTCCTTACCCCCAAGTCTAGCTGGATGGCAGAGTTCAGTTTATGATGATGAAATAAAACCTAAACCCACCCCCCCCCACACACACACACGCCCCTGGAGGGTAGGAACTGTATCTTGTGTATCCTGTATGCCTGCATTCCCTAGTTCTCAACACTGTCCCGCTCAAGCGGTCTCGCCTTCCTTCCCCTAGCTCGCATTCCTATGCCTTCTTTAAGATCCAATCCAATACTAACCCTCTATCCATGGGGCCGGGCAATGTACTCCTGGCTCCCTACCCCACCCAGGCAGGCGGTGCTGTGGCTAGGAGCATACACTTGCAAATCTGAGTTCGAGCCCAAAACTCTATCAACTAAAAATTGTGTAACACTGAGAGATTTATTTAACCTCTCTAAGCCTGTTTCTTCCTGGCACCTTTTACAGCAAATAAGTTAATACATGTAAAGCATTTAGCACAGTGTTGGGCATATATATTTAATGCCGAATAAGTGTTAGCTTAATACTAATAATTCACTCTAAGCGCCCTGAAGACAGGACCTGCATCTTTTTTTTTTTTTTTTTTTAAAGATTTTATTTATTCATTTGACACAGAGAGATTACAAGTAAGCAGAGAGGCAGGCAGAGAGAGAGGAGAGAGGAGGAAGCAGGCTCCCTGCTGAGCAGAGAGCCTGATATGGGCCTCGATCCCAGGACCCTGGGATCATGACCTGAGCCGAAGGCAGCGGCTTTAACCCACTGAGCCACTCAGGCGCCCAGGACCTGCATCTTGATCTTTGTTTCCCTGGTGCCTACACAATGCCTGGCATGTAGTAGGTGTTCAGTATATGTCTGTGGGCTGCATGAATGAATATGCATTTAATATTCAGTAAATGCTGAATTAATTCACTGATGGTTGGTTGGTTGGTGGTTGGTTGGTTAGTTGGTCGGTTGGATGGATGAACAGAATTATGGGTGGTTCACTAGGTCCTTTGTTGCTGAGTGGTTGCATGAATAAGCAAATCAGTAACTATTCAATATATGTTGGCTGGCTAGTTCATTGCTTAAAACAAATGAATGAATAATAGGTATTTAATAAGAAAGTTGGTTGTTTGCATGGCTGAATTAACAAACAGATTTTCCACAAAGAGCAGATGTTCCATAAATGTTGGCTGGTTGAGTGAATGAACAGACATTCCCAAAATATAACAACAGCCTGGAGCCAAAGCCAGAGAGGCCACAGCTAGAGGATCGGAAGGGGAGAAGGAGGTCGGAGCCTGCCCCATCAACGCCTCAGAGGTGGTTCCCTTCTGCCTGCCATTTCTGAAGCCCCCTCCAACCCCCACCCCACAGCTGGTTCTGCATATGGCCTAGGGCTGCAATGTATAGGCTATGGGAACCCGGGGTTGGGGAGAGGACTGGAGATGGGCCACCCCAACCCTCTTCTCCCCACTTGACCCAAAGACCAGGCTGCACAGGCCCCAGAGGCCCCCATGCCTCACCCCTGCGTGGGGGGGACTGCACCTCTGAGCACAGTAGGAGTGAATTCCGTATAACCTCAGCTCCCCAGGGGCAGGGATGTGAGCTAATTGGCTCACACATATCCTTGGCCCCATTCCTTGGCCTGCTTTTCCCGAGGCAGCCCCAGCAGTTCACGTCTCTAGGTAATGAATTATTTTGCAACATGTCTGGAGATGCATGAACTAGAAATCTTACGCATGTTGAAGGATTTTGCAATTTCCATTAAATATGCCATTCATTTGGTGGGTAATTAAATGTGCAATAATGGGCTCTAATTTCCATCTTAAATGACTTCCTAGGAGCAGCGGAAAGGGAGATGCAGGGTGTACGTTTCTGGAGGAGCCTTCCCCCCAACCCTAAAGCTTTTTTAGCATGTAGATGAAGGGAGAATTCGGTAAAATACAGTTGGTGTTGATCCTGTTCCACCTGTGAGTCGTCTGCAATTACCCGTGTTGGGGAAAGAGACAAGAGCCTACAACACAATAACAAACCCCGACCCCAGCGCCCCAGGGGACCCTGGGGACAGCATGAAGGGGGGCGATGTTGAGGAGCAGGGGTGTGATGAGGAGGGAGCCTCTCTGCAGACCCCAGAACTTCCTCCTCCTCTGCCTACTTCCCACTCCATGTAAGTGTGCTGGATGTAAGCATACACACACACACACACGTGCACACACACAGCACAGGATTGGCCTTCTAACCCTCAAAGCACGGGTCCCGAACCAGCAGCAAGGAGGCAGCCAAGAAGCAGGAGAGAAGCAATGGAGTCCACACAAGGAATGAAAAGAGCCGGGCGTGAAATGTCCCCTCCTCGGGAAGCAGCATGGGCTTTGAAGTCAGAAACATCTGGGCTCAAATTCAACTCCATCATCTGCTGTGAGAATACAGCTGAGTCACTTCACCTCTCTGAGCCCCAGATTCCTCATCTGGAAGATGGGAGTAGTCGAACCCAACCGAGAAGAGAATTAGAGTAATCAAAGGGAAAACCAGGGCTAGAGGCTGGTGGTAGCAAGCTCTCAATAAACCACATTCCCTCCTGCCCTTCTGTCCCTCAGTTGGCATAGAGGCCGGGCCCGCCTGGGTCACCCTGCAATTCCGGGGCCCCAGGAAGCACTCCCCCTCTGAGAGGCGCCCTGATTCCTCCCTGTTCTTGGACCAGCTTGCCCTGGGCCTGTTCCCGACCCCTCTCTTGGTCCCGTCTCCAGGACCGCCCCAGCGTTTCTGGGGGAAGGAGCCTTTCAGCCTTCCCTGAGGCAGGCCTGAAGTTGCAGAGAGGCTGAAGAGGCCCAAAGGAACTGGACTCTTGATGCGAACACGAAGGTAGCCCAAGGCAGGAGGCAAAGCTGTAAAGGCCAAGACCGGGCCATCGATTTTCTAGCATTATAAAGGCCAAGAACTTGCCATCGATTTTCTAGCACGGTCTGTGGTGAGTTCACAGACTTCCTGGCCAGCCCCCAGAGGCATTCCTCTCTCAGTGAATCTTCAGAGGCTGATGCCTAGAGACCTGGAGCCAGGCTGTCCTGAGTTTGGAGAACCCAACAGAGGGGCTGTCCCTGACTGGGTGTCTCCTCAGCTTGGCAGAGGCTGTGAGCATGGGCGAGGATGCCAGGACGGGGCCGAGGGCACTAACTCAGGCTGTCTCCCTGCTCCTCTGGCTGGTCCGAACTTGGGGCATCTGGAAAGGAGATTAAGTAGATAACCCTGAGGACACAAGCCATGTTGACTCAGGATCTCAGCTGAGGAGATGGACTGCATAATGGCCTGGCTGGAAATAGACTTAGGGTAGAGGTAGAGTGAAGACAAAATGGGGGGAAAAAAATCTGGTTGACTCAAAGTAGAGGCTTCGCTCAAATAAAAAAGGAGATATGGATGAATGTGTGCTGGGAGGGGGTGTGGAGTCATTTCTGAGGTGAGAGCAGAGACTAGAACTGAAAGAGACCCCGAAGACAGTTACCCAACCACAGGGCCTGGGGCCCACTCGGTGAGGTGAAGGGGCCGGCCCGTACCTCCCTCAAGCCCCTCAGGATCTGCCCCAAACTTCTTCCATTCACTTATTCTTTCCAGCTCTCACTCTTTGTTACTCAATTACTCAACTAATCTCTCTGGACTGTCAACTTTACACAAAGCAGACTCTTCCTATGACAGACATCACGGGCAGACCTGGATGGAGTCCCTGTTCTGTCCTTACTGGTTTTATGACTTTGGTTCAGTTACTTGCGGTCCCTGGGCCTCAGTTTGTACAATAGGGTCGTTGTGCGGATGAAAAGAGCAAGTACCTACAAAGCACTGACCGCGACGGCAGGCACAGAGTTCTGTGCGAACTAGGAGATTAGTCGTTGCTGTTACTATGAACACAATATGCTAAGATGTTGAGATGCGCAAAACACAATCACTCCCTTGGAAAATCAGCTTATAAGATACACAATATAAAATTGTGTCCCCAAGGAAAAGAGTGTTCTGCTCTTTTTACTGCCTCTAGCGCGCACGATAAGGTTTTACACATGACAGGGATTCAGTAGCTATCTGATAAATGGAGTTAGATCCCTTAACGACCAAGAATGAACCATTTCGGTGACAGTTGATAGAGAATATGACCTTACACAGGGGCACTGGGCTGGAGAGGTGCCCATATAAATTTGGGTGTTGACACGGACCCAAATTTAGACCAGCCATAATGTCTACAACTGTACAGTCTCCAAAGGTTGTCTTTATGGTGTTTTATTTTAATTTTTCTCAAAGTTGTAGGACATAAAACATTACATGCAGGCTGCCAGGTATTAGCATTACAACATTCATCTCTTATCTTCTGTGCAATATTTAATCCTTCATGAGCAACACTGATGTGCAAAGCAATTCCAGCTTGTGAAGAGGAAGGGAGCGGTATTGAGGCAGAGCCAGGCAGAATTCATAGAATCCGAGGGCGTGACACAAATCTGGAGGCTCCTCCCATAATGCATGACCATGATGGCAGAAGGGACTTAAGAGATCA
The DNA here is from genome assembly GCA_002007465.1 of Ailurus styani. Classification (NCBI taxonomy): domain Eukaryota; kingdom Metazoa; phylum Chordata; class Mammalia; order Carnivora; family Ailuridae; genus Ailurus; species Ailurus styani. Next base: position 3,249,213 of record LNAC01000069.1, read on the forward strand.
CCCTCATCCTTCCTGCTCATCTGACCGATGAGAATACAAGATCCAAGGAGGCTCCATGATTTGGCCAAGGCTGCTGCCTGGCTAGTGACAGGGCTGGGACAGAGTATAGTCTCCTGACTCCACTTCGATGATCTTTCCACTACACCTGGCTGCCGTGTTCCCTGAACATGAATTCATCAAAGACAAGTAGATGACTGCTTTCCTTCCCAAGCAGGCCAGAGGGATGCCAAGAGCATCTCTTACCAAGACAGAGCCAAACACAGCTCCTTATGAGAAAGAAGGCGATGTGCTGGGGCATGGCTGTGCTCAGACGGATCCATGCTCTTCCGAAGCCCCCCGTCACTGCTCTCTCCACTGGCTTTCTTTTTTTTTTTTTTTAAAAATTTTATTTATTCATTTGACACAGAGAGAGAGATTACAAGTAGGCAGAGAGGCAGGCAGAGAGAGAGGAGAGAGGAGGAAGCAGGCTCCCCACTGAGCAGAGAGCCCGATGTGGGCCTCGATCCCAGGACCCTGGGATCATGACCTGAGCCGAAGGCAGCAGCTTTAACCCACTGAGCCACCCAGGCGCCCATCTCCACTGGCTTTCAATGGGATGGATGTCGTTAAGCAACTTTACATCTGCAACTAAGCCAGCTGCTCAGGAGACTTAATCCTGGACACAATTAGAACGGACACTTCCTTTTAATAACGAAAACAATCTGAGGAATATTTAAGAGAGTCACAGTGCAGCTGTCACGTTAAAAAACAAAAAAAAATGGAGGATGGGGCCTTGAGAGATGGCCTTCGGGGAGGGCTAAGAGCCACCAGCGCCAGGCTCTCCAAAGGGCCTCTTCCACAAGAAACCAAACTCAGGAAAACCCACAGAGCCCCCATCTGCCCTCTCTTCCCAGCCCCAGCCCATCAGGAAGATGCAGGAGAACGCCAGGTGGCCCCAGAAGTGGACACACTGGGGTCCTCGGGGGCACGGAGGACACTGAAGAGCCTGGGAGCTACGTGCGGACCCAGCCCCCGCCTGCCCACCCGCACAGGGTCCCATTCCGCACACAGTCCTCCCCTTCCTCAGTCCACCTTGTTCTTCTTGTTGCAAAGTCTCAAGTGCGCATTAAGAGACCTCTTTCACCATTTAACATCCAGAGGCTGATACAGGTCTAGTGTGTAGTGAGCACTTAATAAATGAGTGTTAAGGGCACCTGGGTGGCTCAGTGGGTTAAAGCCTCTGCTTTCGGCTCAGGTCATGATCTCAGGGTCCTGGGATCGAGGCCCACATCGGGCTCTCTGCTCAGTGGGGAGCCTGCTTCCCCCCCTCTCTCTGCCTGCCTCTCTGCCTCCTTGTGATCTCTCTCCCTCTGTGAAATAAATAAATAAAATCTTTAAAATAAATAAATAAATAAATAAATAAATAAATAAATAAATAAATGAGTGTTAAATAACCAATAAGTTTCGAGCATTGGCATTCATTTTCCTGGCAACTTTATAGCTTAACTCTATCACATCCATTCTTTACTTAGGCATTTATGACCTTTCAGATGTGGGTGACTCTGAGAACCATTTCACAGATGGAAAACTGAAGTCTGAATCAGTGAGGAGGACTTGCCCTAGATTACCAGTAGCAAGAGAAGCTGGGAATCCAGTAGATCTTTTGCCCTGTTCTCTTTCTGTCTCATCAGGTGCCTCTCTGCCCTAAGCTCTTCCACAAGAATAGTATTTAGAAGGGTGGGTGGCTCAGTGGGTTAAGCGTCAAACTCTTGATCTGGGCTCAGGTCATGATCTCAGGGTCCTGCTTGGCGGGGAGCCTGCTTTTTCCTCTCCCTCTGCCCCTCCCCCTGCTCTCTCTCTCTCTCTCTCAAATAAATAAATAAAATCTTAAAAAAACAGAATAAGGCAATTTCAGATAGTAATAAGAGCTGCAAAGATTGTCACAAATGGGGAATTTTAGGGGAAAAATGCAGGACAAAATGCATCAGTGGAATCTAGGACTGGGCTGTATGAGTCAGACTCTGACGTGCTCAGAGACTCAGGGAAAGGAGAAATGAGGGCAAACGATGCCTGAGACACTTCATGGAAGTGGAGCCCTACACTGGGCTTTGAACGAAGGTGAGAATCCAGCTGAGTGAAGGGTGCAGGAGCTGGGTCTTCCCCGTGAAATCCACAACAAGGGAAATGGAAGCCAGATGGATTGACCAAGCAGCTATTAAGCCAGATGCTGTCACATCCGTCACAGCTCATTCCACAGAAGAGAGAAGCAGCACAATGTGAGGGCATGGGGACAGGAGAGATCCGACGATGGCAGAGGGGGGATCCAACGACAGCAGAGGGGGTCCGACGACGGCAGAGGGGGTGCCATGAGAAGCAGGGTCAGAGGAGCTCCGGTTAAGGCGGGCCCTGCACGCTGGGCTGGGAAACCCCCGCTACCCTCCCAGGTGCTCGCCGTAGCACTGTTCCGGGATCGCTGGGTAACTCGAGCTAAGCCAGGAGCAACCTGAGAACAGAGATCGTTTCCTACATCACTGCAGTGGCTCCCAGACTTCCGCGGGCCTTAGAGGCACCCGAGGGCTTATTCAAACCCCGACTGGAAGGCCCTGCTCCCAGAGGGTCTGATTCAGTAGGTCTTGGGTTAGGCCTGAGAATTCGCATTTCTAACAAGCTCCCAGTCTCACAAATGGCCCTCGCAATGCTTCACGAGGGCGTTTCCTCCCACACTGAACAGAGCTGGCTCGTGTGACCAGCAGGATATCGCGGAAAGGATGGCGTGCGACTTCAGACGAGGTCACAAAAGACATTGCAGCTGGCCACTTTCCTCTCAGACTCTTCCAGCCGCCATTCAGGGAGGGCACCCCAGCAACCTTGAGGAGACCTCAGGGATCAGACCGAAGCCTCCCACCAGCAACCAACACCCACGTGCCAGCCACGTGGATGGGCCACCCCGGGGGGCAGGCCCTCCTGTCCCACTCAAGCCTCCTGCCTGCAGCCCCAGCAGCACCATGATAGGCCCGAAGCCAGACGCTACAGATACTATGAGGGATCGTAGATGGTTACTGGTGATTTAGGCCACTAAGTTTGGAGGCCATGGGTTAGGCAGCCAGAGGTAACTAACACATCGTATGGTGTGGACGCTGCTGGCCCAGAGACCACACTGTGAGAACAACTGCGTTATTTTAACCATTGTGCCTAGCATGTGACTGGCATACACAATGCACTTAATAAATGTTGTTTTAATTAATTAATGAGACAGTGGACAGGTGACTGAATGGATGAAGGCGAGTGACTTACGGCTGCGAGCACCGGGGAGCCGTGGAGTTGGGGAACATTAGGACGTCAGAGATATTTGGGATTATTTGCTGAGAAGAGTCTGTAGAACTGTGGTTTGCTGAGGAGCCCCAGCTTAGGGTGCAGTGTGCACTCCACTTTCCGATGTCTCTGTCCAGGGACTTGGCAGGCAAGGGAGCCTAGGCCGGGGGACTGGTCTCTGCAGTTCTCCTTCGAGCCTGCAGAAGACCTGCCAAGACATCGGCCCACCCCCGCCTTTTTATCCCCATCATGGGTCTTTCTTCCCTCTCCCTGCTCTCCTGTCAGCCCCTCTGCTCCCCTCCTGCCCGTCCCCTCTTCAACCCCTCCAACAGCTTCACCTTCCTCTACGAGCCTGCAGGGGAAATGCTCTGCTGCTGGCCCCATGATGCCTTTGCCCCCTCCCAGCCTAGAACGTTTTCTCCCTTCCACATTATTCCCATAAAGCAGTTCAGAGCACAATGCCACAAATATTTACCAAGCACCAGCTGCCTGTGCCAGCCAACACTAGACTGGGTATAGAGAGAAAAATAAGACCCATTTACATGTGAAAGATTTCTAGTAAAGACTGTAAAGTACTCAGGACCAACATCTCAAATCCCTCTGGGCCAGACTCCAACCCCCACCCACCACCCACCCCCATACACCATTGTCATCTCTTTGGAGCTGGTGTGGGGCTGGGGGCTGTGACCAGCAGCCTAAGCTAGGCACCACCTCACTCAGTGGCAGAAACACACAGAAAAGTGTTACACAAGGGCGTCTCTATCACAGGGGACCTCTTGTCACAACCTAGCCCGGGACAAATTCTCTGCTCCTCTAGATATTTGATTATTATATTTGCAAATGGGCTGGAGTCTTGGAAGAAAGATGACTTGACTTTGATGTTTTGCCAGCTCTCTATCTCTTGCTCTGTTGGATTCAATCACTCTGCCAGGGCCTCGGACTTGTTTGTTTTCCCTTGTATTTCTGCTCAGGGTGTTTGGGCAGTAATACTCAGGATTCAGTTGGAATTTCTGAAAAGCCCCGTATCTGGTACATTACAGAAGCTTGGGGGGGTGTCTGGCTCACTTTTGAGCAGAGCCTGGGATGCTGAGCTGTTTATTTTTAGCATTGTTACGGTCAGGGTAAGTGAGCCCACCCAAGCCTCCTTCTCTCCTTGGGGGCTCACTTTCCAGGGTGCCCAGAGCCTCCAAGACAAGTGGAAGAAGCTTCAGCCTCTCCCAAGCCTTCTCCACAGGAGCTCTGGAGTTATCCAATGATCCCAGTAGACTTCTAGAGAAACTCTCAGTCAACACGAGGAAGCAGCCCACATGGTCCCACAAAGGATGCACACCACCCATGTCAACTCAGGCAGTGCTGACCCCAGGAACATTTCAGCCCTGCCTATTCGGGTTCTCAGTCTGACTTGCGGCCCCTTCCCTGAGTCTGCCTTCTGCCACGAAAGCCCCTCAGACCACGCCAGTCCAAGTCAGAATGTTTGATCTCCCCCTCTAGCTGCTCACATTCATTAATGTGAAGCATTAATGTGAAGCAGAAAGTCTTTACGTATTGGGAAGCTCCTGGTGGGTACACGCTTTCCAAAACCCTGATGTTCACTTGAAACGTCAAATGCCGTCACTGTCAACCCATCCATTGCTCCCCTCAACTGGCAGGCTCGCTCTGTACATTTTTGTTAATGCCTGCAAAATCTCAAATCTGAATAACCATAGTTTTTCTGTCAATATATCTCAGAAGTAAAATGGTGTTTCTGTGAAAAAACGGCACCCTCAGATCAGAGCTGAGTTCAGGACTTCAGGCGACCAAAGGTCCATCACCAATCCTTGGGCTCATGTATCAGCTCTCATCCATCTGTGTTCATCTGTGGTACTCACTTTGAAGACTCTACAGCGCCCGCAGACAGTGGGGGCACTCATGCTCCCCCAGCATTGGCATCTCTGCTTTCTGCAAGCTCCATACCACATGTCAGACCATCCCCTCTAATGGCTCTGGAGATAGTGGTTCCACCACGCCAACAGGCCCTCCTTATCAATGTCTTCTCTTGATTCTGATGGATGTGACAACATCATGTTCTTTCAGGTTAGTCTTCAATCATCCAAGACAAAGCACTTTCCATCTTCCTCCACCTGTGTGTCCTTCATCTTTCCTCCCTGCAGGTGACAGTGTAGAGAACACTGTTGGGGAGTCAACACTGAAAGAGATCATAATCCAAAGCACCTGAAGAAGTCAAAGGAAGACATAATTGGGAATGTCTTAAGTTCACCTTCATTCTTTAAGGATACTCGTGCTGGATATAAACTTCTTGGCTGTCATTCTCTCTTTGAAGACTCTGAACATGTAATCCCACTGCCTTCTGCCCTCCATGGGTTCTCATGAGAAGTCAGCTCTTAACCCCACGGAGGATCTCTTGTAAATGATGAGTCACTTCTCTCTTGCTACTTTCAAGGTTCTCTGTCTTTGGCTTTTGATCGTTTGACTATAATGCATCTAGGTATGAATCTCTTGGAGACTGTCCTTCTTGGAGTTTGTCAGCCTTTCGTATGGATGGAGTAATGTTTTTTGTTTTATTTTTTTTTAAGATTTTATTTATTTATTTCACAGAGGGAGAGAGATCACAAGGAGGCAGAGAGGCAGGCAGAGAGAGAGGGGGGAAGCAGGCTCCCTGCTGAGCAGAGAGCCCGACGTGGGCCTCGATCCCAGGACCCTGAGATCATGACCTGAGCCGAAAGCAGAGGCTTTAACCCACTGAGCCACCCAGGCGCCCTGGAGTAATGTTTTTAATCAAATTTGTTTTTAGCCATTATTCCTTTAGATTTTTCTCTCTCTCACTTTCTCTCATTCCTCTCCTTCTGGTACTCCCATTATGTGTATTTTGGTGACTTGATGGTATCCCACAGGTCTGAGCTCTGAGCTGGGTGAAGATAAGCCTTGAGAATGGCTCTCTTCCAGGGAGCTTCCCTATGACTCAAACAATAACACTTCATTAGGTATAGGTTTTTTTGGAGAGTCCAAACCCAATCTGCCCTCTTCTGTGGCTACTAAGATGCTGGTTTTCACAGAAAACATAGTTGTGAGGCTGCTGGTTTCTAAGGTTACTGTGGAGCTAGGGAGAGGGGAATGGGAAGAGGGCAAGATAAAATACTACAAAAATATGGTGTTCTTGCTGACATTTGGCCATTTCTTGTGTAAATGATCCTCAAATTGTTGTATATCTTGCTTAAATTCCAGAATTCTAGGAAAGTTGATTTTGACTATTTTTGCCAGTGTTTTCACGGCTTTTATGAAGCAGATTTTTTGAAGTCCCTCCTCCACCATTCTAGAAGTGCTTTAAACTGAACACCTTGGTAATAGCCCGATCTGAAGGAATGTCAATGAGGTAGAACATGAGCCATGACTCAAGCCAAAGTTAAGGAAACAGAAACTGAGTAAGATAAGGAAGAGCAAGAAGAAGCTATAAAGTGGATGAAAACCATAGATTATTGGGGAAGCATGTTAGTTGGTGAAAAGCAGAATAAGGAATAGATACACAGAGTTGCTGAGTCACTTAGTGGCCAAACATTAGAGGAAATGCACACAAATTCTGCTGCTGATGTCCCTTCAGACACCTTGAAATCAGAAACACCTACCTATTTTTGCTCTTCCTAAGATCTGTTCAGCCTTTCTTGGGATTTTAAAATAAAGTCCCTATAGAATGAAGTAATTCAAGCGAGTCACTCTTCCTTCTAACCAAAAGAGGCTAATAAAATAGCCAGACAGAGATAAAGGGAGGAAATTCTGGGCACAGAATTTAGCACAGGCGATGGCACAGCCAAGTCATAAAACAGTCTGGAATGTTTGAAAAGATAGACCTTAAAAGCCAGAAAAGAAAAAAAGGCTGAGAAGCTGGAGAAAAGAAATAGTCAGAAGGACAAGGATTATATCTTGTAGTGATTAAAGGAGATGCTCGAGCAACCTGGGAAATGTGTGTTCCAGGGGTTTCTGTGAGGGGAGGGCAGGGCGCAGCTTCACATCCTGGATTTCCAGGAGTACACCAGGGTTTGATATTCCTGAAGCTGGGTTCACACCTAGAGAATCCAGACTGAAAGGACCTGTTCTTCAAAGCAGAAATGCTCAGAATGTGCTGCCGGGACCAGCAGCATCAACACCACCTGGGAATTTGTTAGAGATGCAAATTCTCAAGCCCCCACCTAATCCTACAGAACCAGAAACTGCATTTAACAATCTCTCCAGGTGATTCTGATATGTGCTAAAGGTCTAAGAGGGTGCTACAGGTCTAAGAGAGGTCTCTGCTTGGACCTAATGGGGGAAAGCCCAGGTAGAATTCAAGAGACACACATGCCCAGAACTTGGCAAGGGGAGATGTGCACCCTCTCTGGGCCCACCTGCATGCGGCTGAGACTGAGGAAGCCTCACTCCTGCTCACAGGACTGTGCTTCTCCATCACTGGCTTAGGTGGAAGTGTAGCGGAAGGAGAGAAAGAAGGGAGCATTGCATGTGGTAAGGGCAATGAACTTGAGCCCCTCAGTAAGCAGAAGGATACAGAATATCCTAGATCCAGACTTTTCTTAGCATTATTGTAGGTTCCCACCTTACCACCTTACTTTTCTAGCTGATCAGAGCTGCACTGTGCTGATTTCGACATAAACTCAAGATTGTCAAAGCAGAAGGGTGAGCCATCCTCCCCTAAGCTATGTCTCGTATCCCCTTAACCTGGGACTAGAATGTTCAGGATTAACTCGGTCAATTCTCAGACAGTTCCACTGCTGCTCCTACCTCAATGGTAGGCCTACATGCAAAACCAGCTCACTCCTCAGCCTTCAGCAGCTTTGATCACATAGTTCATTGATCTTCAACATTAGAATCAATAGGGGAGCTTTCAAAAAAAGTTTTAAGTCTGAGCCCCAGCCCAGAACAATTAAATCAGAATTTCTGAAGTGGGCCTATCGCTGGTATTTTTAGGGTGATTGCGTGGTGAGTCTAACACACAGCCGGGGTTGAGAACCACCAATGACTGTGGTTCCCCTGGGAATCCCATCCTCCTGCCATGAAGGAGGGGCCCCCTGGGCAGGGGCATGGCAGTCGCTTAAGCATCTGACTCTTGGCCTTGGCTCAGGTCATGATCTCAGAGTCATGCCCTGGGCAGTGTGTTCTGTGACAGAACACACCAAAAGTTGCAGGGGCCTGGGTAGCGCAAAGGGTTCAAGAGATGGAGCAAGGGAAGTGAGACTAGAGTCATGGGAGAACCAGGATTTTGCTGGAGGGTGTGTACCCAACTCAGGAGTTCTGACATTATCCCGAAGACACTGGAGAGCTGTAGACAGACCCGACTCGGGAAGAATCACAAGGTGGTGGAGGTGCAGCATGAGGACGAAGAGAAGGGAGCCAGCCCTGCCCCATAAAGTTCATATGTCTAGCTCAGTGCCTGGTACAAAGGAGGTATTTCAAAAGCACTGGCTCCCTCCCTGCTCTTCTCAGCTAGGAGCAGTGGTCTGGCCACATGGGAAGAGACCACACACTCATTCTCAGAGCCGTGGTTAGGTTGGAACCGGCTTCTTGCTCACGGAGAGGCCTGAGCTCGGCATACTCTCCTGGAGTTGACACCTAGAGGTGTGTGGGCTGTGAGTAGGGGTATGAGATCTCTGAACATGAAGCTCAGACTAACCCGGGGATGGGTACAGCACGCTGGAACCCAAGCCCTTGAGGGTCATGTGGCAATCGTGACTTGTGTTCACTTGGGCACAGAGGGAAACCAGGGTCCAGGGAGGCTGCAGAACTTCCCAGTGGTGATCCCACAAGGTCAGGCAGCTCCCCTGAACCTCTCTAATCCCCTCACTAGTCCTTTTGTTCTCCTCGCTCCAAGGACTCATCAAATCCTTCCTTGATGTGATTTTCATTCTCTGGTATGAACACCAGAGATAACAAGCTCTCCTAGCAAGAGATTCCTTTTGTTCAGCCTGAAATAAACTCTTTCCAAATTCAGCTTTGAGACCCAGCCAACAGGTCAGCTGCCACCCTGACCATGACCTGTTTCTAGTGTGTGCTGTTCCTGCCAATGCACGCAGCCCTGACTGACGTGTCTTCATTTATTCAATCTGCTCAGCTCGGCATTTGTTCTTGAGAAAAATCCAGCCTGGCCTCTCGGGACCTTGTCTTAATAGACTGCTTTTGCGATGGCTGCCCCCACCTTGCTGTTTCCTATCAATTTAGCCGCTTTGCCAACTCACTTTCATTACAATATCCTCTTAAGCTTCCCAACCTCCTACCTTTGGTGGAGGCTTAATGGGCTGCTTCTCTTTACTTGGAAGGACCAATGCCAGGAAAAGGTAGACCTGAGGAGGACCTGGGAGCCAGGACCACCCCTCACCCAAAGTCTTAGCGTTGCACCACCCTCTCTGTACTGGGTCTGTCCCACCCTCTTCATATCTTGGATCCTGCAATTAACAGAGAGACAGAGGCTTCCTGACTCAGAGACCCGCAGGACAATTTCTGACTCCATGATACCTGATGCTTCCTGATAGGGCCCAAGCCCATCTCCAAAGAATACATTTCAACCAAGTTCACGCATATGTTAAGTCCCTTTCCCCACGTATACTGCATATCGCACAATTTCTACTAAAAGCCCGTCTTGAACATCAGAAGAACCTGTTTGGGCTGCCTGGGTGGCTCAGTGGGTTAAGCATCTGACTCTTGGCTGTGGCTCGGGTCATGATCTCAGGGTCCTGAGACGGAGCCCTGTGTCAAGCCCTGCATCGGGCTCCATGCTCAGTGGGGAGTCTGCTTGAGATTGTCTCTCTCTCCCTGTCCCTCTGCCCTTCCCCTCACTTGCACTCATGTACTCTCTCTCTCTCAAATAAATAAACAAATCTTAAAAGAAGAAGAACNTTGTCTCTCTCTCCCTGTCCCTCTGCCCTTCCCCTCACTTGCACTCATGTACTCTCTCTCTCAAATAAATAAACAAATCTTAAAAGAAGAAGAAGAACAACAACAACAATCACCACCGCCTATGTTCTGTGACTAGCACGGAGGATATTCTTGGCAAAGATTAAGGGACAAATGCAACGTTCATTCCAGTTAAAAGGTATTTGAGCTCAAGGGTCTAATATAAACTCTCACCTTGAAGAGGACAAGACAGCACAGTGACTGGGTATGCAGGCCCTACGGACAGACTGTGGATTCAAACCAGCTCTGCCATTTACTAGCTGTCTGAACTTGGGCAAGACACGTCACCTCTTTGTGCCTCGATGGGGACAATGATTAGCGATCGTCTCATAGGATTGTTGCAAAGGTGAAGCGTGTTGATACACATCGGGTGCATGGAATGTGCACAGTACATTCAGGTGTTCAGTGAAAGGAGCTGTTAACCAGTTTCCTCTGGGCTGGCTTTTGTGCTTTGTGGAAGCTCCATAAGTGTACACGGGTAGAAGTTTCCCAATGGGCATGAGGTCTCTTGATAAACTGAGTTTCGCTTGGTTTCCCCCAATGCCCACGAATCATAGATCAGACAAGGACCAAGATCATACAGATGCCACATGCCATCCATAGGAAAAAAAAACCCAATGTATCCACCTCCTTCCTGCCCCTGCCAGTGTTGAGAAAAGTGCCTGTCAATGTCCAACTGAAGAAGTGTGTATTAATGTAACCAGAACTGTTCAACTTTGGCCATGGGAGGACCAGCTACTGTCACCCGGTGAATGACCACCACAAATAAGCCACTCAATACCCTTCATTCAGGGCAGGAATAATCTCACGTGTCTTCAGTTTCCCTATATGGCTTGGGGTCTCTCAAATATTTTATTTAAATCTCATTTAGAACATATTTTAGCCATCTAAACCATAATGAAAATGTGTTATATACTCAATTTTGGTCCTTGGGGACCACCGGCCCATTAACTTACAAAATCAATTCATTTTTATACAGACCTCTGAATGCAGTTTTCCTCTTTTAATTAAAGCATGTCCTGAGACTGAAAGTCAAGATATGCAAAACCCACTGCCATCACCAACAACCTCACTGGATAAGTCAGGATTACTTGGTGCTATGCGNCTATGCAGCCAAAACAAAATTCCGTAAATAAACTGAATCTGGAAGTGAATATAACTCTGTAATTTGATGCATAGCCCTTGACTTCAACTTCTTATACTCACCAAAATGACAACACTGTTCACATTGATTGATTTCATACTAAGCAGGTATTGGCAGGTGGGAATTATAAAATAAATGCATGCCAATGAAACACTGCTTTGTGTCATCTATTTAAGGGCACCAAATAAATATTTTTATCTTTAAAAGCAGTTTGAAACCTTAAATTAATGGTTAGTGCCCCTCAAAGCCCACCTGCATGTCTCTTCCAGAATCATCTTTCCATTTTACACAATACCTTCATTATATGTGACCGTGACTCTCTCCTGCTTCAGCAGTCTCAGAGGCTCCCTGCCCCCTTCCCATGAGACCACGTGAGGTCTCCCTGGCTCGGCTACCACATATTCACTGGTATCAGACCCCTTTCGGGGTCTACAATCATAGAACAACTAGCAAAGAATCAGCGGCTCTTTCCCAGGAAATATCAGGTATTTTTGTATTGCCGTTCCGTTGGTCCCAAAGGCTCTTGTTCTCTCTTCCCCTCCTAGCAGTATCCCCACCCCTGGCCCAGCTCAGTTCTGACATTCATCTGTCAAGGCCCAACTCAAGCACAGTCTCCTCACCCAGGCTCATGCCATGTTCACGCTCCCATAGCCTCTTACACCTGGCCCTGCACTGAAATGCTTGGTATACGATTCTGAGCTCCCCACCCGACTAGGAGTTTCTGCTGAAATAGCGAGATATGTGTCTCTACATTCCAGCACACAACAGGCACGCAACAAAAACGAAGGAAAGGCAGATGGGGAGACGGGAGAAGGGAGGGCGGAGGGAGGGAGGAGGGGACGGGCAGAGGTCAGCAGCACAGATCCGGGAGGACTGGCTCCTCCATGGTGACCATCCTCACAAGGCAGACACGAAATTAAATTCGGCCTCTTTTGCCACACTACCCACCTCCTAGAAGTACGCAAGACCTTCCGGATGAAGCTATGTTCTGGACTACCCATGTGACTGTTCTGTTGCATGCTCTTTCAAGATAATAAAGACAGACAATTTGGCAGGGTGCTGTGGGGGTTGGGGGCCTTAATCTTTTCTACTAAAAACATGATTCTACCAAGGCTTGCCTTCTTGTGAATCAGAGGCAGCATTTTGTTTTGGGCTTTCTAGTCGGCACAAATATGTTGGTATGGAAACCACACTTCTGAGGTTTTGATCAAAACATCATTTGCCTCCACTGGCTTTCTTAAAACCTTACATGCTGATAGTAGGTGGGAAATGTCTACATTTACCACATCAGTTCTTTCTGGCAACAAAAATCTATCCATAATCTATCCATTACTTGTAAAGTAATTATAGCAAACTTTCAAAATAGTTCATATTTGTGCTCTTCCAGCAAATAATAAATACAACCAGTTTTTAGCACTTGTTTGCTATCAGATTCTAGGTGATCCTGGCTTATGAAGGGGCATGACACTGAGAAACCATCCAGTAAATGGGGTTTGACCAGATAAACATGACAACTGGCAGATATGCCAATACATATCTGAAGCCATAACCTTTTCCATTTGCTTAACTCTAAGCAATCACCAAAGCCTTCTCATTATTTAATGTGACTTGGTGTTCCCATCTACTTTGTGAGTTACATAGGACATGTGTTATTAGTCCCATTCCATAGAGGAGAAAATAGGAACTCAGCCAAGTCCAGAGACAGCTGGGCTCAGCAACAAGCGACGAAAACTGGATCAGAACCCAGACTCCTGGGCTCCTAGGACCAGCACTCTTCTCTCCCTGCTGACCTGGCCTCCCCTAAATGCCTCCCACATGTGGTGCAATGAATACCCAAGCCACAGGCTCCATATTGAGCTATGACACCCCGAGTTTGCTCTTATATTTATTCTCCTGTTTTATGAGCACCTTCTATGGCAATTTAATTTGATATTAATTGGCAAGGGCTACCATAACAGAATACCACAGACCACATGGCTTAAAGGACAGAAATCTATTTCTCACAGTTCTGAAGACTGAAGTCCAAGACCAAGGTGCCATCAAGGTCAGTTTCTGGTGAGAACTCTACTCCTGGCTTGCAGATGATCACCTTCTCACTGCATCCTCCTATGGCCTCTTCTCTGTGCTTGGGAGGAAAGAGAGAATGCTGGTGTTTCTTCCTTTTCTTATAAGGACACCAGTGAGGGCCCCATTTAACCTTAATTTCTACCTCCCAAGGGCCCTGTCTCCAAATACAGTCACATTGGGGGTTGGGGATTCAACACATGCATTCAGGGAAGACAATCTGTCCATACAAGCCTAATCCAGATCTCTCCAAAATGCATACAGATTGGTAGGAGGAGCAAGATGGTGGAGGAATAGGAGACTTAAATATCACTGGGTCCCAAGAGTCCAGCTAGACAGTTATCAAACCATTCTGAACATCTACAGACTCAACAGAAGATCAAAGAGAAGAAGAGCAGCAATTCTAGGAACAGAAAATCGACCGCTTTCTGGAAGGTAGGACATGTGGAGAAGTGAATCGGAGGCAATATATGGGAAGGAAGATAGACCCCCGGGGACGGGCCGACTACCGGCAAGCTGTAGAGCAGCAGAGCACAAAATCGGAACTTTTAGAAGTCTGCTCCACTGAGGGACATCACTCCAGAGGCTAAGCAGGGGCTGGAGCCCTCGCAGGGACAGTGTGGTCTCAGGACCCGCAGGGTCACAAAAAGACCGGGGGTGCCTGAGTGCGGCAGAGCTCCCAGGTATCGCAGCAGGGAGGCTGGGGGCGGAGACAGAGCCGAGGAGGGGCTCTCAGCTCACGGTTACCTTAGGCCATGATCCGAGGCACAGACGGGCCACTACTCTTCGAGCAGGGACCCTACAAGTGGCAGATCCAGAGAGACCCCCTCCTTCCTCCGGGAGGAGCAGCGCGGAAGCGGCTGCAGGAATCTGCCGGGTTTGAGACTCCAGACGGGGCCGCGCGCCAGAGATAGAGACACTCGGTCACAGGCCAGGTGAGCTCGGAGCGCGGCCAGAGACCAGGGAAACGGGAGGGGGCTTTTCTCTGAGGGCGCACTGAGGAGTGGGGCCCCGACCTCTTGGCTTCTCCGGGTCGGAGACTGGGAGCCGCCATTTTCATTCCCGTCCTCCAACGCGGTACGGAAAGCGCTCAGGGAACAAAAGCTCCCGAGAGCGAACCGGAGCTGATGACTTAGCCTGGCCCCTGGCGAGGGCAGTGTGATTCCACCTCCGGCAAAGACATTTGAAAATCTCGGCAACAGGCTCCTCCCCCAGAAGATGGAAAGAACATCCAGCCAAGACCAAATTTCACCCATCAATGAGAACTGCAGAACTCAGGAACTAGGGGAAAGCAACACATAGAATTCATGGCTTTTTTCCCCATGATCCTTTACTTTTTCAAGTTACATTTTTTTCAATTTTATTTTTTTCTTATTCAATTTTTTAATATATATTCTCCTGAAACTATTCCAAAAAATAGAAATGGAAGGAAAATGTCAAAATTCATTTTATGAGGCCAGCATTACCTTGATCCCCAAACCAAAGACCCCATCAAAAAAGAGAATTACAGAACAATATCCTTGATCAACATGGATGCAAAAATTCTCACCAAAACACTAGCCAATAGGATCCAACAGTACATCAAACGGATTATTCACCACGACCAAGTGGGATTTATTCCTGGGCTGCAAGGTTGGTTCAACATCCACAAATCAATCAATGTGATACAATACATTAATAAAAGAAAGAACAAAAACCATATATATCTATTGAGATGATACTCTCAATAGATGCTGAAAACGCATTTGACAAAGTACAGTAAGTACAGTATCCTTTCTTGATCAAAATTCTTCAAAGTGTAGGGATAGAGAGTACATACCTCAATATCATCAAAGCCATCTATGAAAAACCCACAGCAAATATCATTCTCGATGGGGGGAAACTGAGAGCTTTTCCCCTAAGGTCAGGAACATGGCAGATAGGGCTGTCCACTATCACCACAGCTATTCAACATACTACTAAAAGTCCTAGCCTCAGCAATCAGACAACCAAAAGAAATAAAAAGCATCTGAATCAGCAAAGAAGAAATCAAACTCTCACTCTCTGAAGGTGATATGATTCTTTGTGTGGAAAACCCAAAAGACTCCACCCAAAACTGCTAGAACTCATACAGGAATTCAGTAAAGTGTCAGGATATAAAATCAATGCACAGAAATCAGTTGCATTTCCATACACCAACAACAAGACAGAAGAAAGAGAAACTAAGGAATTGATCCCACTTATGATTGCACCCAAAACCATAAGATACCTAGGAATAAACCTAACCAAAGAGGCAAAGAATCTGTACTCAGAACACTATAAAGTACTCATGAGAGAAATTGAGGAAGACACAAAGAAATGGAAAAACGTTCCATGCTCATGGATTAGAAGGACAAATATTGTGAAAATGTCTATGCTACCTAAAGCAATCTACACATTTAATGCAGTCCCTATCAAAACACCATCAATTTTTTTCAAAGAAATGGAACAAATTATCCTAAAACTTATATGGAACCAGAAAAGACTCCAAATAGCCAGAGGAGTGTTGAAAAAGAAAACCAATGTTGGCAGCATCACAATTCCAGACTTCAAGCTCTATTGCAAAGCTGTAATCATCAAGACAGTATGGTACTGGCACAAAAACAGACACATAGATCAATGGAACAGAATAGAGAGCCCAGAAATGGACCCTCAACTCTATGGTCAACTAATCCTCAACAGAGCAGGAAAGAATGTCCAATAGAAAAAAGTCTCTTCAACAAATGTTGCTGGAAAAACTGGACAGCCACATGCAGAAGAATGAAACTGGACCATTTCCTTATAACACACACAAAAATAGACTCCAAATGGATGAAAGACCTCAATGTGAGACAGGAATCCATCAAAATCCTTGAGGACAATACAGGCAGCAACCTCTTTGACCTCAGCTGCAGCAACTTCTTCCTAGAAACATTGCCAAAAGCAAGGGAAACAAGGGCAAAAATAAACTATTGGGACTTCATCAAGATCCAAAGCTTTTGCACAGCAAAGGAAACAGTCAACAAAACCAAAAGACAACTGACAAAATGGGAGAAGATATTTGAAAATGACATATCAGATAAAGGGCTAGTATCCAAAATCTATAAAGAACTTATCAAACTCAACACCCAAAGAACAAATAATCCAATCAAGAAATGGGCAGAAGACATGAACAGACATTTCTGTAAAGAAGACATCCAAATGGCCAACAGACACATGAAAGAATGTTCAACATCACTCGCCATCAGGGAAATACAAATCAAAACCACAATGAGATACCATCTCACACTAGTCAGAATGGCTAAAATTAACAAGTCAGGAAACAACAGATGTTGGCAAGGATGCAGAGAAACAGGAACACTCCTAAACTGCTGGTGGGAATGCAAGCTGGTGCAGCCACTCTGGAAAACAGTATGGAGGTCCCTCAAAAAGTTGAAAATAGAGCTACCTTATGACCCAGCAATCGCACTACTGGGTATTTACCTGAAAGATACAAATGTAGTGATCCAAAGGGGCACATGCACCCAAATGTTTATAGCAGCAATTTCCACAATAGCCAAACTATGGAAAGAACCTAGATGTCCATCAATAGATGAATGGATAAAGAAGATGTGATATATATACACACATATACACAATGGAATACTATGCATCCATCAAAAATCAAATATTGCCATTTGCAATGATGTGGATGGAACTAGAGGGTATTATGCTAAGCAAAATAAGTCAATCAGAGAAAGACAATTTTCATATGATCTCTCTGATATGAGGAATTTGAGAGGCAGGGCGAGGGGTTGTGGGAAGCAGGGAGGGAAAAAATGAAACAAGATGGGATCGGGAGGGAGATAAACCATGAGAGACTCTTAATCTCACAAAACAAACTGAGGGTTACTGGGGGATGGGGGTGTAGGGATAAGGTGGATGGGTTATGGACATGGGGGAGGCTTTGTGCTATGGTGAGGGCTGTGAGATGTGTAAACCCGATGATTCACAGACCTGTACCCCTGGGGCAAATAATACATTATATGTTAATTTAAAAAAAGAATGTAAAAAAAATGCATACAGATTGTCTCCTGGCTCCTCTCCCACAGACCTTTCCTGGCCCTACACTCCATTTTTCTAATTAGCTTTGACTCACCTTCATTTTAATGAATTCTGTTCTGTGAGAGAGTTCTGGAATACCATCGATTTGTACACTAGAGTTTTTCCCTGTGCTTATCTCAGTTAATTTTCAGCAGCCACATGAGTGGGAATCGTAATGAATCATCCCATTTCTCCCCTGAGCCTGAGTGCAAGGACTGCCAGGGGACCTGGGCTCATGTGAGGTGGAGGTCCCTGAAAGGCATCTAGGGGGGCTTTATCGTACTTTAGAGCAGTGGGGGCACACGGGAGAGGGGGTCTACTTCTGCCATCTTACCTCAGTCTCACTCAATGGTAAGATGACCAGAAAGTGAAGTTTGCCCTGCTCTGGGCTGCTCACTTGGTAAGACGCTGTCCTATAGGGTCACGATGGGATGAGGCAGGAGCCAGCCCATCCTTGTGTGATCCTGAGAGCCATGCCTCACTTGCCTCACCCTAGGCCTGACCCTGCTGTCCCGGCCCTTTTTGACCACTCCCTCCCTCAAGGGAGAAGCTCGCAGGTCTGAGGTAACGTGTCCACTCAGAGCCCATGTGCATCCTTCTAGACCCTAGAATTCAGTGGCCCTGAGCCTGCACAGCCTCTTTCCCTGAGGGCAGACCCCACCGGTGGGCACAGCCGTAGGCAGGAGGACTGCCCACGTGGCTGTCCATAGGGCTCTGTGTAGGAGATGGGAATCAGGAGGTGGGAAGGAAAGGCGGACCCATGCTGGCTCTCCCCAGCCCACCATGCTCCAGGAAAGAATCCAAGGACTTGCATCTGGTCTCCACATCCTTAAGAAGGTTTATTGGTCATGGCAAGACATTTTTTATTGAATTATTTGCTAGTTTAATGACTTATTTTTAACTCTTTAGACATGTGGTATATGGCCTTCCACCCACACTCCTGCCCTAAGCCCCACAAATGTTCATTTGACCAGGTGGAAGCAAGCTTGAGAGGCCGACTTAAGATTCAGAAGCCTCTGTAGGGAAATGATCACACACACAATCACACACATATGTACAAACAGGCAACTACAGGTCTTTGTTTCTTGTATATGACCATTGAGATGGTCACTGTGCTCGTGATCAGGACCATGAAGGATTACTTCCTAGTAATTTATGATCATGCCTGCAAGGGTAAAATGTTGAGGTGGTGTGTGAGTGTGTGTGTGTATATGCATGTGCGTGTGTGATGTTGAGGTGGTGTGTGAGTGTGTGATGTTGAGGTGGTGTGTGTGGGGGGTGTAGTGTGTGTGTGTGTGATGTTGAGGTGGTGTGTGAGTGTGTGTGGGGGTGTGTGTGTAGTGTGGGGGGGGTGAGTGTGTGTGATGTTGAGGTGGTGTGTGTGTGTGATGTTGAGGTGGTGTGTGGGGGGGTGTAGTGTGTGTGTGTGTGTGATGTTGAGGTGGTGTGTGAGTATGTGTGTGTGTGTGTGTGTGTGTGTGTGTAGTATGGAGTGTGTGTGTGTGTGTAGTGGGAAGGGTAAAGCTAAAGGTGGGGGCCCTGTACATGGAAACCAGCCAGAATTAGATCATCCTCTTCAGAGTTAGGGGAGAAGTTCTGTAGCAGCTCACACACAGGTACACACACAAAAACACACACAGACCACACGATACACACGGACACACACAATACGGATCATATCACTTCCCAGGGGCCACCCTAGCCCCTCAGACTTTCCTCTCTTCTGCTCCCTCCCACCACCAGTTTTGATCCATCGGAATTGACTATATAAAAAGTTGTCCATCTTTTGTTGGGCTCAGAAAGTGCAGTGTTGCCAAGTTATGGGTTGTAGCGCCTTGGACATGCATGTGGGGGGTGACAGGGGACCCCGTCCAAGGTTGCTCTCAGCTGAAAGGTTCCAAGTCCCAGCCCCAGCCCCAGGTTCACCCAGCCCCAGACAGGGTAGGCCACGATCGAAGTCATATCTCGATTGTGCTCATTACCAGGGCTATGAAATGGCAAATAAGCCTAGCTAACACGGGGCTCGAGACCAGGAGACCTTTCTTCTGGGGTCCTCATTGGCAGCACACCCTTCAGGCCCGCCTGTGGAGAGATTCTTGGACCCAAGCTGCTTGCTACGGGTTCATGCAGGCAAGAAGGTGGGAGAGGGGAGGGCACCCTCTGGCCCCTGGTGGTGGGAGAGTTGGCCTAGATAGCCCCTTGCGGCCTGGCCTGTAGCCTCCCCCAGGGTCCTTGCAGAAAGGTGGCCGAGAGTCTTTCTCCCTGAGTCCCAGCATCGCTCCCACCTGCTCCAGCCCCTCCTCGCCTGGATCCGCTGTGCAAATACAGGGCCACCGCCAACCGTGGGAACAGTAAATCTTCCCTCACTCTTTTATTCATGCCCTCACCTCTGCAGACAGTGCGAGGAAAAACAAACCCCACGAAATCCCTGTGGGCTCCAGCAGTCTGGCAGTCTCTTCTTTGCTCTTCTTTTATCCCCTCTGGACGGCAGAGGCTGGAGACGGGGCCCACCCGCCTCTCAGGGGGATGACGGCAGCCCCTTTCTCCTCCTCCCGCGGTGCTCACTGGGCCCCATGCCCGCTCTGGGGAGCAGAAATCAGTGAGGCCTGGGGAAACTGGGAAATCAATATTCATGAATTCCAGGAGCAGCACTCTATCTTCCTCACCTGCCTGGCCTCCCCCAGATTGCAGGAGGGCCTCCAGGCCTGAGGGCACCAGGCTGGCCAGGTGAGGTGCCGCTGCCCGGGCCACCATCCGAGGATCCGCCGCAGGGAAGGAGGGGCAGCCCCGGCAGCAGGGCCGAGGCAGTGTCTGCACAACAGTCCAGACCTCGAGAATTCCCAGGAAACTTCTCTTCCTCCAACTCCGGGTCACCAGGGCAGATTTCTTTTAAGCCCAGTTAGACTGAAGGAGGACTGGAGGAGGCCGAGGGGCACTAGGTTTTGCAGAATGCCTTTTATAAAGAATGCCTCTTACACAGTGGACTTAGCATGACCCACTGTCCTAGTTTGCCCAGACAGCGGTTTCTGGGACATGGGGCTTTCGGAATTAAAACCAGGTGCATCCTAGGCAAACTGGGAAGGTAGGGTCACCCTGAGGGGCCATGGGAAAGGATTCTCCCTCCATGAGCCTAGTAACATGGCCAGGCTTCCTACTGGACAGGTAGAAGACCAAGTTCAAGGGAGGCTAAGTCACTAGCTCAGGGCAGCATACTCTTAAGGGGTTGGAGTCCTAGATTGGGACTCTACCCCGTCAGATGCCACAGCCAAAGATCCCTTGGAAGGGAGGAGGTTCGGAAGGGAAGCCCAGGCCCGTGAAAGCCCCTGCTTTCCTGGAGCCCACACTTTGCTCTGAGCGAGGCACACGAGTGGGAGATTGGCGTCTTCTGGAGTCAGAATTGCTCTCTCCATTCTGAGTCCCCAGCTTGGTCTGCTCCAGCACCAACTCCGGGCGGAAACCTTCCAGTAGATTCCCCGGGACTGCTCTGCCCGGGGGCCTCCGGAGCACTTGAAGTCTAGAGGATACCTGCCTGCTCCACATCTCACTTTCTAGGTCTTAGAATATGTAAGAAAGATCAGCCTCGCCCTCGGGAGTAGGAAGCTACTCCCCATCTGCTACTAGGAACCTTCTAGAGGTGGTCCTATTTAAGACAGTTTAAACAGCCATTAACAACCCTGGACTCCAATCGGTTAGCAGGAAGCAGAGTCCCAAGGGCGAGGCATACCCAAAGAGTGCGTTCTGGTGTGTCTGTGTAGAGAGGTGGGGGTATCTGGAGAGGGAAGCTGGGAGAACCTGAATAGTGGGAACAGGTGTAACTGGGCTCTCTCGAGCAGCCGGGAAGGTCCTAAGTGCATGGGCAGGAGAGGGCAGAGCACCAAAAACAATGGCAAGACTGGGGAAAATCATCTCCTGGCAGCTCCTGTACCAGCTTTTAGCATTTATAGCATTTCCAGCTTTGTCCTACTAGGGATGAGTCCAGCACTTCCAAAAGTAAAATATAAGAAAGAGCCTGAGAAATGTTCCTGAGGAATGGCAGGGCTGCCCCTCGTTCCCAGCTAGCCTTCTAGGAAAAGCAGGACTCCAGAGAAGGTCTAACAAGAGAGAGAGCCTGCACCCCTACTGTACTCTCCAGACCCCAAAAGCACAGAGAAGGAGTAGACAAGAGAAGGAGGAGACACTGGGCAGGGCAGCGACCTGCTGGGGAAGCCCCAGGGGGCTCGCCAGCTCCGCTCAGGCCGGTGGGACGCAGAATCCTGGGACAGGAGAGAGAGCTTTCCTGCACAGAAATGCCCCGACTTATTCCACGATAGGCCCTTGGAGGTCCCTTAGCAATTACTGCCTCGCCATGTAGCTTTGTGCCTGACTGGCCACTATAATTTATTGCAACTAAGTCTCATTGCTCCAATGAGGCAGTCGGCTTCTCTACCTCTGAACTCCCTACAGAGCTTAACGCGGGTGGGCACCCAGCTGGTCCCCATTCAAATCCTTCTGGACCTGAATCTTCCCACCTTTCCTTGCCCCCCCCCCACCTCTATCGCTGCACTCGGGCAGCTGGCCCAGGGGAACAGGGCTAGCCCCCACCGGCATGCCTCCTCACTTTCCTTGGAGCTAGATGGGCAGGTGCTAACAAAGAAAGGGCGGGTGGGAGCCTCGGGGTCTACAGATCCGACTGGTAGCCTGACAAAAGACACTAGGAGCTTCTGCAGGTAAACGGAGAACCGCTATTAGCAAATCCTCTAATTAGGGTTCTCTTTATCGTCCTCTTGTGGAATCTTCCTTTGTAAGGTTTAAGTCAGACTGTGAAAATCACAGAGAACAGGAAATCTGTAAGAATATTGTCTAAGTAGGGTCTCTGGCAGGAGCCACTTTATTTCCCAGGTTTTGCTTTACCTCACCTATAAAAAGCAGGGATGGCAATGCATTTGTGTAGGCAGGTGACTCGGCTAGGTGAGAAAGCACCTTCCAAGTCCACACTTCTGTGCAGCACTGGACCATCTCGTTCATCCACGTGGGAAACAGTGGTGTGGATGCGGAGTAACGAGCCCTGGGGTTCCTTGGCACCTACTCGTGGCAGGTCTTGGGGAATACTCAATCCTTCTGAACTGATTTTCTTGCCTGTAAAATGGACACAGTGATAATAATATCTTTGCTGCATAGATATTATGAGATCTAAGTGAGGTACACATGAACGGTGTCAATAAACTTGAATACCCAACTGATACTGATTATTAACCGGCTCTGATGACTGTGATAAATAAAAACCTCCCTTGAAATAAGCCAAGGCTTCTGGGTGACATGCGAAACACCAAAAAGATCACAGTTGATGGATTTGCAGGTAACTTTTCCCTGCCAGAGGGATCCGCTGTCCCAAAACCGCCTCTTGGGATGGGGGCCTAGCAGCGTCAGGGAGTAAATGCTCGAGCTGAGCTCGGTGGAAGAGCTGGAGGTCTAGGAGCGCAGGGCGGGGCTATGTGCCCCCAGCCAGAGCCCCTCCCACGCTGCTTCTGCGGTTTGAGAGCAGACTCCCAGCACCCTCCTCCCAGGCAGCAGAGCGACAGTAAATTGAGGCCCTTACGTTTTAGTGCACTTCATGGAAAGGGAGCAGACCCTCCAGGAATGAATATTCATTTGTACCACCCCTCCAAAAAAAAAAAAATGCTGATAAACTTACGAAAAAGTTGTGCTATTGCCAAACGCTAATTGCATTTCCTTGGGTAAGCACCATAAAAAATTCATTGCAGTTTTTAGAAACGAGATGCCAAGTGCACTTTAATTGCTAGAGGGGAGAGAGTCCGGGAGAAGCTGAACCAGGAAAATGCTAACTGGGCATAAACTCAGAACGAAATCTCACCTCCGGAAGGCCCAGTGCTGAGACTGGAGCTCAGGAGACACAGGTCGCGGGAGCCAGCACCTCCTAAGAGAGCACTGGCCTAATGGTTCTCAGGCCTGCGGCTGCAGCCCCCCCAGACAGCTGGGGCTTTCTGCTGCAGATCCTGCCGTGTGGACTTAAGAAATGTAAAGAATTAAATAAGCGAATGCCAAAATTCTAGAGAGAAGAGCAGGAGCCCATTCCAGAGCTTTAAGAAACATGTATAGGAGGAAAATTAAAATTCTATCCCTTAGCATGTGTGTGTGTGTGTGTGTGTGTGTGTGTGTGTGTGTGTGAGAGAGAGAGAGAGAGAGTGTGTATGTGTGAGAGACAAACAGAAAGAGAGACAGAAAGAGAGGCAGACCGAGACCATACATCATTTCACTTTAATAACAGCACTCCTTGGACCAGTTCACAGAACTGTCGTTTTTACACCAACACCCTCTCCCAGCACCAACCAGAGCATTCCTACAGGGCAGGTCCGCCCCACAGGGCTAGTCAGAGCCGGGAGGGAACGGGAGTAGGTGAGAATGACTGCACAGTGGGGAGGACCCTTGACCCCATGGCCTGGCGCCACCCTGAGCCCGGGCTCCTCTAGGGAGAGCACATGGAGAGAGTGGTTGCAGGGCGCCCCTGAGCATCCTCCCAAAACATGCGCACAAGGGCCAGGGGTTGGGGGCGGGGGGGGGGGGGGGAGTCGGGCAGGCACTGAGCTGCTGCCAGCAGCCTCTGGCTCTCTCACTCCTTCCCGGGCCCAGCACCCCTCCCCGCCCAGCCCCGGCCGCTCCTCCTGTTACGGAAGCTCTCTGGTGAGAAAGAGGGACTCAAACTCAGGGCCTGTGGGGAGAGGCCCTCCCGGAGGCTGGCCCACGGGTGGTGACTGTCTTGTGTGGTAGGAGGTCCACGCCCTCTGCATCTGCGGCTGCCGCTTCTCCTCCATCTAGCGGACCTGCCGGAGACCCAGGAAGCGTGAGGCTGCGTGCAGGACTAGAGGAGGGAGTCCCCGGCTGACAGAGGAAGGAGCCAGACCCACAGTGTGGCCCCAGCACCTACTAGCCCAGTCTCGTTCACGGTCGTAAATCACATCACCATTCAGAGTCTTGATTTCTACTTCTATCAAATGCAGCTAAAAATACCTGCTTCTCGTGGTTTTCTGTAAGGCTCAAATGAGGTGGGAGCCTATGTCCCCTGTCGACTCTACAATGTACTACCTACCACCTGTGCCTGTGCCGAGCCCTGTGGAAAGAGGCTTGTCTTCATCAGGCCCTGCACTTGTCAAGTTCTTTACACACTAACCTGTTTTCGTACACATCCTCTTACTCGGCCCTCCCACGGAACGGATGAAGCCTTGCCTGGTGTGGCACAAGAATTAATCCCTTGCTGAACCCAAGCTGCTAGACGCCGCGCTCTCTCCGTAGCGCCAAGGGTGCAGGCGCCCCTAACCGCCGTGGAAACCAGCAGTAAACCCGCAAGCCAACAACACGCAGCCGCTGGCTGGAGGCCTAGAGCAGCATCGGGCAGATGCTACTCGTAGTCTCGCCTCGCTCACTCATCCCTGGAGTGGTCAAGGGAGCCACAGTGCTCGTACCAGGAAACTGAGACTTGCCAAGGTGAGGGATTTGCCAAAGCTCACACAGGAAATGGCAGATCTGAGCTACAAACCCAGCTCTACTCTTTCCTAGTGAACACTTCAATCCGTAGAAATCCAGTGGATTCAGTGTTACAAGCATCGCTTCCTGCCCCCACTCTCAGACCAACCCCCAGCCCCAAGCAGGGCCCAGGCCTAAGAGGTGAGGGTCCCAGTTTCCAGGGTTGGGTCCCTTACAACCGCACCCACTCCGGCCCCCACACTCACCCTTGCAACATCATGGATCCAGTCCAGGAACTCAGCAACCTTGGCGTAGACGCCCGGATGATTGGGCTCTGCACAGCCGTGGCCCCAGCTGACCACCCCCACCAAGTGCCAGCTGCTCCCGTCCAGGCACACCAGGGGGCCCCCGCTATCGCCCTGAGGCGTAGAGACGCACAGAAAGAGGCAGTCAGCAGTCAGTGCTGCCTGGTGGAGGGAACAGAGCCTCCGTTCCTGGCCCCTGCTACTTCCAGCATGGGATCTCCGCTTGCCTCACCCCTCCAAAAATCCTTAGTGCACTACTCAACATGCCTAGGCACCCCTCCTTCTAGAGAGGCTGCTCAGAGCAGGGGCCAAGCCACTGCAGATCCCTCTGTTCCCACCCACCCTCCACCACGGCACCCCACCCCCACCCCGTGCTGTACCTGGCACGCATCAGCCCTCCCGTCCACATAGCCAGCACACAGCATGCGGGGCGTGAGCGCCCCACTGTACATGCAAGAGCTGTTGCAGAGCTGCGTGCTGAGCAGGGGCACCACCGTGTCCTGGAGCGTATCTGAGCTGTGGGCTGCAGGAGGTACACGTGGAGACAGAGGGACAGAGCCAGGCCGCGGGGCGCAGAGCAAGGCCAGGAAGACAGAGCAGCAAGAGGAAGGTGGTTAGCCGCCCTGGAGACACAAGACCCAAAGAGGGGAGCCCAAGGTGGGAGCTGTGGACCCCGGGGAGGAGGCACGGGTCCATCAGACAGAGGGGTGAAGAGGAGTGGAACTCACTTACATCCCCCCAAATGCTGAAGCCACAGTGCTCCTGGGATGGAGGGCAGGGGTGTCAAACACCTGGCTTCAGGGAAAACTCAGGGAATGTTCTCCCAGAAAGACCTAGGCCAGGGAAACCAGGGCTCCTAGGTCTGGCCAACGTGATGCCAGAGAAAAAGAGGGGTGGCACCACCACTTGGCCAGGGGAGGTGGAGGTGGGAGATAGAGGGGCCTCACCTTGGGCAGAATGTTCCCCCCACCCCCACCCCTATTTTACCCAGGGCCCTGGGAGTTGACTCACTGTGGCTGGGGTCAGTGTGGCCCCAGCCAGACACCCAGCATTGCGAGCCCCTTGGAAAATCTTGATTCTCCGCTGGCAGGCACACAGCACCCACAGTGTCTGTGGAGAAGCAGGTGGTCCTGGGCCCCACTCGGACTCTTCTTCCCTTCACCACCACCTCAACCTCAGCTTGGGGGCAGAACCAGGGCTGGCAGGTCCTCCTCACTCCCTCTCAAACTGTCCTCACTCTCCACTTCTGCCAGCCTGGTCTCCTGTAAGGTTGTGCAGGTTGTGCACTGCACCACGTTGGCACGGAAGTCACCACTGACACAGAGGATGATGTATAAACCGCCGTGTGCCTGGTGCCTTCTAAGTTGGACAACAGACACACCACACATCCCTGACCTAGGAACTGAGGAAGAATGGAAATTCCTTCTGGGCGTTTATGCCCAATGTCTCCTAATGAGGACTCATTTGGCATTTTCCTTAGGGTGTTTGATAACTTTGGGGGCACTGTTTCCAAAAGTATGTGGCGAGTCCTACAGGGTCGGGCCCAAACTTGTTCTAAGGTGGTGCGCAGACATGCCATTAAATAAACACAGATTCGCACGGGGAGAAAGCCTTCCCTTCCCGGGGCTCTTTCTGTCTCTGCAAGTGCATCCAGCAGAAGGGTTCCCTCCAGCGCCATTCCGTGGCTCTCCCAGTCCTGCCAACCCCCACCTGAACACTGAGACAGCAGGCCCGGGCGCAGCGGGTGGGCAGAGGGCAGCTAGAGGGAACCTCAACACTGTCTTGTTTTCACTCGGTGTTTCTACGGTTGTTGCCTATTCGCCATAAGTAATACGGGTTCTCCAGTTCGGTCGTAACTTAAAGTTCCCCTTTCAATCATACTTAAGTCAATCTAGAAATATTAACTGCTGAGCTACAGTTCAGGGAGTATACATATGTGGTAACATTTGCAATGGGCATGCAGCAAGCACCGTGATTTGGGAAACCCAAGCTACAGGTGGTGATGGGAGGGAGGAGCGCAGAGCACGTGTGAGCATGTGCATGAGTGTGTACGCGTGGGAGTGTGTGCACATGGGTGTGCATGAGTGTCTACACGTGGGGAGTGTGTACACGTGTGAGCGTTGCACAAGTGTGGGAGCATGTGCGCGTGTGTCCTTGCGTGAAGACAGCATGAGTGAGTGTGTGAGCACGCGTGTGTGTTTGTCGGTGAGGAGGCAGGCACCCGTGGTGCTGTGGGGGGGCAGTTCGAGAGCCGCTGCTGTGGAGAAGCCGGAGCCCGGACGGAGTCAGGACACCAGGCTCAGGAACAGTTGGCTGCATGCTCTTGCAGAGTCACTTTCCTCACTAAACGCCATGGTCCTTCCCTGTTCATACCTGCCTCATCTATCTGTCCGGGTTATTCGGAAGGAAAGACATTTGGGAAAACAAAGCTCATTAACTGGGACATGTCCCATGGTGGCTGGGACCTGGGGCCAGCCTGAGGTCAGGGGCGGCACAGCCCACTGGGAGATGGGGCGCCGAGGAAGCTCTGCTGGGTACTTTGAGGCAAGTCCCACTTGCAGCCCAGCTATGCGAAGGGCCAGAACCTTCGTCCCCAAAAGAGCCCACACACGAGCTAGTGCACACTTAGGCCCACACGATGCCCAAGTTCACTGTGGTCACTCCATGAACTGAACATGTTAAGGTCTACGGCACTGGGAGGGAACCTCAAACATAAGCTCGCCCCTCAGCCCCCAGCCGCCCCCACCTCCCCAGGGCCTGCCTCGCTCCCCGCCCCCCCTCCACACACACACATAGCCCGCAGCTCGCTGGGCCCAGGCCCGTGCCTCACCTGAGAAGCTGAGTGGCGTCCGGAGCCGCAGGAGGGCGATGTCGTAGTCATGATTCTGGGTGCTATAGAGAGGGTGAGGGATGATCCTCTCCACCGCAGCCCCTTGGTGGGGCCTGACGGCACTGTGGCTGACCAGCCCCGTGTGGACCCGCCAGCTGGACAGGCGGAGTAGCCTAGAACTGCACACAGGTGCCATCCTGAGCCCAGGGGAGGACGGGGCCCACAAGGCTGACCCAAGTGAGGTGGCAGATCGGGGAAGCTGGCCAGAGAAGCCATGAGTGGCTGCCCCCTCACCAGACTGGGAGCTCCCGGAACCCAGGCCCGTGCCTCCTAGTATCCCTGCAGCAGCTGGCAAGATACTGGGCATGCAGTAGGTGCTTCATTAATGCTCTAGACCGACCAGAGAAGTAAGACAGTGTAGGTGATCTCCAACTCCCACCCCGTCTGTCCTGAATAACTCTCCTCCACGTTTTATAACAAACATCAAAGGGGCTGGTCGAGATCCTAACTGCAAGTCAGAAGAACTATGAGTCTTGTCTCTCCACCTCCTGTGATGGTGGGGAGGTCGCCTCACCTCTCCCAGCCTCGGTCTCCCCACTGTAAAATAAGGAGGATACCATCCACCCTGCCTGCTGCCGAAAGGAGGGGTCCAAAGAGCGCATTCCCTCATCATTCGTTCCTGCCTCACTCCAAGCAGCGTTTATGAAGCACCTATCACCTGCCAGGACTGTTCTAGGCTAGAGGGGCACGGCAGTGGGAAAATCAACAGAGAGACTCAGTGGCGAACAAGACCGAGAGTCTCAGTTCCCATGGAGCTTCCAGTCTAAAGGGGAAGAAAGACATTAAACCAATAATTACACGGAAGGTGACTTAGTTACAGTCGTGATAAACATGAAGAAGCACAGAGCTCTGTGAATGGAAAAGCCTTTGAAAAACTTCAAAAGTGAGCAGTATTCTATTCGTGCAGAGCTCTTCTCGGCACAATCCGCGCCTCTCGGAACGGACTCGGGGGGGCAGACAGTCTGATGCAGACATGTCATACGGGACATACCACGGGCCAGACAGAAAAGGCCGCAGAGGCGCTTTCCTGGCCAGCAGGCCCCGAGACTTGCCTGTGCACGCAGTGAGCGGCCGTCACCACCCACTGTGGCGCCACCACGGAGCCCCCGCATGTGTGCCGGGAGCCCAGGGCCACACTGGCCTGCCAGGGCCAGCGCCCAGGAGCCACGGCCTGTCCGCCGATGATCCGGGAGGCCAGGGGCCTCGCCCCACACTCTGCAAACAGAGAAGCACGGGGGAGATGGTGAGCCAGAAGACAGGTGGGTGTCAGCATGGTCCTAACCCTCGGGGAGTGTGGCCCAGTGCGGACAGCTCTCATTTATTACTCCTGGCCCTGAGTTTGGGGGAGAGGATGGTCCAAGTGTCAATTACACATCTGTCTGTCCCATCAGGCCAGGAGCTCACTGAGAGCTGCCACCATGCTTACGTTATCCGCGGAGCCCCAACACCTCACAAAAAGCCTGTCCCACGGGAGGGGTGAAAATGTTGGTGTGTGGATGGATGCATGGAACAGGAGAGAGAAAGAGAAGCATAGATGATTGGGGTGGGGGCGTCAGACGAAAGGAGATCCACAGACTGTCTCCCATGTGGCCCCTAGTTTGCGCCCTTCCTCAGTCTCTTGAAGGTGCTAACTGGTTAGCAGCCAACAGTAATCCCTTTGCGGCTCTCCAGATAAAAGCGGGGGGAGATTCTGAAGTCAAGGCGAGCAGTGCCAGGAAGTGAAGCAGATCATCTGCCCAGATCCGTGGCTGGTGGGGGACAGGACAGGGGCTTGGTCAGGGCTCTGTTCGGGCAGAACTGTGTCTACAGGAAGGGGACCAGCAGGCAGAGGGGCAGGTGGGCAAGGAACCCACCCCATCCCAGACCCACACTTAGAATGGGGAGACTCCTCCCTCCCACAGCCACCTTTCTGGATGTGCTTGGATATGACTCACCAGAGCATCGGAGGGAAACGATTTGGCCAGAAGCGCAGCTGTTCCTACAAAACAGAGGTGGAAGCAAGAAGCTGGGCAGGGGCCCACCCAAAGGCATGGAGGCCAGGGGAAGTTGTCAGGTGGAGACAGAGGAGGCCTCTGGGGCAGCCCCCTGCGTCCTGCCTGTTCCTGGGCCCCCCCTCAGTAACAGGTCTCCAGGACAGCTGTGCTACCCCGCCCATCACCCCAGGGCACCGGCAGGAGGTAGTGGCCCTTGAGGGTTGTCTTGAGCAGGGCCCGAAGTTACAAATCCAGTTTCTGTAGATGGAAAGTCCAGCTGTGCCCACCAAGGGCCCTGTGATGACCGTGTGTTTGGTGGGTGGATAAGGGGGTGAAGGAAGGTGAGCTTCACCCCATGCCCTTCCTGGGCTTACTCTATTCTCTCTCTCCAGCCCCTTCCTTGTTCTCCTCTCTCCCTCCTCCTTCAAAGCAAAACCTCAATTCCTGCTGGACCAAAGCCCTCTTCTCTCTCCTACTCATCTCTGGCCCCAGAAGCCCAGTGCCTTGATCCCTCTCATGTCCCAAACCCTCAGCGCTCTGGCAGAACCAGCCCCCACTCACAGGAACTGAGTTTGTGATTTCTGACTGGGAAACGCTCCTCTGTGTCCCATCTCACACGGCCAATGTCCTCGCCACCAGGCTCCCGCGACAGGAAGATTTGTGCTGAACTGTTCACCAGAAGTAAGGGATCCCAGAAGCCCTACCTGGACTGCCACACTTCCTCCAGGAAGCCTTCCAGTTTGGGAGGGAGCTGAGCAAACCCCTGGGAGCTGTTGAGCTTGAGGTCAGACACGTTCACTCCTTGGAGGTGCATGAGTCTTGGCAGAAGAGGGGAACAGAACAGGAGGAAACTGCTTTACACTGCAGCATGGGAAATGGTACATAATCACGACCAATGTGCATGAGATTCCATGCCCCCAGCGGTACACGGAGCAAGACTTTGACAATGACCTCTTCTTGGATTCATATTTGTTAAAAAGCAGGGATGCTCAAAGGAGAGAAACAAGCTGGAGCCCCATCATGCTCAGAGGCCAGGAGATGGCCAAAGTGACCCCTTGCCAGTTCCTGAGCACTTTGATGGGACAGGCAGATAGAGGTCTCCGCCTCCCCTTTCCCCACCACCACGGGCCCTCCACCCTCCCCGGGCCCCAGGCCAGCCCCAGTTACCTGAGATGGCCCAGGCTCTGGCAGATCCGCACCCCCAGGGCAGAGCTCCAGCCCTCGTAGCAGACCAGGAGCCAGTCTGGCCGCGCCCTCACCTGTACTTCCAGCAGGAAGTCCTCGGTGTTTATTCTGAAAGATACTGAAGGCATGGCATGGAAGTCACATCCTACCTGCTGCGGGGTGAGGGGCAGGTCGGGCAGGGGGAGCTGGACCTGGCCATGGGGGGAACTGAAGAGGCCTCAAGACAGCATCTGGATCACCCAGTGTCAGGATCCCTTTCCCCCGGGGCATCAGGCCTGTTCTGAGAACAAAATAACTCCTATTTATAGTGCTGCATTCCAGTTTGGTGTTTAACCAAGTGCTTTTTAAATGTGCTCTGTCACTCGTTGTCACGGCAACCCTGTGGGGTGAGTGTGACCATCCTCCCGTGCTGCAGAGGGAACACTAAGGCAGGGAGGGTATGCGACCTGGCCCGGATCATGGAGTCTGCACGTGATGGATCCGGGACTTAAGTCCAGTCTTCCGGTTTCAAATCTTGCGGTAATACTAGTGATGCTTACCACTGAGCGTCTGCTTTCTCCAGGCTCTGTGCTAGGCTCTTTTATACATTAGCTCGTATTATCCTTATAATTTTATGTGGCAAATAGTATCTCCATTTTGTAGAGAAGGAAATGGAAGTTCCAAGAAGCAGTGTGCCACCCAAGTCGCACAGCTAGCAAAAGGCAGGCTCCACACTAACTGTAACTTCTATAACCAATTCCAGCCCTGCCTGGGCAGCTGATTTTCTGATCAGGACAGTGTGAAGGGCGCGGGGTGGGGGGTGGGCAATGTGTAGTAAGTGAGGATCCCCGCGGGCGGCATACTGGCTCCCCACACACACCTGCTCCCCCTTCCCCATCCTGCTGGCTCACTCGGCCCCAGAGGGCAAGTTGCCATCCCTCCTCCCAGCCTGGGCTCCTGGCCGTGCCCCAGGTAGGGATCCAGACAGTCCCCAGGGGGTGCTGAAAGCTCCCAATCAGAGACGGACTTTTCAAGGCTGGACCATGTCGCTCCCTTCCCACCAGAGGAGGGGCCCCAGATCCCGGTAGTGATGTCAGGGCCCTTCATTCCGGTCCTCTTGCCCCGGCCAGAAGCGGGGGTCCCAGAGCTGTGAAGGGGCTCGGGGCAGGTTGCGGGGGCAGTCTGTAGCTGTGGGGGTGTGGCCCACCTGTTCTGGGAAGCGTGGGGAGCAGGGCTTCCTCACCGCTGGCCTCGGAGCAACTCAAAGGGGTCTCCTCATCCTGCAAGGTTCCGGGGCTGGGCTGAGAGGTCGCTGGCCACAGATGCAGCACTTCAGAGGACAAGGACAGGGAGAGGGTCACAGAGAAGATGCTAGGAGAAGGGAGGGATTCCCACGTGAGACAGCCAAGGGGCAGCACAAGACGCCTGCCCCCGAGGGAGACAAAGTGGCTGCCTGGGGACTCCCCCACGGCCAGCCAGCCTCAGGCGGGTCCCCGCCTAACACACTGAGGAGAGGCACAGCACACACTCTCTCCCGCATCCCTTTCTCTGTCTCTCTCTTTGGGAAAGATTTCCAGAGAAAGTTTGACTTGGGCCTCCCTGGGTCATCCATTCAAGTACCTTCTCCTTTCCTCTGTAGGACTAAAGCATTCTGGACGCAGAGCCTAACTCCCTCCGGCTGCGGTTCCATCCCTTCTCCCTTGCAGTCAGTTCAGAATAGAGAAAGACGGGTCCTGGCTGCCTTTTACAGCCCATCTCTTCCCGCAAGGCCCCCCCAGAGCCTGTTGTTTGGCCCTCCCCGGAGCAGGGAAGGGTCCCAGCACTGACCGAGAAGCCAGGAGCCGACGCTCACACCAGCCAGCAGCGCCAGGCCTCCCAGCCCCGCACAGCAGCGCCGCCCTGAGCACCGGCACCCTGTCCGAGAGCCTGCGGAAGAGGGCAGCGTCTGTGTGCCCCGCTCCTGCCCGCCAGCCTCACTCTGCCCGAGGCCCCACCATGGGGTTAGGCAGCCACAGGGCTGTGGCAGGGGTCTGCCCCTCTGCACCTGCCTGCCTCCCCCACCCCATCCCCACTGAGGCCCACAGAGCCCGCTCGACCCCCGAACTAGAAACTGAGCCAAAGCAGGTCTGGGATAAACAGTGAGGCAGCCTCTCGCCATCAGCCACTGGGGGCTCTCTCAAGAAGGATCTGGGGAATGTAGGAAGATTACCCATTCGCTGTCCCCACCCTGTCATTCCCCTATAGCCCAGTCTGGCCTACTGGGTTGCTGCTGGGCCTCGGGCGTCCGCAGTGGGTCTCTCAGCTTTGCTTTGAAGATCCCAGGTCCAGGGCCCTCCTCTGCACACTGAGCCTCCATGTGGGCTTGGCCATCTGGCATCAGGCTCTAGGGAAATAACTATTGGTCACTTGGGACCCCACACCAAGGGGAGAAGCCACAGCCCACGACAAGACCCCACTCTCTAACCTTGGCTGTGCACTCACTGCCTTTTTTCATCTTAGAGACTCTGTGTTGCTCCCACAGATGCTCCTCCAGGCCCTCTCTGCTCTCCTGGAGCCCCTAACCACCGCCCCCACCCTATTCTCTCACAGCCAGTAAGCACCAGAGCAGGTATTCAAACCCAGACCCCAGGATTAGGGATTCGGAAGCCCGTAGTCCTCGCCACTCCCTCCCCTGGCCTGCCACAACCATCAAGGGCATCCGCTGAATCTCTCAGCATCCCTCCTCAGGCCTCTAGATCCCAGCCTTCTTCATTCCCTCCTGTCTCAGAGGAAGAAGTCCCCCGCCCCGTGCACCATCCATTTGTTTATCCAATAAATAAGATTTAGCCCAAGTGCTAGGCCACAATGGGGGACACTGTAGGGAGCTCAAAATAAATCAACATGGAAAAATTCCAGGAATAAAATTAATATCTCCATGTTTCATTTTTTTATTATTATTATGTTATGTTAGTCACCATACAGTACATCATTAGTCTTTGATGTAGTGTTCCATGATTCATTGTCTACATATAACACCAGTGCCCCATGTAATCTGTGCCTCCTTAATANCTCCCACCACCCCCTCCCCTCTGAAACCCTCAGTTTGTTTTCCAGAATCCATAGTCTTTCATGGTTTGTCTTCCCCTCTAATTTCTCCCCCTTCATTTTTTCCCTTCCTTCTCCTAATGTCCTCCATGCTATTCCTTATGTTCCACATATAAGTGAAACCATATGATAATTATCTTTCTCTGCTTGAATTATTTCACTTAGCATAATCCCCTCCAGTTCCATCCATGTCGATGCAAATGGTGGGTATTCATCCTTTCTGATGGCTGAGTAATACTCCATTGTATATATGGACCACATCTTCTTTATCCATTCATCTGTCGAAGGGCATCTTGGCTCCTTCCACAGTTTGGCTATTGTGGACATTGCTGCTATGAACATTGCGGTGCATATGTCTTATGATCACGCAAAAACCTATATGTATATAATGTTCATAGTAGCATTATCTGTAATAACCAAAAAGTAGGAACAACTCAGGTGTCCTCAATGGATGAATGACATCACCCATTGTAATACACCCATACCAGGAATAAATAAAAAGGAATGAACTATTGACACGTGGAACAATGTGGATGAATCTCCAGAGAACTATGTCAAGTGAAAAAAAAAAAAAAAAGCCAGTCTCAGAAGGTTACATACTGTATGGTTCCATTTACATAACATTCTTATAGCAGTAACATTATAGAAATGAAGACAGATTCCTGGTTGCCAGGAGCTAAGGAGGGATGGGATTGGAAGGGAAGTGGGTGTGGCTATAAAAGGCAACAGGAGGGATCCTTGGGGAGAAAGGAATGTTCTGTATCTTGACTGTATCATTGTCAATATTGTTGTGATATTGTACTAGAGTTTTACAAGATGTTAGCCCTCGGAGGAAAAGGGTACAGGTGAGATTATTTCTTGTAAGTGCATGTGCATCTACAATTATCCCCAAATAAGTTTAATTTAATTTAAAAAAACCTTCAAGAAGCAAACAAAAAAAAAATAAAATTAATTTTTAAAAATAATAATAAAATAAAATAAATCAACATGGAACACTCGCTAACTACCCCAGAGAATTTACAGTCAAGTCCTGACGTGTTAAAAAAAGGCAGAACGTGCTAAGTGACAGAAGAAAGAAGGAAAGCTTACTTCTCACTGGGAGATCAAAACAGCCTTCCTAGAAAAGGCAGCCCGAGACAGTCCCTCATAGATGAATAGGGCTTGAACGGACATATATGAGCATTGGGGATTGTAGGCAGTTGAAAAGTCATGGGGATGGGAAAGCATAGAGCAGAGTAAGCTATATGTTTGCCTGATGCTCATGGGCCATGAAGAAGAGTAATAGAAAATAAGATCTTGGAAGAAACACCAGACCAGCAATTCAAAGGTAAGTCTGCAGCCTACTATATGAACCTAACTCAACACCTCTCCAAACTTCAATTTTCTCATTTGGAAAATCAGAGCGACAACCACTACTACCCAACAAGTAATCTCCCTCCTCTAGTATCTTATTTCCACTCACTGTCCAAGCCAGAGCAATCCTCCTACAATTCAAACACGAGCAGGCTAACCCCATCTTTAAAGGACCCAATGAATCTTCCCACTCTTTAAGAAAATCCTAAGTCCTACGGCACGGCCTACAGAATCCCCCGTGCTCTCACGCTTCCTCACCTCTCCACCCCACCTGCCAGCACGACCCCTCCACAGTGGAACTTGGTCGTAGCAACACACAGGCCAGTCCTCTGGGCCCTCACGTCCTCT
Source organism: Ailurus styani (assembly GCA_002007465.1). Classification (NCBI taxonomy): domain Eukaryota; kingdom Metazoa; phylum Chordata; class Mammalia; order Carnivora; family Ailuridae; genus Ailurus; species Ailurus styani. The sequence continues at coordinate 3,285,300 of LNAC01000069.1, forward strand.
CACACCAAAAAGACGTTGCATCTGCTGTCCTTTCCCCCACGAAGCTGACTCCTAAGACCCAGCTAGACGTCACTTCTCCAAGAAGCTTTCTTCAATCTATAACGTACCTGTTGTGTCCCAATATATTGTGCTCATTTTCTTCTCTCTCCCTGGCCTTCCTCACTGGTCTAGCTCGGGGCTTGCCACCAAGTGGGAATTCAGTTAATGTATATTAGGGAGGAAAGCAGGCAGGTGGGGAGACCACAAAAGATTATATGATCAAAAGGGTTTTGTAAATTATAAAGTACAATGCAAATGCTAAGTACAATAATATTAATAAGAAATATGTAAAAGCAATGGTTCTTCAAGGAACTTGGGATCCAGTAAAACAGACAAGACCCCTTGAAAGTTAAAACGACTCCAGGGGCGCCTGGGTGACTCAGTTAAGTGTCCAACTCTTGATTTCGTCTCAGGTCATGATCTCAGGATTCGGAGACTGAGCCCTGCGTTGGGCTCCACACTGAGCATGGCGCCTGCTTAAGATTTTTTCTCTCTGGTGCCTGGGTGGCTTAGTCGGTTAAGCATCTGCCTTCAGCTCAGGTCATGATCCCAGAGTCCTGGGATCGAGTCCCGCATCAGGCTCCCTGCTTGGCAGGAAATCTGCTTCTCCCTTTCCCACTGCCCCCTGCTTGTGTTCTCACGCTCTCTGTCAAATAAATAAATAAAATCTTAAAAAAAAATTCTTTCTCTCTCCCTTTCCCTCAGTCCTTCCCTCCACCTCCTCACCCACACAGGCACGTCCACTCCCTCTCTCAAAAAAAAAAAAAAAAAAAAAAAGTTAATATGACTCATCTCCTCTGAAGACCACAACTTACCCTGTCAACACTCAGAGTGGTACCCAATGATCATAAAAACCTGAAACACTGACTCCAAGACAATGTTGGCTTAGATGATATTTCCATGTGCCAGATGGAATGTTCTTGTCACATTCCTCAGTCCTGCCTTTGTGCTGCATTGAACTTCGTGCTCCTGACCCTCTGGCTAGGAGAAAACAAGGCCTTTGAAGACTCACCCAGATCAGTCACTTCTTAATCACCCTGGAAATCATTCCACTGGACCCGTGAACACCCTTGCTGGTTCAACTCACAAGTAGGGCAGCAGCCCAAACTTCTGTATGAAGCAAGGCACCACCCCTACCTCCCCTCCCCTCCACCAGTTATAGCCGCGGATCTGTGGGGCTGGTCCTCCCCCCAGTAGGGCTTGCTGCTCCACCAGAAACATGGGGTCTTGTCTTGCCCCTTACCATATACACTCCTTCTTGGGTCTAGAGATGAGGCTCAAGGGCACAAGCAATGAGACTAGAGAACTGCAGGCTTGGAAGAGTCAGTCGAACACCCATAAGAAAGCACAGAAGTGGCAACGGCATTTAGGGTTTGGATTTCTCCTCTGGGAACATGGTTTCTCTTAAACTGATGTCCTTCTGAGCAAAGAGGCAATGCTTGGTCTAGAGAGAGTTCCAGGACATGGCCAGGCTTTCCTCCTGTCTCAGTATCAAGGGAGCTTTGCTTTCATTTCAGCTTCTGGACTAACTGGCCTCACCCCAGGAGTTGCTCTACCTCCAAACCCATGTGTTTGAGCTCATGCAGTAGCCTGGATCAATGGGCTGTCATGGTCCAGGATCTCCTGGTCCTCCTTCTGAGTAGGAGTTCAATGTAATAATGATTTGCTAAGCATTATGTGCCAAGCACTTGGATAGGCCTATGGGGGACAGAAGAGGAGAACAAAAGTCAGTCCCTGGGGAAAACAATAGGTTGGCCACACAGGGCCCCCTCTAGGATCTAGCCCTTGTGTCAGAGCTGCCAGAGGAGGCTCTTTCCACCTGCCTAGAAGCCCTAGGGTGGGGGCGGGGAGAGAGGCAGAGAGAAAAAGAGAGAGGCCAGGTCAGGGATGGCACAGATGTACATATGGCCTTACCATTCGGGTCAGTGGCACCGATGTAAACCCTCGGGGTCTCTAGGCAGGGTTCTGCTCCTGTTCTTGGACCAGCATGGATTAAATAGCCCAGCCAGCTTGGTCGGAGGGTGAGGTCTCCCTAGTTCACATATGCCCCTCCCTTTATCTTCCCCCCTACACACACACACACACACACACACACACACACACACACACACNGACAGACATGTGCCAGAGAGACAATAAATCTGCTCAGAAACCATGAATAGACCCCTTGTTGCAGGAAAGGGGGCCAAGGGCTGGGCTGGGCTGGGCAGGGCAGCCTCAGCCCCTCCCATCTGCTAACTAGAAGCTTAGAAACAGAGAAAAAGGTTACAGGGAGGAGGGGAGGCCATCGACTGTTGCTTAGCAACCAGGTCCCTTGTGCCAAACAGTGTGCCCCATGCACACTAGCACAATTCCCCCTTCCTGCTGACAGGGCTATATTGGAAGGACTGATATTAGCATTTGTGGAAACATTTCCAAGCCCTCTGGAATACCTCTCATCTCTGTGTGGGTTGGCTTTCCCAGCAGTCTGGGGCTGTCACTGTGCTGGAATTGGGATGATAATGAGGAATCTTTGCCATTTCTCTCCTCAGGGTTACTGTCACCCCAATGCTGGGGAAATGGGGGCCTCTCCACCCAGCTTTCCTGAGGACCAGCTACTACAGGACCCCTCAGCGCTATCTTGCTTCAAAGCACAAGGTGGCCCAGCTGAGCCCAGGGTGGGGTGAACACACCTGAGAACCACATCTCTCCAGGGAGGCGGAACAGGTGCCAGGGAAGAAAAAGGCTTGTGTGGTTTCCCCTCCTCCAAATGCTACTCAAGGATCCCTCAGATGGAATGGTTAAGAATATGGGCTTTGGAAGTCAGGCCTTCATCTAACCCCAGTTCTGCCACTTCCCTCACTTAGCCTCACGTGTAAAATGAGGATAATAGTACCCATCTCACAGGACTGATGCTGGAAATGAATGAGATATTGAATATAAAGCTCCTAGCTCAGTATCTAGCATGGAATCTACTCAGTAAATTGAGGCTGCTATCATTATTATTACTGTTGAACCTCATCCACACAGGCTTTATTTTTGCACTCTACTTCCCTCAGATATTCAGTCACCTCTGAGCTTATGGTAATCACACAGAGCTCCCCACACTTCTAATACAATGAAGACACAAAGGTCAGCTATGAATCATAGAAACAGGAGGAGAGAACTGGTGGCTGGTGCTGAGAATCCCTGGACTAGGCTCTGAGATCTCCTAAAACAAATACCCCTCAGCCTACAAATATGCATACTTACTGTGTGTCCAGAGCTAGTTTGGGCAAGGAGAATGGATAAGTCACCAGCTAGGAAACTACAGGCTGAGAGAAGACACAGGAATAGACACAAGTAACTGTTATTTGTGAAAAGTGAAATAACCAGGGCATAAACACAGGGGTATAGGAAGACAAAGAGCTGACTCCTTTGCCTGGAGGACACAGAAAAAGCATCACCAGAGAGGAGACATTTGAGCTGTGTTTAAGAAATGAGAACGCGATCACATAGAAGGGCATTCCAAATATACTACAGGTGATGTCAATGAAAATGTCAGAGTAAAGACCTCTGAAAATTCTCTTCTCCATAAAAGCAAGGAGAAAACAAACAAAAACTTATCAGAATCAACTTTTTAAAAGTCTGGAAATTAACCAAAGGCTCCCAGTAATATGGAAAGTGTTTATTCAAGGAAAATGATACAATCTCGGTAAGAACAGTAAGCTTTGTGGCATTTTAATTTGTTGTAATTCCATCACCCTCTCTCTTAGAAACCAATATCCCATGATCACTAGGAAAACCAGCAGACGAGCAGCCACAGGTAGAACAGGGTTGGAGTTGCTTCAAAGCCTCATCTCTGGAGAGCTGCCATTATTTGAACTGTTTGGAAGATCCCTTTTGTGAGACTGTCTTACTCTGACTGGACCCTGAGCTTGCCCAGTATGAGCAGCTTTTTCTCTAAGGAGTTTTGTTGAAAACAATCAGAGACAGTTGTTGGACTTTATGGCTGCCTAAGGCCATGGATAACAATTGGGGCAAATAATCAGCTCATCAAAAGCCTTAAAATAAAAAACTGGGGAATGAGGTGTCCATGAGGGCTTTGAAAGGCTCTGAGATATTCCAGAGAATCTAGAAAGCAGGCACACGCATAGGAACGTGAACATACACAGGGCTGTGTACACACTTAGGAAATACTTCAGGAAGGTCCTAAGCTTTCATCTCTGGCTAACCTTTATGCTCTGAAAAACCAGGAAGCAAAGGCTAGGGCAGAGTTGTAAACTTCCTGGCTGAGTGTTGAAGGCATGCACCAACATGCCCATGGAGCCCCTCTGTAAAGACTGAGAGACTTACTGGTTCTAGGCACCAGAGGCAAATCTGTCCAACCGTTCGCTGACCACTAAGCTAACTGAGCAGAGACTTCAGTGGCCACACATGACAAAGAATATAGACATTATAGAACTCATTCAGAAAAGTCACTAAATAAACAACAACAACAATAAACACTAGGCAATGGGGAGAATCTGATTTCCAGAATCGATGTATTATATTACTTAAAACCCAGTTTTCAATAAGAAATTGTGAGCACACACAAAAAATAAGAAAGTATGGCCCATATACATGGAGGAAAAAAGAAATCAAAAAGGAATCTTGAACCATTTGGTTCAAGATGATGACATACAAGGCTCCTGAATTCAATTCTTTCCACAGACACACCAAATCTACAGTTACACGCAGAGTGATTCTCTCTGAAAGAAATCCAGAAACCAGGTGAGTGACTCCTCCAATAGGGCAAACGAGGAAACACCTACATCAAACCTGGCAGGAAAGTCTGAGACATACTTTTGCCATAAACTCCACCACGACATAAAATCAGGAGGGAACTCACAATTCTCAGATTTTCCCTGAGGAGGGAAGTGTTTGGACACTACATCTTGCACTCCAACTTTTCAGACTTCCACCCAAAGGAGAGGCTCCCAAAATGCCTAGTTCTGAAAGTGAATGGAGCTCGCCGGCATGATAACCACTGTAAGGTCTGAGCATGTTATTCATCTTAGAACTCATATAAGTTACAACATGGTGACTATAGTTCATAACACTGCAATGTATCATTAAAATTTGCTAAGAATATGTAACTTAAATGTTCTCATCAAAAAGGAAGTAAATAAAGATGTGGGGTGATAGATGTGTTAATCAACGAGATGAGAAGAACCCTTTCACAATGCACATAGACATCAAATCATTAAGATGTACACTTTAATTTTATAATCACGACTTTGTCAATCATAAACCTCCATGACTCTGGGGGGGAAAAAAGAGTGTGTCTTGGAGTAAACTGGGACTGGCCTCTTTCTGGCCATCCTTCTCTGCTTTGCTACCTAAGAAGTCTCCCTTGTCTTACTCTACTCCTTCCATTTTAAGTGAGCTATTCTGAGTACCCTGGCCCTTTCCCTGGTTGGGACAGAATACCCATCTCCAGGAAAGGGCAGAGGGGGCTATAGTGCAAACTTTAAGGAGGCACTCACAACAAGTGGAGTGTCAGTACTTAAACACCCTAAGAGTGATGTCTCCTTAAATTTTGTGCCGTAGGGGGCACTATCTGAAGCCAACTGAAGCATGAGCCCTCTGCATGAAGGCCCTGGCATCTCTATTTTTATCCTGGTGATTCATGTGTAGCCTCATTTTAGTCCTGACCCTGCTCCCTTACTTTCTACCCCTTAAAACTCCCTGACTCCCAGGACCATGTCTATGGATAAGCCTCAACTCATGAATGTTGAAATTTTGCTTTCTCTCCTCCTTCAGTCACTATTCTCAAAAACAAGAAGGGCCTTTCTCAGCTATCCTTCAGAAAGATCACACTGTTGTATTTCTCCTCTACCCAAATGGAAATATCTGAGTTCAAGTTATACAGAATTCTCAGGCTTATAAAGTTTGTTGAAAGAATCTATCATTTATGCCACAGGAAGTTGGAGGCCATCCAAACCCAGGTCTCCCAACATCTGGTCCAGGGTTTTCTCCCATTCCTACCACACACACACACACCCCGCAAGTCACGTATTCATAGAACATGCAGGCTCAGAGAGAAGACATTCCACCTACGAACCATGCTCTAGCCAGTGCCTATGGAGTTCAGCCTGCTCATGAATCTCCCTTCGCGTCTGCTGGTAGATGACAGCTTCAGCCCTTCTTTGTGGATTTAAGCCTGCCCATGATCTTCCCTTTCTGACTGCCTGCCCTACAGATTTCAGGCTTGCTTCGATGGCCCCCATAATCTCTTTATAAACTCTTTCTCTCCCAGAGAAAGGGAGTTTGGTGCTTTCAGTGGAGGTCGTGAGAGCATGTGTAGGATGAGATGCAGGATCGAGATTCTGAACAGCTCGGTACATCCCCTCAGTGCCACCCCATTCCCCTCTTTAGCTTCATCTCTACCAAGAATGCATCTCTTGCTCTCAAATTCTATCTGCTGCATAGTTCTTCTGTATATACAATATCCCCAGGCCCCCTCAGACAAGTCCCAGCCCCTCCCAGTTGGGTTTGGACCAACCCACAGGGGTCAATTCAAGCCACCAGACCGTCTAATGCCATCTCACAGCCTAATGAGATACCACATACCTCCTTCCATCCAGCCCTCTGGAGAGTGGTTTTCTCAGTGAAGAAATTAATGATTCCTAAGTCTAATAAAAGATAACCTTTAATGAGTGAAAACTGGGGAAATGCAAGATCCAGTTAACTTACTCCAGACCTACTTATTCCTACTGCGTCTCAATAGGCAGTGAGGAAACCCTGACAGTCTGTTGCCATTTTGCTTCCTTGGAATACAAAGGAATGGATAAAAGAGTATTTAGAAGGAAAAGAATAGCTATGTGGTCTCATATGGTAATCAGTTGCTTATTCATTAACATACTGCTTTCTGAGTACTCTCTTCTGTCTTATTCTGACCAAAATTTAAAATAGGGGAGGCCTAAGCAAGTGTGGAGGGCAGCGTCCTCAGAAGGGTCCTGAAGGGCCTGGAGATGGCCCCCATTCCATCTTCCCCTTTCCCTCCCTCTTCCTCTCCCCAGCAAGACCCCACTGGCAAGAAGTTTGACTCTTCCTTGGCAAATAGAAATCTTGAATATCTTGGGGTCATCTTTGCCTGCTCCCAACTCCTGATCTTCCACCCAGTCATTCAAATTGGACACCTCTTAAATCCACCCCTTCTTCCAGCACCCTAAACATCCACTAGCATCTTCCCCCATAACAGCTGCCCAAATGATCTCCTGCCTCTAGTCTATTCCATTGTAATCAATATGCGTACCTTCACTCCTTTTGAGCAAATCCAGATGCTCAACTATCAATATGGAAGGATAAAATAAGTGAAAATGGACCCTCTTTTGTACCCTGCTGCCAAAGTAACATTTCCTAGAGCAAAACTAAAAATATTTAAGAAACTTCTTAGCTCACTGCAGCTCCCATGATAAAAGCATTGATTCATTTCCACATTCATTCATTCATTCATTCAACGAGTGTTCTGTAGGTTCCTACCAAATGCTAGGCACTTTCCTAGATTCTGGAGTTACATCAATGAATAAGTCAGGCACAGCCCCTGCCCTCGAGGAGCTCATAGGCTTGTTCTAGCAAGCCAACAATTAGAATGCAATCTCTGATGGGGGAAGAACAGGGTATAATGGGTGCACCTAACTTGCACCCAGGGTATCCTTAGCATGGTACAGGTTTTTTCCCCAGATTTACCGAACATACTTTTCTAGTTTCATTGTTTTTCCTCCCCTTAACCTCCCTCCTGTAAGCTATTCACTGGTTGTTTCTAGATTATTCCCAGAATAAGCCATTGCACCTTGTTCATGCTGCTTCCCTTTCCTGAAATGCTCTTCCTCCTTTAACTAATTAATTATTTTGCCCATCAATCAGCCAATATGCATTCACTGAGAATGTACTATGTGCCAGGCACTGTGCAAATACTGAATATAACAATGCTGAGCAAAACCAGACACAATTCCTGCCCTAAAGAGCTTACCATTTAGTGGGAAGAGTCACACATGAATTAAAGGACCATATAACTTGCACACTTATAGCTCTGAGAAAAGTGCTATGAGAGAGAGGTACAAGGTGCTAATGAAAGCCTGTAACAGAGACACGACTGAGTCTGAAGGCTCAGGAAAGACGTCTCCAAGGAAGAGATGATTCCTCCCAGGAAGAGAGGAAGAGATGATTCCTCTCCCAGGAAGAGATGATTCAGATGGGATCTGGGAGAGGTGAGAGTGCTCCAGGCAAAGACAAAGGGCAAATTCCCTGTCGCAGGAGAGAGTCTGCTGACACCAAGGGACTAAAAGAAGTGGAAGCCAGACAGCAGAAAGGAGGTGATGTGAGCGGGAGCTGGAGCAGTGGATGGACCAGATTAGGTGAGCCTTTAGAGATAAGGTAAAGGTCGGTCCTTATCCCCAGAACCATAACAACCATTTTTAAAAGATTTTATTTATTTATTTGAGAGAAAGAGAGAGCATGAGTGGAGGGCAGGGGGTACAAAGGGAGAGGGAGAGGCAGGATCCCCACTAAGCAGGGAGCCCAATGCAGGGTTGATCCCAAGACCCGGAGACCATGACATGAGCCAAAGGTAGACACTTAATCTACTGAGCCACCCAGGCTCCCCAAGACAACCATTTTTAAAAAGCAGCTCATGGACATAATCAGCTTGCCACCACCCTTTAGGACACAAGTTAAACGTCCCTCTAATTCCCCCAACAGCCCCCACACTAGTAGCTCATGAATCACACCCATGTGGGACATGGTTGAGGGCTAACTGGTGGTAAGTCCTCAAGACCAGGGACACTGTCTCTTCATCTTTGTCCTTTCAGCTGCACAGAGTCTGTCTGGCACGTGGTAAGTGCTCAGTAATGGTTTGTTGCAGCAATCAATCAACATGTACCAGTCTGTTTTATTACCTCTCCTCCACCATCCTGTCCAATCAGGAAAGTTCTACCCACCACTCCCCACTCCCCAACTCCACCTTGGTTCAGACTCCTATCATCTCTTGCTTTCTAAACAATCTCCCTGCCTTCCCTCTCAACCCCACACAACCCACCCTCCATGTGATGACCAGGGTTCCTCCCTAAACAAAGGTCAAACCAGGCTACTCTGTTCCTCATATAAACCTTCACTGACTCCCCATTCTCCTCGGGGTCAAATTCAAATTCTTTAGTCTAATTATTCAATGCATATCATAATCTAATCTCAAACTGATCTTTTCAGCCTCGAGTTGCATTGCATCCTTTCTCCTCCTGTACTCTATATTCCAACTACAGTCAAAGTCCTAGAATATTCCTTAAGTAGACCTCCACCCCCCTCCACTATTCACTTAGACTGTGCTTTCAACCTAGAATGTCCTTTACTCAGTTTTTTTTAAAGATTTTTTATTTGTTTGAGAGAGAGAGAGAGAGAGAGAGAGAGAGAGAGAGAGAGAGAGCAGAGTGGGTGAGAACATGAGAAGGGGGGAGGGATAGGAGAAGGAGAAGCAGGCATCCCGCTGAGCAGGGAGCCCGATGTGGGGCTCGATCCCAGGACCCTGGGATCATGACCCGAGCCGAAGGCAGACGCTTAACCAACTGGGCCAGCTAGGTGACCCTTCACTCAGTTTTCATAAGGAGAAAACTGCAGGTGCTTCAAGATATAGCTCAACTGCCAACCCATCAACAAACTTCTCACTAGGCCCCCAAACCCAGAATTAGTAGCTTCTTTCCATACAGGCAGACCTTAGAGATATTGCTGGTTCAGGTCTAGGCCATAGCAATAAAGCAAATATCACAATAAAGTGAGTCAAATGAATTTTTTGGTTTCCCACTGCATATAAAAGTTATGTTCACACTATACTGTAGTCCATTAAGTGTGCGATGATAACATTATGTCTAAAAAACAATGCACTTACCTTAATTAAAAAATATTGCTAAAAAATGCTATCAACTGAGCTTTCAGCAGGCTATAATCACTAATCACAGATTACCCTAACAAATATAATAATGAAAATTTTGAAATATTGCAAGAATTACCAAAATGTGACGCTGAAACACTAGCTGACCAAATCCTGTTGGAAAAATGGCATCATAGACTTCCTCGATATGGGGTCACCACAAGCTTTTAATTTGTAAAAAACAAAACAAAACAAAACAGAAAACACAGTATCTGCAAATCACAGTAAAGCAAAGTGCAATAAAGTATGCCTGCATAGATAAGAGTTATTCCCAGCACTTTACCCAGTAACCAGCATATCACAGTCCTCAAATTAAAAAAAAAAGAAAAGAAAAAAAAATTTAGCCCCCTTCTGACCTGCCTGCATTCTCCCTGCATCAGCCCCCGTGGTAGCCACAAGAAGTGAGAAAGACAGAAAACATGGTTCTCTCCTCCCCGCACAGGAACACATATTCCCAAGAGGCTAGGGAAATAAGGCCTCCCTTGTTCAAATATTCAGAAAAAAAATTACCCAAGTTGTATTCTAGGAAATGATTTCTAAGCCCACAAAGATCCATCCATTGTTTCTGGATGATTTCCCAAGCTCAGATATAAAAAATATGAAGTTTGTAATTTACATACTATAAATAAAATATCCCCCCTTAAATTGCTCATTTTTTAAAGCAGCCACTTTAAAAAAAAAAAAACACTTTGTTTAAAAGCCATTTACTTTGGGAGCCATTCAAATTTCTGTCTGAAGACTTACTCTTGTGGAATACTCAGCCAGATCTGGACTGTGAGAAGAATTCCCCACATGCTGAGTCGGTGGTGTCACTACTGGACACAAAGGGCATTTTTCATCTGCTTTAATTGAGACAAAAAGGAGTAGCGAAAAACATCAATCATGGGGTTGATTAAAAATAACTTCCCAAACATCTGCTCTAGTTCAGCAATAGCCATCTGACACTTTAAATCAATGTTTAACGACTGGTCAGACTGTAAAACCTTCATGACTCAGAGAAAATAAGTCCCTCTCTCCATGTGCAACCTGCTTGAACACCCACTTTGTCATCCACTGGTCTTTCCTTTCTTCTCCGAGATTGGCCTTCATCCATCAACCGAAGCCCGTCCCTGCCTGACCGCACGCCATGCAGGGCGGGGCACCACACAGAGTTCTCTGCTTCCTCGGCGCTCAGTCCAGCTCCGACACAACACATGCAGAACACAGAGACCGCGTCATGACCTCGGGAATCCGCCGTACGGTAAATACAACATAGGCAAACTGAGAGTCTTCTTCATTCTCACGTTGGCTTGTGTGAAAGGGGCAGCGCCTTTGAAGTTTATTCCCACTTCATGACCATCCTGGAAGGTGGGCCAGACAGGGACTTCTATGTCCATTTGGTTAAGTGACCACTGTTAGAGAGCAGAGGCGCTAAACGGTTTGCCCAAGTTCACACTGCTGGGCCAAGAAGAAAATCATGTCTTCTGACTTTGCGTCCAGAGCTCCCCTGCCCACCACAGATCAGGGAAGGCCAGTGAGAGACTGACACGGTCAAGGGCCCCTTGGAGCGAGAGGCGAGCCTAAGACTGGGGCTGATGGGGGGCGGGGGGGCGGGGGAAGGGAGAGGTTTGAGGAACCATGTCAGCTTGGATTTGGGGGGGAGGGTGTTGCGGGAAGGATGGAAGCAGCTGACGAATCCAGCATCAGCCCAGGAAGGTTCTGTAGCAGAGGAGATTTTCAGAAAGCCTTTACATTATGGGAGAATTGACTTGCTATGTGGCAAGAAGAGGAGAGAGGGGAATGAAACTGCAGGGTCTTGCCTTTTTGTTCTGGTTCGCATTTAATTTTAAAAGATACATCCAGGGTAGAGAACCCCAAATGCCCCTTCGGCTTCTCTCTCTTTTCCTGCCAGAACAGGGGCAAAGTTCCTCAGGCCCGGGGCTGTGTCAGGGATGCCTAGAATCAACAATGAGCTTGGCCGGTCTCATCTCTGTCCTCTGCCAGTCTGTGAACCAGGGTCACAAAGCAGCTGTCACAGTAACTTGACTAATTAAATTAGAGCCCACTGAATGCCTTATTGACCTGAAACTCACTCCACTGAGCAGGCCCACTTAAAAGGTGACTATGTTCATGGCTGTTAGTTAACAGATTAAATAAAACAGACACAGACAGTGATGGGTAAGAGGAAAAATCCTGCTACCGTAAACAAAGTGTAAGGGGCACAGCTGCCGGAGCGTGTGACCTGTAGATGTGTCTCATGCGAGGGGGTGAATTGTGGCTCCCCCTACCCAAATACATATGGTGAAGTCTTAACTCAGAATACGACCTTATTTAGAGATAGGGTCTTTATAAAGGTAATCAAGTTAAAAGGTCATTAAGATGGGCCCTAATCCAGTATGACTGGTGTCCTTAAAAACAGGGGAAATTTGGACAGAGACACGTAGAGGGAAGGTGGTACAAAGAGACCCAGACAGAAGATGGCCATCTGCAAGCCAAGGAGAGAGGACTGGGGCAGATCCTGCCCTCACAGCCCTTGGTAGGAACCAGTGCAGCCAACACCTGGATTTTTGGATTTCCAGCCTCCGGAACAGAGACAATACATTTCTGCTGTTTAAGCTGTTTCTGGTACTCTGTTATAGCAACTTTGGCCAACTAACACATCTGGAGACATCTGAGAGGCAGGAAGACCCCTGGGTGAGAAGGACTTTTCATGAGAACACTAAAAAGAGCACCAGCTCTGGACTCAAACAAACCTGGGCTGGGCCTCTGACTTTGTGTTACCCACTGTGTGTCCTTAGGCAAGCTGTTTAACCTCTCTGTGCCTTGATTCCTCATCCATAAAGCAGGGATAATAATATCTTCCTCAAAGCAGCGGTTTTAGGATTAAATGTGAAAGAAAACATAGTCTTTGGCTTATACAGACCCAGGCTGCACAGGGCCCATCAGCAATTAGGCACAATCGCCCATATAAATCCTGACTACCCAGCAAATACTGATGGGAACAATCACGAGTCACTTTTGTAAAATAACTACAAAGGGCACATGACCCCAATTACCACGCCCCCTACAGGATTCTGCAAATGTTACTATCAATGAACACTTACCATCTCTGTTCCTTCTGTCCCAACTGAATTTATGGCGCACTTGCTCTTTCTCTCTGTCCCTCTGACTAAAGAATTCAGCCTTCTGCTCCTGAGTCCCTCTCTTTCATTCCTCCTGCCAGACTTGGAAGAGGAGGGGAGTTTGCTCGGCAGCCCCCAAGGCCTCTCTCCCTCATCACCTCCCTGTCATGCTCATTTCTGGAGACAGAAATATAGACTTCGAAAAAAATTTTCATTGTTGCCATTGCCTGCTTTAAAAAACAAAACAAACAAACAAACAAACAAAATACCTTGTTACTTAAATCCTCCCACCTCCACCCAAAGATAATCATCAGTGTAATAAACCTGAATGGAAAACCACTTCCAGTAGTAGTAGTAGTAATAATAATAATAATAATAAGTTCATATAATAAAGCCCTATTTGTCCAGAATAGTTGGCAAATCAAATTAACTGTTTGGGTTAACTGCCTATTCTATTTAAAAGTTGCCCAAAGTTAAAGACCAACTTTCAAAAACCAGAACGTAAATCATGTATGCTAAACTCTAAGTGCACAAGAATGGTTTGATCTTCGCCAGTCTGGAAGCCTTGTAGAATCTGGCAATGTTTCAGGGACCCTGTCAGGGCTTCAGTTAGTGCTGAAGACTCCTGATAACAAGAACTGAAGGTAATTTATGTCTCTAGGTGGTATAAATTCTAAACAAATGGGTTTTTAAACCTATATGTAAATACGAATATCCACACACAGCCTAGGGAAGAAGCCCTAGGGGACCCAAAATCAACCCTTTCCCATGTTAGAGGCCTCATGGGTTACTTACAAGGACACTCCAACTCACACGGCAAAGGTGCCCCTTCTCTCTTTACGTGGGCCTGACGTCAAACCACTCCATGATCATTCATTAAGCTTACTCTGCCCAGCTCCAGATCAAGAAAGGTATTAGATATCATTCCTGTCCTCAGAGAGGAGTTCCAGTTGAGTTGAGGAACTTCCTACAAAACTAAACTCTAAGTTGTGTGCGTTAAGCTGGAAGCACCGAGCATGGCATTAAGGTCTACGATCAAGGTGCTGTGTCAGGCCTTGTGCTGTGTGTTTGACTGTAGATTATCTCATTCAATCTTCTTAGCAAGCCCATGAGCTCAGTCACATTATTATCCCCACTTTACAAATGAAGATTCTGAGTCAGAGAGAATCAACAGCTCATGCGAGGTCACAGAGCTAAAGAAATGCAGACTTGGGTTAAGCCAGGTCAGTGTGACCCCACTGTCACCCTCCAACCATGCCCCTCTGCCCTTCCTTCCTCCCGAGTCCAGTTGGACCAGCTGGCCCCCAAGAAGATCCGCCAAAGGACCAGAACCAAGTCCCTTTCAGCCGTTCTTCCCTTCCCTTTTATCCCCGTGTCCTCACCCACAGTTCCCACTAATCTTCTCCAGGGTAAGATGAAACAACAACAACAACAAAAAAAAAAAAAAAAAAAAAANCGGGAAAAAAAAAAAAAAAAAAAAAAAAAAAAAAAAAAAAAAAAAAAAAAAACAGAAAAACTAAGACTAGAGGCTTTCTCAGGAGCTCCTTTCTTCTACTCTAAAGCAAACGCCAAGGCAAAATATATTTCAGTGCAAATTTAAAAAGGTGTTTACTGTCTTCGCTTCATGGAAGAATAATACTGCTTTCTTAATGAGACTGTGAGTTTGCCTTTATGAAAACTGTCATATAGGCCTGCTTCTCCTTGAATCGAACCGCTCCTTCCTTCTTACTGTCTTGCTGCCAGAAATTACTGAAAGACAAACAAAAGCCAGAAAGTTAAGATTCTATGGAGTTCTCAGGGACCCCGAGTGAAAGGATCATAGGTTGATAAAATGAATGTGAAGCAACCAGGCACGGGAAGTAAAGGGAAACAGAAAAAGAATGAGAGGCATGAAAGCACCTGGGTGGCTCAGTCGATTAAGTGTCTGCCTTCGGCTGAGGTCATGATCCCAGGGTCCTGAGATCGAGCCCCGCATCAGGCTCTCTGCTCAGTGGGGAGTATGCTTCTTCCTCTGTCTGCCACTCTGCCTGCTTGTGCTCTCTGTGTCAAATAAATAAAATCTTAAAAAAAAAAAAAAAGGTACTATTTCCACATGCATATACTACAGCGCCACCCAGCTAGGTGGACAAGGTGGCTGGTATTTTTCTAAAATCAACAAGAAGTTGATAGAGGGCTGTAGGGGATGTCAGCTCTCCATGAGCCCACTAGAATTCCCACTCCACTAAAAGCCAGAGTGTCCAATGTGTTAACTAGTAGCCTTGCTAATAACTGTTTTCAGAAAGTCAAAGAAGCAAACAGGGGAGCTTTTTGTCCAAAACATCCATTAGAGAACAATCGTGAATTTCACAAAAGGCAAGGAAGAAATAACGTAGTCTAGACACAGGCCCTGGCTTTAGGAAACCATATTTCAAAGACCACAGAAGCATATTTCATGGCTGTAGACTTTAAAAGAAAGACAACATTCTATGAATGAGAGTGGGGGGAGGGGAAGTTCAAAACTGAAAATCTGACAATATAATAAAATACGATGACACAAAAAAAATATGCTGCTATCATACAAAAACAGCAGTGTGGCTGCAAATAGAAACCAGCGATGAGTTCCACAAAACAACAACAAAAGCAGCAAAAAACAAACGGGCCCTTCATACTGCAAAAATAGCAGAATGGCCTGGACAGAGGAAAATCGTGTCAGGAAAATCAAAGCCCAGAATGTGCTTTAGTTTATGAAAAACATTATTTCGGGTGCCTGGGTGGCTCAGTGGGTTAAAGCCTCTCCCTTCAGCTCAGGTCATGATCTCAGGGTCCTGGGATTGAGGCCCACCGCATCGGGCTCCCTGCTGGGCGGGGAGCCTGCTTCCTCCTCTCTCTCTGCCTGCCTCTCTGCCTACTTGTGATCTCTCTCTATCTGTCAAATAAATAAATAAAATCTTAAAAAAAAAAGAAAGAAAGAAAAACATTATTTCAAGGAATTTANTACTTGTGATCTCTCTCTATCTGTCAAATAAATAAATAAAATCTTAAAAAAAAAAAGAAAGAAAGAAAAACATTATTTCAAGGAACTTGGGGGGGTGGGTAGGGCGGGAGTGTTGTCAGTGAAAGGAAAGGAGCGGAAAGAGCTCGGTTCTGCTGGGAGCCGACAGGGTGACGCTAAAATCCAACAGAAAGCAAGCTGAACAACTCTGACACCACTGTGCTTCCACACCCCTTAGCAAGAATTCTCTTTGGCCTGGAAAGAATAGAATAAAAACATAGTCGGGAGGAAAAGGAAGCCCAAGGTGGGTGAAAAGACAGAAAAAAAAAAAAAACTGGGCTTCAAATGAGCTCACAATTCTAGCCTCAGATGAATTCTATCCCACAGGACTTAATAAAAGAAACTGCACATGTAATCACAAACCTGTGCTACTGGTAAACATGAGCAGGTGGCCCGACTTTGAAAAAGGGGGCAAAAGATCTACTGGTCCTTCAGATCCATGCAGTCGAAGTTAATTTTACAAAAGATCCTAGGGCACATTACTAAACAGATAGTTGGTGAACAAAAAGTCCTATATATATATATATTTTTAGTTTTAAGTAATAATAATGTAGGTATAAATATGGCAAACTACCTGGACTTTGCATTTAGGAATAGAGTTTGGTATTGCAATGCAATGAAATTGATAACAGGGTTAATCTGACATACTTAACGTTATGCAAAAATTTTTATCATACTGCACGTTAACCAAGCATAGATGGAGCCCTTCATGCAGATGAAAACAATTACTATTCTTTTAAAGCAGCATTTCTAAAGTCAGAGAAATGGGAATGGGAGACAGAAGAAGCCAGGTAGTGGCTGCTCCACACCCCGTACCACTCCCCCCAGACAGACCTCAGGAAAGGGGGCTGCCTGGCCTTAAACCGAGCCAGTCCCAGACTCCAGCCAATAGCCAGTCCTTGGACCCACCAGCTGGAGCCGGGTCACCATGTCTACCGGATTCTTGGTGAAAGAAACCCAGGAAAACCTGGTTTTAAGAGGACAGAGATCATGCTCTGATGAAACAATCAGCAAGAGAAAAGTCTTTACTGGGCAACTATAGAACACCCAGAAACTATGGGATTGGGTTAGCTGAAGCAATGGCTGGGGCAGAGAGGACATGAAGGGGAAGCGGTGGCATGAGTCAGCTGTCCAGTGTGGTCAGTTCAGTGTTTGTTAGCTCACACCCAGTGTTCAGGGACTGGGAGTGGAGTGGAGCAGGATGAGCCTGCGTGGAGAAGTAAGGTTGGGGAAACAGGGAGGGAGGCAGGCGGCCAGAGGACACTCCTGCTGGCAGAGGAAGGGGGAATGATGAGATCTGAAAGGAGGACGCAAGCAGACAAAGCTTCGAAGGAAACAAAATTCATACTTTACCCAGGAATGAGCCCTGGGGTTGAAATGATAGGCTGTCTGGCATTTGCTTCAACATCCAGTGCTTGTGGGGGAGCAAGGAGCATGGAGAGGGGATACTGATGATCACAGTTGTTATATTGCCTGTATGATCATAATTACTGCAGATGGGTGATGGGTACCTAGGGTTTCACCATATTATTTTCTATACTTTCATATATGCTCCCCCCACCCTTTCTTTTGAAGCTACTAAAGCTTTCCTATTTACTCAGAGTTAAATAGAAACAAAGTAAAACAAAACTCTTAGGACAGAGTACACAATCGTACCTTCTCCTGTGATTTCTCTAACCTCCCTTCCTCCTACTCTCTCCCTCACTCTCTGCTATTCCTCGAGTTCACCAGGCACACTCTCCCCACCCCAGGGCTTTGCAAGGGCTGGTCTCTGCTCAGAATTATCTGCACCCAGGTAGTCACATAGCTTGCTCGCCTTCTCAAGAAGAGGTACTCTGACTGTCCTATTTAGAATGACAACTCCCCTTCACTCCTTTCTCTGAACTCCTGGGGAGTTCACACTTATCACTCTACATTTATTATTCCCATAGTGAAGTTGAAATTCTTCAAACATACTATCTAACCTACTTAATGTTTATTACCTGTCTTTGCCACTCGAACTTAAATCACCCGAGGGACAGGAATTTTTGTTCTGGGGTGGGGGGTGGGGAGGTTGTTCAGTGACCAGGACAAGGCTCGGCACCCAGTAAACGTAAGTGGGAAGAATGCGGGAAGCTTCGGAACTGCATGGAAGGCTGAGACAGGGCAGGGGTAGGTGTCTGTGGTCCTGGTACCAGTTTTCTCCCACCCATCTTTCACACTAAACAAGAAATCTAGGGCACCTGATTTCTGAGGAGGAGTGTAGAACTTACACAGAGCTCGTCAGTTACTGCCCTCCTCCCAACCCCTAGGCAGAGATTTCATAACTTGGTTTTGAGACATCTAAGGCTGTCCCGTTATGTCATGTGACATCCCAGAATTTTTAAATCTAAATCTATGGTCTAAACCATATGATAATTTAAAAACTCAAAATGAGGGTCTGTCGCTTTTAGGAAATGTTAGGCTTTAGGACAATGCATATGCTTAGGAGGAAGTCATCATAAAACAAATGTTCAAAATCAAGTCTCTGAATAGAAAGAATGTAGGCATCAAAACCCAAGGTTAAAAGACAACTTTGTGCCAAGACTCTTTGCCTGTGAGGCAATTTCCAATAGCTTTATCCCTTCCTGCATTTATAGTTACATCCCTTCTCAAAGAGGTTACTCCTATACACAGCTTCATTTATCCATGCTACAAACTAATTGTGGAACTTGGGCAAACTTCTCTGGGCCAGTTTTATTATAACAAAACTACCCTCTGTGTGTTTGTGTGTGTGTGTGTGTGTGTGTGTGTGTGTGTGTGTGTGTATACACGTACCACTCAGAACTTTCAGATGATAGACAAAATCTTGAGAAATCAAAAAAATAGAATGAAACCCCACACAAGGCCAGAAATCATTGCCTTAAGTGACAGGATAAGTATTTGCAAGCGTGGGAAGCAGACTATCCACTTCTTTGTAACAACATTATTGAGCAAAGAAAACACATTCCATCTACTCACAAGTGATTGTTCGGCAACATTTCGCAGGTTACAGTTAGTAAGGCTGCTGTTCAGAGTCTGACCGATCTTCCTGGGCTCACCCAGGCCAGCACAGACACCCAGGGCCAAATGTGCACAGACCAGACCCACAAGCCTTGTGATGCTCCCAGGCCTGAGGGAAGAGTGCCATCTGGAGGATCTCCATTTGAGAGAGAAATCCTCGTGCAAAACCGACCACGGAAAATCAGGAGGAAAATCAACAAGCTAGGATCCACATAGTGATAGAAGTCACTATCAAGTGGATTCAAGTTGTTTGCAATCTCGCCTTTTTAACAAAAACTCTCCTTTCTTCTAAAAACTTCGGGAACCTTCTTGAATTTCATTCTTAGCGTCACTCATATAGTTCTGGTTGTTATTTGGAAAGAGGTTTTTTTCTAGTTGGCCCACAGAGCCACTACGTGAGTCCTCTGAAAGGTCCCTTCCTCCCAAAATCTGCATACTCTCTCTAAAAGCAGGTTCCATTCCCATTCCAACTCAGGTTCCCAATCAGAACAGGTACCTTCAAGGTCCCTGTAAGAGTTTCCGGACAAACCCACGCGCTCAATCAGCTGGCTCATCTCTGACCGAAATGAACACCCACTCAATCACCAGCTCCCCACTGCCCTGGCCAGGGAAGAAGACGCAGTGTGCCTCTCCGGGGACCACCCTGTCCAAACTGTTCATCACGGGAAACGGTCCTGAGAGACAGAGTCGACACAGCCTTGGAAGAACTGTAATGCCATTTTCTGTGCTACTGAGGGGAGGGAAAGAATGCGAAGTGTGCTTTTCGGTTACAAGAGATCCCACCCCCAAATTGCTGTAGCTGTCAAGCAACAGGAATAGCTTCTATGAACAAAAGAAATTGGTGTCATCGCCCTGGGATGCATTTATTTCAGTTCTGTCCTTAGTTCCCCATTCTCTCAGTTGCTGAAAGAAGAATGCTACCTGAAATTGTGCGCATTCTCAAGAACAGATACTTTCTTCACCAGTGAAAACGGCTCCTTCCTCTTTCAAGAGACAACTCCTTTGTTCTCAAAAAACTAAAGTTGGTTCAGGCAGTACTTTTTTCTGTGAGTTCTCATTGTAGGACACACTCAGTATAGACAAACAGCTTATCATGAACCTCAGCTGAGTTCTGTTATTAAAAACAAAAACGGCCTCCTTTTTTGTTATTCTATGACCTCTATAGTGGGTGAAAGAAAAACTAAGCAACCAGAACTGAGAGGGAAGGCAGAACACTTGAAGACAGGGGTTAAGCCTAAGGAAGCATGCCCACTGTACTGAAAACTTCGAGGCCGTGTCTGCATGGACAGCATCTAAAAATCACACCTTTTGTTCTCTTTTTGTGAGAGGAAACCATATTTCAGTATGAAGAGTCCTACAGAGTCCAGGATAACCTAGACATAATGCAAACTTCTGATGGCTGAAAAAGAGTTAAAAACAGATTAAGTTGAGCTGAAGAATTACCTATGTCCAGCAAATAAAGGATTAGGCTGCAGAGTCCAGAGTTAGCATCGCAGGGCATATATACATGCCAAAGGAACATGATTAATTTAAAATCTTCGCCATTTGATAAGACATAGGAACAGTGGAGTTTAAGAGAAAAAAAAATGCAACCCAAAAAACCCAGAATTTAGTTCAAACAACAAAAATGCCAAAAATGTAAACCAAAAGGAAGTCCTAGGAGTCCTAGAAATTAGCAGATAGTTATGAAGAAAGAAGATGCAAGTGAGTCCTCTGTGAGGATCATAAATGTCAATAGAGAGAATGGCACAGGAGACCAGAAAACTCATTGGTCTCTTTTGTCAAAGCTCCTATGTTATTAAAGACAGTCCCCCTTAACTCTGAAAAGCATTATTTATTGGAAAGAAATATTAAAGAAAGTCTTCTTAATTCTGGCAAGGACAGATACAGTTCCCCTAGCCCCCCAAATATATCTTCCACTTGCTCACAAATTCTTCACCCTGACTCTTGGAATCCCCTGGATTCCCTGATCTGAGGCCAGGGCCTACATCTACAATGGAGACAGTTCCCAGAAGGCCCAGAAGTGACATGAAATAATGCTACCCTAGAGTTTCTTATCAAGGATGGCTAGAGAGTCAACAAATTGAGGTGCTTCACTTAACAGCTTATCTTAACATCCAGTTCTTCAACAAAGCTCATGTAAGCCAGAAGGTAAGGCGTTCTTAGGTGCAATCAGACTTCCATGATATCCTGGTTCACCGAAACCAATGGATGATTCCAAGAAGTCTTTTAAAGTAGTAATGATGCCAAGAGAGGAATCCACATAGTCAAGACATGGCTTTCTTAGGAAGACACAGCTATTTAATCTTAGCTAGGGCAGCTGCTCTTCTTTCTGTGTTCTGGAACAAGGCACGAATTAAAGCTTTTACTTCACTGGAAGAGAATGCAGCTGCCAAGGGCCCTTTTCCGTCTGCCCACCTGCAAAATAAAAGATAAAATTCTATTTCCTCTTATGTCTCTGTATAAGCAAGATTTTAAAAATGCTTATTCATTCCCAAATGCTTATTTGTCTTAAATGGAAGTAACACAAATCCTGGCATCCTTTCCCCTCTTGACGGCTCTACCACTCAATCTCTTTAACTTCTGCTTCTCCAAGGCGTTTTAGTATCAGCACAGTCAGATGAAGAGATGAGGTTAGGAAGATAACACTGTTCCCCCTTATTCTATACTAAGTCCTGTTTGAACTTGAGAACTATGGTCATATCCTCATATGGTTATATGGAGTCTTGGGATCAGTAACTATTTTTAAAAATGAGCCACGGGCAACAAACTTTAACCAACAAAGGACAGCATAAAAAATACACAGTGAACTTCTATGAATCAATAAGGAAATCACAAACAATCCTGTAGAATAAAGGGCAAAAACCATGAACAGGCATTTTACAATGAAAGAAAAATAAGTAATCAATAAAAAGATGCCCACCATCATTAGAATTTAGGGAAATATAAATTACAATGACAATGAACTACCATCTCACATTAACAAAACTTTTAGAGCCTGATAATACCAAATACCAGTGAAACTGTGAAGCAACAGGACAAATAAATAATGAAATATCTGTACAACAGAATATGAAAGAGCAGTGAAAACAAACTACAGCTCTGCATACCATCATGAGTGAATTTCAAAAACAGAATATTGAACACAAGCAGCAAGTTATAGAAGACTCCATTTATAGAAAGTCCAAACACAAGCAGGCCTAAACTATATTGTTTGGGGATATGTGCAAATGTGGCAAACTCTAAAGAAAGGAAACGAAATAACACAAAATTCAAGGCAGTGGCTGCCTACGTTGAGAAACGTCTGGAGAGGGGCACACAGGAGTCTTCACAGTACTGGTACTATTTTTCTTAAGTTAGCTAATAAGTACACAAACATTTTACTTCTTTTCTTTAAATTGTAAATATGTCATACACATAACATATTTACATAATATGTTATATTATATATAACATGTTATATATATTTTTATATATTTAATATAGGAAACATAATATATATTTTATATATTTATATATAAATATGTCATATATAACATACATGTTATACACACACACACACACTGTATTCCTTCATATGTATATTTTATAATGTTAAAAGATTTAAACTACATGACTGGAGGTAGTTTCTTCAGTAAAAAATTTTCCAATTAGTTACCATCCTTAGGTTTAACTGAAATCTCTAGGAGAAAAATCCTTCCTAGGCAGAAAATAAGAAGCTAAGATACACCAGTACAACGTTCAACAACAAAGAATTAATGATTATTAGGCTGCAGCAGGGTTAACAGCAAAAAGAAAATTTCTTACCTGTTGCCTTCTGGAGTCTTACCTAAAGACATCTTATTACCCACTAAGGACTTGTAAATAACAAATAAATAAATCAAATTTTGTACTAATGTAGTTGGAAGTATTCTGATGTGATTTTTTTCAAGCAGAAATCTCATTTTCATTGTTTTAGGACAGACAATATATGCTGAGAACAGCTCAGACACATCCGGGATGACTGGTCTAATACACTGGAGCATCTGTGATAAACTAATAAACCAAGCTAAAACAGGCAGACAAGTAGATATAAGGATGGAGATGGACCTTAAGGCCTACTTAGGGAGTTCCCTATGCAAAGTACGCGTACTCATCAATAATTTACCAAGACAATAACAAAAGCATCCGCAAATGTGTAACTAACCCATATCTATTCTCTTTTGTGCAGCATCAATGACCTCTGCACACCAAGTATGATACAATAAAGCACACATTTACTGTGCACAGCAACGTTAACTGATGGTCTCTGGTGTCGGGGAATAACATCATCCAGTTTATTTAAGAAAAGATGAATCCTCTGTATGTGTATGATGCTTAATCTCTAAAGCTACTGTACTCCCTGCAGAAGAACTACTGGTCGATCAAACAGTGGTTTGATGCTGAATATTCCATACAAACCAAAGTCACTTCTCTTTTAACAAATCAAAGTCAATCTTAAAATGTATCCACGTGGGGCGCCTGGGTGGCTCAGTCATTAACATCTGCCTTTAGCTCAGGTCATGATCCCAGGCTCCTGGGATTGAGCCCTGCATCCTGCTTCACCCTCTCCCACTCCCCCTGCTTGTGTTCCCTCTCTCGCTGTATCTCTCTCTGTCAAATAAATAAATAAAATCTTAAAAAAAAATTTTTTTTAAATAAAATAAAATGTATCCACTGTTGGTTAAAATGGACAACAATTTCCACCCAGGTGTCAGAAGGCTGTCCTTCTTACAAATGTAAGATCACTGGTACAGCCTGCCAGAACGACATGTTCAAGACCAAAATAATATGAAACAAGAAGTCTTTATGTTATCAAACTGGAGAGAGTGGTAATGAGATCTACACTATTATAGATCATGCAAAAGCCCCAACTACTGCAACTCAATATGAACCTTTCCTGAGTAAAATCAAGAAACTGAGAAAAACATTGCTATCAATGGGACTAATACTTTGTAGCTATCCTTGGAGAGACAGAAAGAGAGAGAACCCTCTATAAAAGGGTTATACCCACCGATCCCCAATTTCTTGCAGGCTGGCTTGTAACATCATCATCAATTCCTTGAATGGCATCCACTTTGACACAAAAACTGGAACTTCTTCTTGGTATTTCTTGTTCTTGCTTTCTTCAGACAGAGGTGCAAATACTTGGGGTCCTTCATCCATCACTGTTTTGCATAAGGAATATAATCTATCACCATCTTCAGTAGAGATGTCCTGGTTTTGCAGAGAGGGAACACAAAAGAACAGAATTGAGCCAGCTAAGCAGTCAGGAAAGGGTAGATCTTTGGTGCATGCTGTATAAGGGGTCAGCTATAGCAACATGTTTTCCAACCAACCAAGCACACCTTAACAGACATGAGGTTATCATCAGCTCTATGACAATACTCCTTAGGCTAGAATGACACAAAATATGTTTCAACAGAATGTCAATAATTTAGTGTGCCTACCTGAAGGACCCCATTTCTCCAGAATATTGCACCGCTTGCTGAAAAGCAGGGTATTTTTATAAACAAGGATTTAGCCAATCTATGCTTTAGAGACATCAGCTGGCAGAGTCCAGGCAACCTGTATCTAGGTTCACAATATATAATCCCAACTGCCACAGTGTGCTGGAAAAGTGGTACCTGCACCAGGCTGCATTTCACTTTACCAAAATATTTAGTTCACTTGCAAATTAAATAAATACATGACTTCACACTTTACAATACATTTAAGGACTATCCAGTTTCCAGCCTTCTCATTCATAATTTACACGGATATTAAAGGGAGAAGCAGTATAATCCTATTTTCTTATATAAGTATAAAAGACAGAAATTAGCAAGTCTCCACCAAAACAGAATTAAGACAGAACTGAAAAAAATAACAGTATAATGAGTTAGATGTAAAACATGAGCAATTTCTTCTACCATCTGTGTTGATTAGAAATGAGATTTCAACATCATTTTCTTAGTAAAGTGACAATGTGAGACAAGAACCGCCCTCTCAAGTCTGTCAAGCATCTAACGGCCCTTACCTCTAGAGCAGTGACTCTACCAATGATCTCAGAAATTGCTGTATTGAGTAAAGTCCCCATGGCCTTGCAATATATATTCACCGGCAGGACATCCTGCCACACAATTCCAAGTCTCTTCAGCTGGTGTAGTACCTGTCAGGAGAACACAGCTGCTGATGTGAAAGACAGACCGTTGCCAACTCCAATTCTGCACATTCACATTTAGCACATGGATATGGGGAAAGAGGCGTTACGGGAAAGTGAGGTAAAGTCATCAAAAGTATAAGCTTCTTGAATATGTCACCCTAGTGATATCCCTGCTAGATGAAAAGTAGACTTATCCCAAGGATAGGAAAACCACTGCAAGAAGATAAACCACACGCACTCAGAAATGTACAGAATTGTGGACTTACTATATTGTACACCTGAAACCAATATAATACTTCATGTTGGTTTTCACTTCAATAAAAAATAAGTAAAAACCATGTGCTCATTTAAAAAAAAAAAAAGACGACAAATCATGTAGGAGAGAAAGGGGCACTGAGGTAAAAGCTAGTATTTCAGGGCGCCTGGGTGGCTCAGTGGGTTAAAGCCTCTGCTTTCAGCTCAGGTCTTGATCTCAGCGTCCTGGGATCAAGGCCCGCATCAGGCTCTCTGCTCAGCAGGGAGCCTGCTTCCTCCTCTCTCTCTGCCTGCCTCTCCGCCTACTTGTAATCTCTCTCTCTCTGTGTCAAATAAATAAATAAAATCTTTAAAAAAAAAAAAAAGCTAGTATTTCAGATTTCTGAAACTCAAGTTCATGGATCAAAACCTTGCTAGGACAGACTTATTAACAACTAGTCATGTTATTGGATGGACAGAAAGAAAGACAGCTTCCTGTTGGCTTGGCAGGATAAGGAAAGGGAAAGGTCCTAAGCATGACGACAAAAGGTACCCCTATTTTCTGAGGGGGGTTACAGAGAATCAACTAAGCTACCTGCTACATATTCTTTGCTGCTTAAAACACAAAGGGGCATTATCTAGAGGAAGAGCACAAATTCCAGAGCTAACAGCAGCTGCCCACCTGCCGGACTGCTTTACTTGCTGCAGAGTAATTCTCTTCATCGTCCATGTTGGAAAAGTTTCTAGCACTTGATAATCTTTCCAGAAGTTCTCCTTTCTGTGCCCTCATTTGGGCCAAAAAACACTCTGTCCCTATGGTGGGGAAATAGAACAAAGAGTTCTAAAAGTGGTTCAATTGCACACTACAACTCCAGGGTGGAGGAAGAGAGAGACAAGCATGAATCATAAGTTATTCTGCTTATTAGAAAACAACTGCTTGCCAGATGACATCATAAAGCTGCTGTAAGGTTACTAGAAATAATCACTTCTAATACATTAGCCAGTCTCTCCAAACCCACTCTCAGGATAATAAGTCTTTCCCAATCGTCTGTCCAGGGTCAGATAAGAAACATTACTTATTCAGAAGCAGCTACTTATTTTTCTGATAGATCTACACCACCTAAGGGAAAAGTCAGGAAGTAAAAAGCTAAGTGAATCATATAGGTTCCCTGATTTCCTTAGAATATCATTATAGTAAACATATTAATTTATCCCACATTTCATTTTTTCTGATTTTTAATAAGCCAAGTAAGGCTAGGTAGAAAGGCGGAGAGCTATCTTGAGGTTTTGCAAAAGAACAAGCAGTGACATTAGTAAGCTCTTACCGACAACGCTAACAGAATTATCACAATACAAATCTCATTATGTGTCATTCTACTGACATGACTCTGATTTGGTGAATTCACTGCACACCAGCCATGTAGCCTGGATCTCTAATGTACCATGAAATCATGTCATGAAAAAGTAATACTTCCATAAAGACTACATTCACTTTATAAAATTAAGTAACTAGGAACAGTTGCAAACTAAATGCTCTCCCACTTTCCAATATAGCTCAGGACCCACCACCTAATTTCTAACTGCCTCATTCATAGGTTACAAAGACATTAGGCTGAGAAGCTGCGTAATCAATGTTTTCCTAAATTTAAGGTATCCATTACCGAGTCTCCTGAAGCCAGGTACAAGATCCACAAATGTCGTGGTGCCATCACAAAGAATGGGGGCAAAACGCGATCTGAACTGATGTCCAAGCGTCAGCAGGTGGTGAGCAATGTACATACAGTTGTTGTGGTGAATGGCAGCCAACTGGGGCAGTTTTTGAAGGTTCTCCCTAGGCCAGGAGAAGGCGTAGAAACAGAAAGAAATCACAAGTTACTGAAGCTGAAGTGGATGAAAAGTTACTTCTGTTTAAGGTACTTCTAGGCTTTAAGAACAGTCTCTCCTGTACAAATACATAACAAGATCCCGTCTCATCACTCCCATCCCACTCGATCAGAATGAGACTATTCTGCCTGAGTGCAACCAGATCCTGGAATCCTATCCCACCAATTAACAGAAAAGAAAGAGCAAGGGAACCCAGATGTTGACCTGTGTCGACTCTCTGTACATAAACCTAGCAGAGCTGCACCCAGTCATTTCCTTCAAACCTAACACTGACCAGTCTGTGCAAGTAGGGACTTGCTTGACCTTCTGCGAAATTCCTTTTTCACTTAGACAATGGAGCACTGAACTCTTCTAATTCACTAGTTCTCAAATTGGCTACAGATGAGAGTCACCTGGGAAATTTTAAAATACATAGATGTTTAGACTTGAATAAATAAATAACCAATATTCTTTCAACATGTTTTTTTAAATGGTTTATTTCACTTCACTATTAATTTCAGTAACCAAAATATTTTTGGTGGGAACATAAAACTACTGGTTTTAACCCAACTTACACTTTAGATAAACAGTACCATAGAGAAATCAGACACAGTGGCACTTACTTGTGGTATGTTGGCACAACATCATGGAACAAATGGAAGATATTCCTCACTGAGTAGAAAAGTTGAACAGCACTAAAGATAAAAAAATTTCAACAGAAATCCATAAGGATATTGGCAATGAGAAAAAAAGTCAAACTAAGTGCATATTAATCATCAACCAAAACTACAGTTTGAGAGATCACCTGCCTTGGTCACTGCTGAAAACACCCTTAATCCAGATGGAAGTGTATTCTCAACCAGCACTTACTAACTAGATCACAGTTCTAAAAACCTGGATCTACTAATAATTTTAAGAATAGCAGCATTAACCCAAAGCCTCTTTCTTATTATCAATTTGTGTTCTGCCAGTACCCAGAGTATCCCTTCAGTAACAAGTGGAGCTAAGCCTCAAGCAAATGTCACCCTTTCACTCTGCAAAGGGCAAGGTATCAATAAAGGCATTCACTTGGTTCTTTTAGAATCAGGCTGACTTTCAGCTTTCACCTTTTCTCCTCCTTACCCCGATGCAAGGAGATGAATCAACATTTCTAGGATAGACTCTAACCTCAAAATTTCTTGCCCTTTAAATCTGGCCTTGGAACACCTGAAGGTTATTATTAAAATGCACGCAGAGCAAATATAAGGTTTATACAGCTTACTTCCACATAAGACTATCTTAAACTATGTACCTTGAATAAGTAACAGGAATTCCACAAATATTTAGAAAAACAAGTCATGGTTACTATATCCCAAAACACTGTTACTACTTGATTACTATGAAACCTGATGAAATTATTTCATTTTACTTTGGTGCACATGCTGTTATTCAAGGTTTGGTAATGGGGAAGTGAGTCATAATGTAGTTATGTTTCTGCTTGTCCTATTTAAAACTGTTTCTTTTGGAGGAAAGAACACATATTGATATGCAGTACAAAAACTACTGTTCAGTGTTCTGTGTTATCAAAAAACTGAGGAGGGCGCCTGGGTGGCTCGCTCGTAGGGACTCGTAGGGCGACTACGTTCGGCTCAGGTCATGATCCCAGAGTCCCAGGATCGAGTCCCACATCGGGCTCCCAGCTCTACGGGGAGTCTGCTTCTCCCTCTGACCTTCTCCTCTCTCATGCTCTCTTTCACTCTCTCTCTCTCTCTCAAATAAATTAAAAAAAAAAAAAATTGAGGAAATACTGCCTTGCATCTCTAACTTCTGGTCTAGTATGTTCCAGGTGAAATAATAGTTACCCCTAAATTTATTTTGCCAAAGGAATGAATATATATATTTTTTCACATATATATTTATATATTTTAATATATATTTTATATATATTTATATATACATTTATATATTTATATATATAAATATATAATATACTTTTATATATTTCATATTTATATTTTATATATATTTATATATTTTTTTAAAGGTATATATACTTTTTTACATGTTTTTTTCTTCCTTCTTATATTTAAAACTGTATGGGCTCACGAACAAAACAATTCATTGAAGTCATGGAAATATCTTGGTAAACATGTTCTTTCTAGAGCAGAACAAAATAAAGAGGTTTTTTTGCATGTGGAGATAGAAATGAAAACTCTGGAAGCCCACCTGAGAGGCAATGTAGCTGAGTCAGGCCCTAACTGGGACTGTTCTCTCCTGTGAGGACAAGGAGTAAAGAACCGCTACCCACAGATTCAAACTAAAGAGGCTGTTGTCAGTCCACTCTACAGCTTGGCCTCCAGCCTGCCACCTTCTCTTCAATTCTGTCTTGGAGTAGCAGAGGAGCTCATGAAGCAAACAGAGATTCAGAATGAAATGTGGACTAGAGTTGGAGGTTCCCTGAACACAGTGTACATTAAGAGAAATCATCATCTTGATAGGATAAAATCCAATCTTCAGAACATTCCATGCTTTTCCTTCTACCTTTGGCCTTCCAACCAACTATTATTGCATTAAAAACAAAAATGTAAATTAACCATAATTAGGGACTGGATTCATAATGTAAAATGAACACTAAACTAAAAGGCCAGGGCAGGCTGAAGCAGATGGTGTAATGACCAGTATTACCAAGGCCACCAGTAATAACAAAATAAACATTTCAGTACTGACCATTTTCCCGGTAGTATTCTAAGTTCTTTACATGTGCTTTTTCACATAACATCATTCGACTCATATAAAAAGTAGAAATTAAACAAAAATTAAAAGTTTTGTAAAAAAGTGATTAATGACTTTAATGTCAAAGAAACTCCATTCATTAATCCATACACATGCTTCCATTTCTAATATATGCTGTGAGAAGTACATGTTATTGCAAGTAAAAGTGAATCATCGATATATATCTATCTGCTGCACTGTTTTTCTAGGAAAAAGAATACTAACTAATGGGATAAGAAAACCCAAGAAATTCAGCTAATTTTCTCAATAAATGTCTGGTTTAGATGTGCATGCAACCACATCACTGCTGTTTTCAGAACTCTTACCACTGATCACTGCTGGTTGTTGCCTCCAGTAAAGTCTGATAGGCAAGTTCCATTAACTGCTCCACAGATTCACTGATGCGGCACGTGGGCAAAGAGAAGGAATGTTGGTCCAATGTATTTTCAGGCTCTAAATTCACTCCCTCGTTGTACTGAGTTGTGGACATTTTCTGTACTTCTAGCTTCTCATCCTTCTCAGGACGGGGCAAGTCCGGCACACTTATCTTAGAATCAGGAGTAATCTAAGATTCAAACATAGAACACAGAAAATGTATTATCCTCAGAATAATTCCAATGCAAGCATACAGAGAGGAGTAAGATACTGGTGGACTTGCATGATAATCAAGTTGTGGCTCTACAACGTAGTCAAAAGATCTGAGTAAATACAGAAATTATTTTAATGACTGCTCAATCTTGGGTGAGAGCATGTCCTAAGAAATCAAGAATTCCCTTTACTGTGCCATTCTTCCATTTCTTCTGTGTACTCTTCATATTGGTGGAAAGAGCAAAGCTGTGAAACTGGCCCGAGATTTCAGGTAAATGAAAGGACCTTCAAAAATCATCTTTCTCAGACTAGACTACTAAATTACTGCAGACCAGTATAATTTTGTGTTCTGTTGTCATTAAACAAATTATTTCCCACCAGCAACATGTATTGGCTTAGTCTAAGAAATAACCCATTCAGGCTAGCGTATCTCCGTTAAACTAAACAGAACTTCAAACCAAAACAAAAAAACCTTACCTAACATTTATACAGAATGAAAATTCTGGGGCACCTGGGTGGCTCAGTCAGTTAAGTGTCTGCCGGCTCAAGTCATGATCCCAGTGTCCTGGGATCAGGCCCCGCATTGGGCTCCCTTCTCTGCAGGAAGCTTGCTTCTCCCTCTCCCTCTGCCTGATGCTCACCCTGCTTGTGTGTGCATGCATGCTCTCTCTCCCTGGCAAATAAATAAATAAATAAAACCTTTAAAAAAAAAAGGAAATTCCTACACTTATCAAAACCTACTGAAGGAACACCAGGCTGATAGTCTGGAAATATCAGCGATGTTTTTTACCTTGACTTTTAACGAAGTCATTTAACCTCTCTGGACCTCAATTTTCTCATTGTAAAATGAAGAAATTGTACTACAGTAATGGTCTTCAAACCTTGCTTTCCAAAGATGCCAGAGGGGCCAAAAATAAAGCAATTAAGCAGGTGGGAGCAACAGGCCTGCTCTGCACATGTTGGCCTTCTCCACAAAGTTGCTAACAGAAAAAGCTCCAAGTCTAATAAAAAGGTTTACGTCATCAAATTTGCCTTCCTGATCTACAAAATGGTATAATCATATCCATTTCAAAGGGCCATTAAGAAGTTTAAATGAGAATACAAGTGTCTGGGAGCTGGCAGTCAAATTTATGGCAAAGATAGAGAAAAGAAAAAATGTCATTATAGAGATGATTTTAAAATGCTAATGTCTGTCCGAAAAATAATGGGCCCAAAATGCACATGACCCAGTGAAGTGACTTCCTGAGGAAGGTGAGGGAACCCACGATGGAAGAATGTAAGCTCTGGTTTGGTATCTGTGAAGTTAAAATGTCAAAATAAAACTACCAACACCAAAAAGTAGCTTTAGATCTTTTGGGAAAACAGTGGGTATACATAGGGAATTGTTTAGAGAGAATTTAGATGAAAACCATTAAAGGCAATTAAATTGAAAATGGCTTTTAGAAAAAGGAAGAGGAGCTTTTCAAAGTTGAGCAGTTTTGAAGATCTAACCCCAGGGCCTAAACGCCATGAGAAAGAACCAGGATCGAATCGAGAGCAGTGGTTCTCAACTAGGGACAATTTTGCCCTCTGGGGGACATGTGGCAATGTCTGGAGACATTTTCGGTTGTCACGAGTGGGAGATGTGCTACTGGCATCTAGTGGGTAAAGGTTAGGGATACAACTAAGCACCCTACAAAAGAGACCCCAACAGCAAAGACCTACCTGGTCCCAAACGTCAACAGTTCCACAACTGAGAAACCCTGACCTAGGGAAAGATACTACTAGGATTTGAGCTCTTGAGGAAAATGCAGTCTTAGAGAATGTCAGAGCTAGCTGAGTAGGGAGCTCAGAGACTACTTAGTTCAATTCTGTCACGTTACAGAAGAGGAAAGTGAGGTCCAACAAGGTTAAAAGATTTAGCCCAGGGCCACAGAGCAATGCAGTAAGAATCCTATTTATATCAAGGAGTTACAGGACAGGCAAGTGGGACATATGTTAATTCATTGACCAAATATTTACTGAGCACTAAGTACACAGTACTATGTACTGGTATTTTCTTGGTGCTAGAGACAGAACAGTAGTCAAAAGGGTGGAGAAGGGTGGGAGGGGCGGGGAAGAAAGCCCACATGGAGCTTATTTTCTAGAGAGAAAGAAACAAATAATTCATATGGTATGTTTGTTGATAATAAGAGATACGAAGAAAAATAAAACAAGGAAAAAAGGATGCAGGAATAGGTCACAATTCTAAAGAGTTGCCAGGAAAAGGAATGAGTCATGCAGGTATCTGTGGTAAAAATGTTCAAAGCAGAGGGAACAAGAGACCTCAGAGGTTCTGTAACCAAGCGGGCCGAGCAAATTCAGAGAACAGCAATGAGGCCAGCGTGTCTGCAGCACTGTATCTGAAGGAAAATGTAAGAGGAGAGGGGGTCAGAGAGGCAATGGCGGGACAAATCCTACAAGGCCTTATACGCTACTGTCAGGCTACTGCGCTACTGTCAGGCTACTGCGACTTTTTCTAAATGGATTTTGTGCAGAATTAAATAATCAGGTAACATTTATGTAAAAATAAATAAAACCCCTCAGCACAGTTGCTGGTACTAAGTGGATTATAGCTCCTTAATAATCCAAAATACCTCAAAATGTGTTAAAATCTGTGCATCTCAAAGGGCTGATGAACTATTCTGCTGGGCGGACACAGTAACAGGGTACCCCCAAGAAAAGGGGAGGATCGCAAAAGAAGGGAGAGAAGGAAGAAAAGCCTAGTCCCTATCACTGTGACAGGAGAAAAATGGCTGAGAAATTTTCTTTTTTTTTTTTTAAGATTTTATTTATTCATTTGACAGAGAGGGATCAGATCACAAGCAGGCAGAGAGGCAGAGAGAGAGGGGGAAGCAGGCTCCCTGCTGAGCAGAGAACCCGATGCGGGCCTCGATCCCAGAATCCTGAGATCATGACCTGAGCCGAAGGCAGAGGCTTTAACCCACTGAGCCACCCAGGCGCCCCAAGACTTTTTTTTTTTTTAAGATTTTTTTTTTTAACTTGTTTGACAGAGAGAGAGAGATCACAAGTAGGCAGACAGGCAGGCAGAAAGAGAGGGGGAAGCAGCTAAGGAATTTTCTATTAAGGCACTACCTTAGTCTGCTTTACTTTAATCTAAGTAATACTTTACATTTACCAGATATTTTATATACAAAAAACAAACAAACAAAAAAACCAGAAAAGAAAATACACACACTTATCTAAGGTCAAAGGAGTAAATTACTTTTCATGAAAATTAAAGAGCCCATTGACTTTGCAGATAATTATTGATACCCTACAAAGATTATATCTTTTTTGTTTTATTACTTTGACTTCAAAACTAGTGCCTCTGTTAGCTTAAGACATGAAGTCAACATTTTCACAACAGGGCAAAATCTCTGGATGTGATATAACCCAATCATGGCACCTGGTTGGCTCAGACCATGATCCCGGGCTCCTGGGATCAAGTCCCGCATTGGGCTCCCTGCTTCTTGGGGAGCCTGCTTCTCCCTCTGCCTCTGCCTCTCTCTCCCTCTGTCTCTCATGAATAAATAAATAAAATCTTAAAAAAAACAAATTACATCCGTCACAAAATTGTGTACTAAAAACTCAGTAATGAACTTGAGAAAAATCTACATAGTTTGATATATGATCTAATTTCAACAATAGGAATCTATTATATTTACATGGGCTTGTCAATGTACACAATAATTTCATGTATACTATCTCGTCTGGGCCTCACAGTATCCTAGGAAAGATGCAGATATCAGGACCACTTGAAAGATGACAGAACTAACTACTGGAAGATGAGTAACATCCCAGTGAGCTCAGCAACTGTCATACTCTCTTCCACTCTACCAAATTCGTCTCAAAAATGCATGCTGCTTCCTAAATACAACATAATACAAGACAACCCCCAGTACCTTCACAGTGTTGTGAATTTCAGAGGTCATTAGGTTTCTAGCTGCCACAATCACATCCTGACATTTCTTGTTAGCAAAATGAGAATTGATGTTACGGGCATATTTCAGCAAATCGGTCGTATCTCCTTTTAAAAACCTCATCTCCTTGAGGGCATTTTCAAATTCTTCAGTGGACTGTATGATCTGAGAACGAAAGAGAAAGGGGGGAAAAAAAAGAATTACATACACATAGTCCATTCCAGTATTAAAATTTCAAGTCAAATGTACAAAAAATAACAAGGACTAGCTGGTCATCGAAGTTTTACAACAGACGCAGTTAGCAGGTATACGTACACTAGACATTCTTCCAGCCCTAAGTTCATTAGGAATAGTACCTTCAATATAAACGTCTGATCTACTGAGTAAAAGTGGGACGATCTCTAAAATAAATACACTTATTTAGTGTTCAAGGAAATGCTAAAAAGCAGCAAAAAAGTAAACTGTCACACAGTAGCTACTATGGTTGATGAGTATAAAAGAACAATGGTTTTTCAAAAGGTATCTCACTAACAAAAATATACTTAGAAAGAAAACATACTTCCCGATCAAAAAGTAGAAAGCAAGGAGAGAAGTGAAGTAATAGGGAATCTGCTTCCACTCCCTAATAATAACTTCCTTAAAGATGTCACTGAAGAGCAAAAGGTCTCCCAGGAAAAACAAAAGACACCAACAGGCACCTACAGTCTCGTGTAACCTTCTGAGGTATCCCAGCACTCACCTCTTCATACTGCTGTAACTTGCTGCTGTTCGTTGGGATAGAATAAACCAAACAGTTTTTAATGAGGCACTCAGACAAGTCCTCCCAGATCATGTCACCAAGCATCTCAGCCAATACGATCTTAGGTGTTTTTTCATTTTCTAGGTCAGTATCAAGAGGTAAATCTGAATCAAAAGAAAAACTTTTAAACAAGAAGCTATTCGCAGTTCAGATTATGCTCAAGTTCCCTAGTTTTCTAGAATTCTTTAATTGTAGGATGGGGAAGAAAACAGCACAGACAATTCTACAGCTATCTCAAGTGCCTGCGTCGGACAAAGCATGACATACTGTATTTTCATGGCTCAGCTGAAGAGTCTGCACTGTATTACTGCCTGTACTCTACAACAATAAAGTATTAAGCCATCTACATTATATAGTAATCATCTACTGCTAATCTACTGATCTGATTATATGACAAGCACTCAGAAGTTCTGCATGCCAAGTTGAAACTCATTTAGAAAAAATCCCAGTTCTTTAATAATGAATAAACATCCTCTGTCATCTCTGCCTAGGATCTGCGTGTTTATCCTAAATAAAATATCAATAAACATCTTACGTTACAGCACAATACCTAACCTAGCAAACGGAATACTTCAATGCCTCTCTGTAGTATATAGTATGGGGTTTTTTTCCCAACACAATATAATGGATTTATTTAAAATAGAATATTAATTAAATAAATAATATTTAAGAATCAGTGATCAATGTAGAGGGAAAAGGAACCATAAAAGAGACAAGCTATTTTTTTTTAAAGATTTTATTCAAGAGAGAGAGAGATAGCCACAGAGATAGAGAGAGAAGAGACGAGCAGGGGAGGAGAGGGACAAGCAGACTCCCCACTGAGCAGAGAGCCCAACCTGGGACTCGATCCCAGGATCCCGGGATCATGACCCGAACTGAAGGCAGGTGCTTCACCAACTGAGCCACCCAGGGGCTCCAAGAGACAAGCTGTTTTTAACCTTGTTCCAATTTACCAAAGAAGACCTTAGGGGATAAGAACCTTAAAAGAAAATGAAGCATATTATCTCAGAGCCTTGAGAACCTTACCATGTCTAAAGTCTACACCAGCACAACCACCAACCACATTTCGCTGCTGAGCACTTGAAAAGTGGTTAGTGTGACTGAGGAACTGAATTTTAAAAATTTTTAATCGATTTCAATTTCAGTTTAAAAATGGAGCCTAGGTGGGTGGCTCAGTCGGTTACACATCCAACTCTTTTTTTAAAGATTTTATTTATTTATTTGACAGAGAGAGATTACAGGTAGGCAGAGAGAGAGGAGGAAGCAGGCTCCCTGCTGAGCAGAGAGCCCGATGTGGGCCTCGATCCCAGGACCCTGAGATCATGACCTGAGCCGAAGGCAGAGGCTTTAACCCACTGAGCCACCCAGGCGCCCACACATCCAACTCTTGATTTCTGCTCAGGTCATGTTCTTGGGTGGTGAGATGGAGCACTGCATCTCTCTCTCTCCCTCTGCCCCGTACCCCGCTTGCATGCTCTCTCTCTAAACAAACAAGCAAATTAAAAATAAATAAACAAAATCTTAAAAAAAAAAAATGGAAGCAAAGGTGTGCGATTATAAAGAGGTAGCACAAAGCAGCTTGTGGTTCTAGAATAGTTCGTATCCTGATTAAGGTGGTGGCTACATGAATCTGTGTGTGGTAAAACTACACAGAACTACACACACACACACACACACACACACACACACACACACGAGTGCAGGTAAAACTGGTGAAATCAGAATAAGCTCTGTGAATTGGACCATCGTCAGCCTGCTGGGTTTGATGTTGCACTACAGGTACACGAGATGTTAACACGGAGGAAAACGGTGGAAGGGTACATGGGACCGCTGTACATTTTTTGAATGAAAATCTTAAAGTAAAAGGAAAAAAGGAAGTAGTGTAGTCTTCTGTTAAGCACGGCTTCGTTGTTCGATAAGGCTGCAATGTCACTTAAACCGCCGTACCACGTAAGCAGTCATGTTGTCTGTACTGCTCTTGCCAGACACACGCATCACTTCCAGTACAGACACGAACACATCACCAATCCCATCAGTGTAAACAGATTCATTCCATTTGAACTGTTTTTTTTCTATGCACCAATGTAACACTGTAATGCATTTATTTGAATATTTATGCATACAGCACAAGCTATAATGGTACCTACATAAACTGTAAAAGGCAATTAATTAGAAATATTTAACTTAATCATGATAGAATTATTTTTCTAAGTTTAAGAAAAATAACTATGGACAAGGTATACCACCAATGCAGAAGTAAGTGAAGATGCAAAAGCGAGTAGAATCATGGGAACAGTAAAGGAAAAAAAAGAGACTGGAAGAAAATATGTCACAAATTTCACAATCAATGGCAGCTTCAACTTACTAACAGAGAGCAAAACAAAAAACCTGTCTTTTTTTAATATAATAAACAATATTAAGAGACATTTTCAGCTAATATCATAAAACATTTCACCAAACTACTAAAAAGTACTCTATTCTTATTTCAATTTTTTATTAAGAAAGGGTACTGAGTTTTGTCATGTTTTCCATAGTTAATGATGTAACCCCTATTAATATGCTGACATAATAAACTGGTTGATAGCTTTCTTATGCTAAACACCTCTGTACTCCTAGAATAAACAATGTCTCCTTTTTAAAGGTACTGTTGAATTTAATTTACATATTTTGTAAATGTTTGCATTTATAAGCCAAAGGTAAAATTGGTCAACAGTGTTTTCTCTGTGTGTAAACTATCATTGTTACATTTTGGCATTAAGTTTATTCTGTTTGGCTCTTTGTTTTTTGGGGGTTTTTTTGAGATTATATTTATTTATTTGAGAGAGAGAAAACATGAGAGAGAGCATGAGCGGGGGGAGGGGCAGAGGGAAAGGGAGAAGCAGGGTCCCCCAGTGAGCAGGGAGCCCAATGCGGGGCTCAATCTCAGGACCTGGGATCATGACCTGAGTAGAAGGTAGACGCATAAGTGACTGAGCCACCCAGGTGCCCCTATGCTGGTTTTTAAAAACTTAAGCAGGACATACTTATCTTTGTTTCTAATGACCAAAAGAGTTTACACAGGGATTATCTATGAACGAAAATATACACGGAATTTAACTATAAACTTATTGTGCCTAATGGCAGCCTTTTTAGTGGTAAGTCTTTAACAACCTTTCAAATTTCTTCTACAATTATTTGTACATTCAGAGTTTCTGCTCCTTGGTTAAAATCTGTAACTGATACTTGCTAGAAAATCATTCATGGGAAAAGCAAAACTTATTTGCTATGACAAGTCCCAAACCACAAAGATTTATAAAGAAAAAGTCAAATTCTCCCTATTCATACCCACAAGCTTCTCTCTCCATGCCCAAGTGACAATGTTGAGTTTGGTTTGTATTCTTCCTTCCTTACATTCATACTATATAATTTTTCTACACACACACACACACACACACACACACACACACACACATGAATTGCCACATACACACCCACTGGATATGGACCTAATTGTACACTCTCCCCAACAATTTATATATTGGAGCCTTAACCTGCGACGTGACTGGATTTGGAGATAGGGCCTGGCCTTTAAAGAAGCAATTAAAGTTAAATGAGGTCATTAGGGAGGGGCTCTAATCCAATATGACTAGTGTCCTTATAAGAAGAGGAAGAGACACCAGGGACGCACTATTACAGAGGACAGACCAGTGAGCCGGCTGTCTGCAAGGCAAAGGAGAGAGGGCTCAGGAGAAACCAAACCTGCTAATACCCTGACCTTGGACTCCCAGCCTCCAAAACTGTGAGAAAATAAATTTCTGTTGAGCCACACAGCCTACGGCATTTTGTCATGCTGGCCCCAGCAAACCAATACAATAGTCATAGAAGGGACTGCTTTCTTTTTTATAAAAACGGGTTCAATGCCATAGATTTTACACTTAACTTTTTTATCACTTAACAACAGATCGTAGCCATCTCTTAAGTCAACATATCCAGCTCTACTTCATTTCTTTTCCATAGCTGCAAAATGTACCATAGTACGGCTCAAACGTAAGTTAGATAACTGTTCCTCGAATGAGGCACAGTCCAGTGTACAAGGAAATAACGCTACTCACACACGCATACAACCTACTGATATCCCTACTGTAAAGAATTAAAAAGTGGAATACCTAGGTCAAAGGAATGCATATTTTAGATTTTACTATACATATACTACAATAGAGCTTCATATTATTTTACACAAAGCACTCACAAAAATCAGTATCTTTCCACTTTCTTACCAGAAGTGTCTCACACAATACCTCTTAATGTCAGCCCTAAGGATGAAAGCTCCCCTTGACGGTGTGATTTCCATTCTCCTACTAGGGAGGGTAAGCAACACATTTTTAGGTTTATTAACAAATNGAGCCCGATGTGGGCCTCGATCCCAGGACCCTGGGATCATGACCTGAGCCGAAGGCAGTGGCTTTAACCCACTGAGCCACCCAGGCGCCCATCTTTCCACTTTCTTAACAGAAGTGTCTCACACAATACCTCTTAATGTCAGCCCTAAGGATGAAAGCTCCCCTTGACGGTGTGATTTCCATTCTCCTACTAGGGAGGGTAAGCAACACATTTTTAGGTTTATTAACAAATTGCACCTTCTTTTTCATGAATTGCCTACTGAAACTTTTTGCCTATTTTTCTATTAACGTGTTCTTTTTCTTTGGAAAAATGTCCTTATACTAACACCTTATCTGTCAAATATTTTTTAAGAATCTTCTCCCAGTTCACTATTGTCTTTTGAATTTGTTTACGGTATTGTTTGCCATATGGAATTTAACATTTACGCATAGTTAAATTTCTGAGTCCTTCCCTTTATGCATTCTGAACTTCCTCAGACTATTCACATCTCCCAAATTTTCTTCTAACATTTTTATTGTTGTTGTTGTTTCACGTAGAGGGCTTTAATTCATCTTGAATTTACTTCAGTATAAGCATGAGGCAGGAATCTAACTTCGTTTTACTGCACAAACAGCCAATTTTGCTAGCACCATTACTAAATGAACTATCTGTCCCACTAAACTGAAATGTGACTTTGATCAAACATCAAGTTCTCATTTATCCTGGCTCTGTTTCTGGACTCTTTCATTCCACTGATTTCCTTGAACCAAGAACATAGTTTTAATTTTAAAATTGTCCCACTAGTGTTTCTTAAATCTTTATTGGCAATTCTCCAAATCTACTTTTGATGTAAGCTTTAGAGTAATTTATTAAGTTTGAAAATATATAATGGGTATTTGATTAGAAATGTATTAGACTTACACACTGTTTTGGAATGAACTGACAATTTTATGAGACTATCTTCTAATCCACAAAAGCCTCCTTTTATTCAGGTTTTACCTGAGTGTCCTTCAAAGATTTATGGTTTTCTTCACATATGGCCTCTTATTCTTTCTTATTAAACTTATCTTTAAGAATTTTATAGATTTTGTCAGCATTATATCTTTATATTTTAATATAACTGATTATTAGTGCACAAAGATGGTATTATTATTATTCATACTGTATCTAAACAATTATTAAATTTTTATACAATAAATTTAAATTAAATATAAAGAAGAAGTATAACTGAAATTAAATTATAGGGGCGCCTGGGTGGCTCAGTCGTTGAGCGTCTGCCTTCAGCTCGGGGCATGATCCCAGGATCCTGAGACTGAGCCGCACATCAGGCTCCCAGCTTGGCGGGAGGCCTGCTTTTCCCTCTCTCAC
This sequence comes from Ailurus styani, assembly GCA_002007465.1. Lineage (NCBI taxonomy): Eukaryota > Metazoa > Chordata > Mammalia > Carnivora > Ailuridae > Ailurus > Ailurus styani. Next base: position 3,326,477 of record LNAC01000069.1, read on the forward strand.
TCCCTCTGCTTATGTTCCCTCTCTCGCTGTGTCTCTCTCTGTCAAATAAGTAAATAAAATCTTAAAAAGAAAAAAAAACCTTTAAAAAATTAATTGATTAAATTATAAATTTAATATGATTTATAATCATGTTAATTATAAGAGTTTTAGCAGTCTTTTGCCTCATGTATGTAATTATATCATTTATACATAAAGATAATTTCTTCTCCTTAAATACTCGTAGTTGTTTTATTTTTTCTTCTTTGCATTAGCACAACCCCTAAAACAATACCAAAGAATATTAATGGTAGCATGCATTACTGACTTGTAAATGGTTTTAATGGAAATAAAATATTCAATCCTTATTTTTCTTTTTTATTTTAAAGATTTAAGAAGCAGAAGCAAGGGGAGTGGGAGAGAGAGAAGCAGGCTTCCCGCCAAGCAGAAAGACCAATGTGGGGCTCAATCCCAGGACCCTGGGATCATGACCTGAGCCTAAGGCAGAAGCTTAACAAATGAACCACCCTGGTGCCCCAAGTATTTAATCCTTTAATAGAATGCTTGTTGTTTGCTTTTTAGAAGCAATTCGTTTTAAAACCAATCATTACTTCAAAAAAATTCAATACTATACAGTGTAACATAATTATGCAAACTCATCTATTATATAGCTATATAATTTACTTAATCATTTCCCTATTCTTCAAAATTTCATTACTTTCCAATATTTCAGCATTATAAGTAACATTATGATGAACATCCTTATACATAGTTTTATATATTTAAGATTATTTCTGTAGGGCAGACTCCTATAAGTTGAAATATTGGTTCAAAGGATTTTAACATATTAAGGCGTTTTATGTATTTTTTCTAAATTCTTTCCAGTGAATTTTCTTCTTCATCTTTTAAAAAATCCTTTGTGAGAGGCGCCTGGGTGGCTCAGTTGGTTAAGAATATGCCCTCAGTTCAGGTCATGATTCCAGGATGCTGGGATCAAGACCTACATCGGGCTCCTTGCTGAGCCAGAAGCCTGCTTCTCTGTCTCTTTCTGCCCCTCCCCCTGCTCACGCTCTCTCCCTCTCTCTCTGTCAAATAAATAAAATCTTAAAAAAAAAAATTAAGGGGCGCCTGGGTGGCTCAGTTGTTAAGCTTCTGGCTTCGGCTCAGGTCATAATCTCAGGGTCCTAGCATCAAGCCCCACATNCCTGCTCACGCTCTCTCCCTCTCTCTCTGTCAAATAAATAAAATCTTAAAAAAAAAAATTAAAGGGCGCCTGGGTGGCTCAGTTGTTAAGCTTCTGGCTTTGGCTCAGGTCATAATCTCAGGGTCCTAGCATCAAGCCCCACATCAGGCTCCCTGCTCTGCGGGAGGCCTGCTTCTCCCTCTCCCTCTCCCACTCCCCCTGCTTGTGTTCCCTCCCTCACTGTCTCTCTCTCTCTCTCTGTCAAATAAATAAATAAAATCTTTTTTAAAAATTTAAATAAATAAAATAAAAGCTTCTTTGTGTACACGTGAAATTAATATAACATTGTAGGTTAACTATAAAAATGAAACTAAATAAATAAAATTTAAAGAAATAAAAGCTCCTTTGTTGCTGGTATAACAATGCTTTCTAATAAAGGAAACTTTGAAGGAAAAATACAGATTTAAAAAGGCGAAAAGAAGAGCATATAACCAAAGGCAAACATAAAAGGAAGGGCAAAAGCCCTTAGAAAGTTTCCGAGTAACTAAAATCCAAAGAAAATAGAGGATTCCAAAAAGAACTAAGGGCTCAAAATAGAATTTTCAGGTTATATTTAGATCAAGAAGATGAAGGAAGGGAATGAATACTGACTGACGGATATCAAAGAGAACAAAAAAATTCCTGAACTCGTTCTGATACCCTCTTCTTTGTCAAAGACAGTGATCTCTAAACCAGAAGGGAAAGAATAAATGATAAAAGAGAAACTAGAGCCTAAAATGCATAAAGAGATTAGAAAAGCACCTGGCAACACTAAATGAGCTCTCTTCTGCTCTGAAGATCCTAGATATAAGAAAACTTAGAAATAGATCAACAGGTCTAGTACTGATTAAATTAATGGAGCAAAGTAAAACTGTAAAGAGGTCCATACCAGAACTCCCCAGAGCACCCTCTGACTGGAACCCAGGCAACAATATCATCACTGACTCAGATTAAACTATATGAACGCACGGGTATCAAGTATGCATGCGACATGAAGGGGAAAGGACAGTAAACACACTGCAAAATGTTATCAAGTAAAATTTAACAAAGATTAATGTTAATTCCAAAAAGTCAAGTCTAAGATGGGAGAGCAACAGTTGCAATGCATTGCATTAAGTATGAATAGGATTTTCATTTGGACTGAGCTCAGTGAGTTAACTGTGTAATAAATAAAAAGCCTTTGGCTATAGTCAAAGAAGCATGGAACTGAGAATGAGGGCATGAACGCTCCCAAACTACTCTGAATTAGTTCACACTATACCTACAAAACTTTGTTCTGTTTTGAATACCATACTTTAACAAGACTACAGAAGAAATGGAATATATTCATAGAAGAGCAATGAAAATAAGAACTTAAAACGTTATTCAAAAAAACCTAAGGATATTTATATTGGTGGTAAGATTTAAAGGAAGTAACAGCTACTGTAAAGAATTTAAAAGTCCATCATGTATAACAGGCATTAAACATGTTCTATATACTAAACACAGTAGAAACAGCATCAATAAAGCAGGCATTGGGGCGCCTGGGTGGCTCAGTCGTTAAGTGTCTGCCTTTGGCTCAGATCATGATCCCAGGGTTCTGGGATCGAGCCCTGCATCGGGCTCCCTGCTCAATGGGAAGCCTGCTTCTCCCCCTCCCACTCCCCCTGCTTGTGTTCTCTCTCGCTGTGTCCGTCAAATAAATAAATATTTAAAAAAAATAAAAATAAAAAAATAAAGCAGGCATTACAGAGCANTCATGATCCCAGGGTTCTGGGATCGAGCCCTGCATCGGGCTCCCTGCTCAATGGGAAGCCTGTTTCTCCCTCTCCCACTCCCCCTGCTTGTGTTCTCTCTCGCTGTGTCCGTCAAATAAATAAATATTTTAAAAAAATAAAAATAAAAAAATAAAGCAGGCATTACAGAGCAAAAAAAAAAATCTTGAACACATTTTTTAAATAACTACCTTGAAGATTTAATTTGCAAAATGGAGGTTTTGCTAACAGTATTTACTATAGATACAGGAGACATGGTTTTTAAAAAAACAAACAGGGCGCCTGGGTGGCTCAGTGGGTTAAAGCCTCTGCTTTCGGCCCAGGTCATGATCTCAGGGTCCTGGGATCGAGGCCCGCGTCGGGCTCTCTGCTCCGCGGGGAGCCTGCTTCCCCCTCTCTCTCTGCCTGCCTCTCTGCCTCCTTGTGATCTCTCTCCCGCTGTGAAATAAATAAAAAATAAAATCTTAAAAAAAAAAAAAACAAAACAAAAAAAACNACAGTATTTACTATAGATACAGGAGACATGGTTTTTAAAAAAACAAACAGAACTCCATAAAACTCAGAGCTGCCCAGAGGCAGGACAGAATGCATCAAGAGGAAGTGACCCGCCCCCCACTAACAGTGCTCAGGCTGGCTATGTGATCCATAGAGACTCGAGTGAGGGAGTGAGCGAGTGTCAGAGATCTCTGGTTCTTTCAATCCTTGGATACTTTGTTTACAACTTCATTTATACCTATGTATTATTTCCCTAAGTGAAAGAACAAGAAAACTACCTTGGGTTTCTGTAGTTCACATTAAGTCTGAAGACTTCTTTTTTTCTTCTCTGCTACTGTTAAAACTAGAACCAATTCCTTCCTTTACACGGAGATTATAAATAAACTAAATGACTGCCAGGAAAGCATACAAACAATACCAGCATTTTTTAATTTTTTTCTACATCAAGAATGTTTGAGTATTCAGTAAGACAACTGAGAAAAACATAAAGAAGGTAAGTCAAAATAAACAAATAAATAAATATTTTTTAAGAAGAAGGTAAGTTAAGTAACTAAAAAACAGTACTAAAACACCAGAAAAACTTTAATAGTATGACAACGAAAAAAATTAGTTACAGCAATACAGAAACTGGCTATTTCAATTGTGAATATATAAAGATCTAAACCATAGGCTAAGATGGAATGTAATTTATTTCTTATGTTAAATCTGGTTCATTTCTATCAAATTAATGGAGATTTTCCTATTGAAATATATAGAACTTAGTTCGGGGCACCGTGGGGGCTCAGTTGGTTAAGGTCTGACTCTTGATTTTGGCTCAGTCATGATCTTAGGGTTTTAATATCGAGCCCTGCACTGGCTGTGGAGCCTGCCAAAGATTCCCTCTTTCACTCTTTCTGTCCCTCCCCCCACATCTCTCTTTGTCTCATTCTCTAAAACACAAACAAAAAACAGTACTGAGTTCAACTCCGCTCCTCCCGTAATTAAAGCAAGAGTCCCAAAATGTGATGGTCCTAGAAGTCCAGTGAGTGTAGTATATCCTAAAATTCAACTAATATTACAAATACAGAATCTGGGGTAGCACTGGTGACCCTATCTTCAATATAGGGAAGAGAACGAATGTAAAGCAGAGCAGGAAATAAGCAGGTGGTAACTTAACTCCTACAGCATAATTTACTCACCTCCGATCCTCTGAACATTCAAGTTGGGGGCATTTTTATCTACTTTAAAGTAATATTTACTTTTATACACAATATTCACTTTTCCCAAACATAAAAATATAAAAGCACTACCTTGGGGATACAGACCTAGAAATTGTTTCTGGAGCACTTCCAGTACCAATCTGATCTTTGCGAAAACTTCAGAAGGTGACGGATGTTCCAAATCAGTCATTACAGATTCAAAACGAATAATAATGACATTAGGTTGGCTTTCTATAATGGCATAAAGGGATGGGCAAGATGCCAGAGGCCTAAGGATATACTTCAGCAGCATCTGACCTGAAAAATTATTTGAACATTTATCACAAATCACTGGAACAAACTTAAAAAGCAAGCATGTCCCCTCACCACCAAAAAAGATCTTTGAACCTAACCATAAAAATACATATCCTATGACATCATTCACTACTTATTATGCACTGCAGGTTTTCCCACTGAAGTTCTCCAGACTGTCTACGGAGTTTTATTTAAATTATTCAAAAAGTCAAATTAAATAAATAGCAGGAGCTGGTTTTAAAAAGGGAAAAAAGGAAAGTCAAGAAAGGATCCAAGCCCTTAATAAAAAGGGTAGTATTTATGAGAATTCCATCTGATGAATCTTAAGGCCAAACCCTAGGATCCATCATCAATATTATCTAAAGAATATTTTATAAACCTCTCTGTCATTCCTTTAACACCAAACATCCTGAGATTTCATGACAGTGAAACAAAGTAATATACCTTACCAAATGATTTAAGCTTCATTTGTAGCTCCCCAAGAATAGAAAATGCCAAGAGGACAGAACTGATTGGCGGCACAGGTGTCTTCTCTTCTTTCTGAGACTGTTCAATGCATAAATGAAGTTCTGTTTGCAGGCAAGATTCCAAATTGCTGGTATCTAAGAAAAAGAGGGAAAACATCAGCTGTCTCAGCAATACAAGATATTCACACTTCTATCCTCAGAGCTTATTCTCTACTGAGATTCCTAAATATGTGGTTTTATTACAATACACTTCTAATGTAACCAAATTTTAATTATGACATACGTGTGCTTGGCATCACTTTAAAACAGGAAATGGCTGTTTTTGGTGTATTCATAGAATCAAACTAAGTGCAAAAGCAGGATGACGTGCCTAATAAATGCTTATTAAATATGTAGTGAGTGGAGGTAATGAATGACAAGCAGGGTCCTAGTTTCATTTAAGACCTCTTTAGTGTTCTTTCTTATTGAGTACAGAGAAGAGTCTTCCCAATAAGTTTAACAAGAAGGGTGTATTATAACAAAGAATTAACACACCTGCTATCTTCTCTTAATTTTAGTCTGCCTGCAAATATAGCCCCAAATTTTCTAGATTACTTCCTCCAAAATGTCTGAAATACATACATGTGTGTGAGTGTGTGTGTCTATATACATACATACATATTTAATGAATTTGGAGGCCCAAGTGGAAATGGGAAAGAAGTTGGGGGAGACTGAAACAAACCAAATTTCAATACTAGAAAATATACATGTCCTCTACATATATTCTCGGGGGGTTTACTTTGTGTAAACAAGACATCAAAGGAGGCTCACACCTAGAAGTGAGCAGAGAGCCTGAGAGCCAAGCAGCATAAAGCAAAGCCAGGGCCAAAGGAATCCTATTTCTTCATCTTGCAAGAACCCCGTATCTCAAGATTTTGCCACCATTTTTTCCCCAAGGACTGAGAAAAACTGAGCCAAACCCCTGTCCCACTGAGTCCCCTGTCTTCTTTCCTCACCAAGAGAGAAAATGGTTGAACAGCTTTTCAAAGCTTTCTGGCCAAGGTAAACTATAGGGATTAGGGCTGTTGGGAATGGGTGTACCTACAATGCAGCAGAAACTGTGGGGTCTTAACCTGCTACTACCTCCTCCACCGCACCCTCATCACGTGAATCCCAGCCACCCAATCATCTTCCCCTGCTGTGTTCCTTCCTCGTGAAGGGGACAGAGAGAGAGATGGAAGGGAGTAAAGTGAGGAGCTAGTCCAAGCATGCATTCTGCTTAGCTGGAGAACTCACTGCAGTGGAGACTGAGAAATGAAACCCCCTTATCCGTCAATATAAAATATTTAGAATATATTCAGAGGCCATACTGGTTCAGGCAGATTAAGCAAAGCAGTCCACCTGAGGTCAGCAGCACCTTTTGATGGTGGGAACTTCCATACAATCAGCTTCTGCCACTCTTCTCCAAGGTGATAAAGGATGTTCTGTTTCTGTATTGTGAGCTCCATGCTGAGAGATTTCAACATTTTTAAATCAAAGCATTTTCTGGATTTCAGTAACTTCAAGGATTTCTGTGCCTGGCAGTGAAATGGAGTCATCGTTAGACATTCCACCTGGACTCAGGGCAAGGAGAATGTATTGGTATAATGAAAAGGAATACGTGGAACACAGAATTTACTAAAACCAAAAACAGTACACACTGCTATATTATGGAGAAAGTGTTTGGTACCTCTTCCAGACACTGAGCAGCAGTGACATACTTCTTCTCCGTTAATGCACAATTATATTCTTCAATTGCAGTAGAAAACTAAAACAATAAACACAGTTATTAGGTATTTCATTTTATACATCCTATTATCTCAAGTCTGTCTGCTTATTTGTTTTTAAAATATGAAAAAATACCTTAGAATCAGGGGGGATACACATTTAATAATGAGACCAACTGGGAAAAAAGTACTTTCTCACCAGCAAAACACTAAAGGTTGAGTTGAGTTTACTGACCTGCTGCAGCTGCTTAAGCAAACTCAGGACTACTGAGTCTCTTTCCAACTGTTGCTTCAAGTCTGTAAATTCAGCAGTTGATACACGAAGATCCCGGCGAACCTAATCCACACAACAAAGATAAGTACTCTTAAGTTATACTATATCTAAAAATTACATTTATAGCTAATCAATAAGCTTTGTTAGATGAACATTAACTCATACTGGAATTTAAAGGCTGATTAAGATTGGAATAACAACAACAACAAAATCACAGAATGTATTAGGAAGAGATCTTAAGCAGTTCACTTAGTCCAAAACATTATCCTATGCAGCAGACCCCACTGCCATCAACATAACAGGCTTATGTTACCATAAGGCTATGTATGTCACCATCTAGCCTCAATCTGAACAGTTTAATTTAACAGCTTTAATTTGAATAATTCATCAGAGAGCTCATCCACCTGGATGACTAGAGGGGTACCCCCACTGCCAAGTGACAACTCATTCTACAGCGGATAGCTCTAACTATTAGAAAGATTTTATGCTGACTCGGAATCCACCTCCCATTCTGTCCCGCCTTTTCAGGGACTTTGCACTACTGAGTCTTCTTTTCTGTATCTCTACCTCTTCCTAATTCATTCTTCATTCATGAAATATATGCTGATTGAATACCCACTAGAGCAAGGCTCCTTCCTTCAGGCTTAAACATGCTGAAATTTCCTCCATCTTTGAGAAAAAACTCCCTCCACCTCAGCAACCCCTATTTCTCAGTGGCTACCTTATTTCTCTCCTCCCTTGCACAAACAAGCTTCTTGCAAGAGTGATCCGTGCTCACTGTCTTTACCTTCTCACTTCTCATTCATTCTACAACTCACCGAGATCTGGTCTCTATCCCCACCATTTCATCAAAACTATTCCAAAATAGTGCCCCAAACACCAATCAACTCCTTGTTGCTAAGTCCAAAGCAAACATCATCAGTGTTTAACTATTTATCAGTACAGTTACTTTCCTTCCCTTAGTTACCTGAAATTATTCTCCACTGATTTTCCTCCTAGTTCTCTGGCTATTCATTTTCTTCAGGGAACTTCATTTTCCCTCAGATCACTTCATACAGACTGACAGTCCTGTCCTCTCTCCCTGGCCCTCTTCCTACTCTGAACCAGTGGTTCTCAAAACAACAATCATATTTTTTCCCCACTCCCATCTAGAGACATCTGGTCGTGTCTGGAGACATTTTCGGTTTTCACAACTGAGAGAGTTCTACTGGCATCTAGGGAGTAGAGGCCAGAGATACTGCTAAATATCCCACAACGCACAACAAAGAAGTGCCCATGCTGAGAAACCCTGCTCTATACACTCTCTCCGGACTATCAGCGGCTCATGGCTTCCATTTCTAAAGACTCGATCTCAAGTCCACATCACTTCCCTAAGTTCCAAACGTGTATATGGATGGGTGATGTGTAAACTGTCAACGGAAAGCCATTTTCCCGTTCCCATTAGTAACAGCACACGGCTGTCCGACGAGACTCTACACTGTAGCCTCTTTCAGTGGAGTGTAACCATGTGTCTAAGATCTCACCAGTGAAATATAAGCAGAAGTGATGCGCACCATTTCCAAGTCTGAGTCAAGAAAATAGATGTGCCTCCTCCGTGCCCTCTCTTTGTTCTTAACCTCTGTACAAAACGCTCAGTCTGCCCACTGCTGTGAGTAATAAACTCTCCTTCATCTCTCACCCAAGGAGTCTCACGTCTTCTAGTAGCATCCATGAAACTGTGGCAGGCGAACGAGCTAACCTGCAAGTAGATTAAAATCTCAGATCCCCTCACAGTTCTTGACCGTGTAGAACTGGCCTGGCAGCCCGGACTACTACACTAAAAGCCACTTGAGTCACTGCATTTCAAGGTCTGTCTCTCCCTCGCTCTCTCTCGCTCTTTTCATTTCTTTTTGAAGTCTAGCCTTCATCTTAATACACTCCAACCTGGCAGCTCCATTTGCATATCCCACAGGCACCCCACAAAAACCTACTCCTTTTCGAGATTCTCTATTTCAGTGAATGGCACATCAATGACCTCGTTCTCCATGATCCTTGACTCCTCCATCTTTCACTACCCACATCAAGTCCCAAAGATCTCACCTCTTAAATGTCACTAGGATTCATCCTCATCCTCTCCTCCATCTTCATGACCACTGACTTTAGAGCAAGCCCCTGTTCTTTTTCCCCTGATCAGTTTACCTGCCTCCTCATGCTTTAACTGCCAGCTCGTTTCCCTGTCTCATTCTCAAGTCCTTTCTTCAAATTGCAAGCAGAACGGGATTCCTAAAATTCAAATCTGATGCCATCAAGATAATGTCCACAAGGTCCTAGCTTACCTTTCTATTCCTATCTCCTGTCCCTTCCCACCACGCTCTCTAAATATGTCATATGGAATCCCTGCACCTCTCCCGAAGTGACATCTCTCCATTCCATCTATGTCTCTGCAATGCTGTCCCCAATGTTCACCTAAAACACTCTCCCTTCCTCTTTGCCTAACTACCTGCCACTTTAGGTTTTGGTCTGATGCTGTTTCCTACAGGAAGCCAAGCTCAGCTGTATTTTCCCCCTATTTGAACTATTCCTATTTAATGTGTATCATACCATTTTAGTCATCTACATTAGGCATGACATTCACATTTTGAAATAAAAAAAAACTGTCATGTTCAGTAACCAGGACAGTATTTGGCACCTTGCAGATGTTCAGTAAGTATACCAAATGACTGAACAAATCTCTTTATAATATCTACCTATTAAATCTCGTTCTCATTTGCCAGCCCTAAGTTGGAATCTTACTAGGGCTAAAAGCCCTCAGTTTCTTTCACTGTTCTTCTGATGACACAACGTTTAGGTATGAACCTTCTCATTTAGACCAGGAACCTTTCAACATGCAACCACCAGAACTGAGTAAATTTCACCAACCATAATCTGATCAGCTAAAGGTACAGACAATCCATGACTCTCTTGTTCCAGACACTGCATTTCTAATAGTATAGTCAAAGATTGCACTATTGACTCACGGATCAAACAATCAACCAATTACAAATACACCTTGAAAATATTATTTGAACTGTGCCCAGAATTGTAGAGTAACAGATTTATTTTTATTAACACCTCGAATCAGAATGATGAACTGGCTGTTAAATAGATATTCTAGGTAACTAGAAATCCCCATTTGTGACTGAACTTTTTATAGTTTACACAGAACTTTTGAAAAACACACCTGCTCACTTTCCTTCTTTAGTAACTATCACATAGAGAGAAAAGACTTGGGTGTCTTTCCTTGAAGACTTTGAAAACATTTCACCATCTTGATCGGGGGTATCAGTGAGCCCTGCCCAATAATTTGGCAATAGATAGAGAAGGCCTCTATTGTTTAAACCTCTAATATCAGCTTTCCTTGCTTCAAATGACTATGTTTCCTAAAAGTAAAATACAGGAAAAAAATTCCTGGTGAAATAACATATGTGAAAAATGTTTTTATTAAAATTACAAAGTGGCTATTTTTGTTTCCAGACTGGCTTACTTCTTTTTATGAGGACAGCACTCCAGCAAACACGGTAAACATTTCTAAACGCCACCAGACCTTGCCTAAGAAGCAGAGCAAGCATTGGCCCGACACAGTGACATGGTACAAGACAAGAAAGAATTGTGTGTCCAGATAAAGTGGCTCAATGACAGGAAGCAGAGGGGTTGTAACTGGAAAATCAAGCCAGTTTTCCAGGAGAAGGCCAAATGACCAAGATTATGCTGAGTCTGGAAAGTGGAATATATATACAGATATATATATATATATACAGATATAAGAGAATGCTAGCCATTAAGAGATCCAAAATTTTAAACTAAGAGATGAGAAAAGGCCAAATGATTCAGCTTTATTTTGAAGACAATAAAATTTTTTTTTCTCCTTTTTTTTTTTTAATTTTATTTTTATTCTTTGCCCAAGGGGTACAGGTCTGTGAATCATCAGGCTTACATCTTTCACAGCATTCACCAAAGCACAAACCCTCCCCAATGTCCATAACCCATCCACCCTATCCCTACCCTCCCACCCCCCAGTAACCCTCAGTTTGTTTTGAGAGATTAGGAGTCTCTTATGGTTCTAAGATTTTTTTTTTTAATTTATAAAGTACTATTCAAATGCAAGACATTATTATTATAGCTTTAAAATTTTACTATGAAAATTGTTTAAATTATAGTTTTGGAAAATATTTCTATTTTAAAATTGGAAGTTACTCTAAAGTTATCCAGTGCAACTTCCAATGACCAATAAAGAAAACGAGGTCTTAAAAACTTATATACAGAGTTGAACTGTCTTGGGAATCAGGCAGCTAACTATCACCCTACAAACCTAACCAATATAATGAACCATTTTTACCTCACTCTCTATCCTGGATTTCAGCAGATCAATGTCCTCAGACAGCTTATCCACTTGGGTAACCAGGTCCTGTGCACTTTGCATGCTAGGCAGGAATTCACTATACTTCTTGCTGATCATAGTGCACACTTCACCCTATAAAATAAGACAGAAGAAATACAGTGGGATGAGTAGAGAACTCTATTAAAAATATACAGTTCATCTTTCATAAGGAATCCTCCATGTTGGAGCCTTCTTGCCAGTTACCCACACCCCTTCACTTTTCCTCCAGGCCAATGGGTTTCTTTGAAAAACACATTCCTCCCACCCTTAAGGATCTTGTAACATTATTAGGATGCAAGAAGACAATGATCACCAAATTCCACCAGTGCCCAAAAGTTGTACAAATGCTGGAAAAGAAAAGGGGGAGCCAGAAGTTCTCCTATTAAACTAGAGTAGCTCAATCTACAGCCACCAACTTTAATCATATAGCTACTAGAAAAAGCAAATGAATAAATTAAATCCACAATCTGTATACTTCAATTTATGAATTCCTCTTTTCTTACTTATAAAATTGTAAGGCCTAATCTTAAAACTCAAACTTAATTTGAGCTTCATCGATAAACTATTGAATACTCCACACTGAATGCTTTGGAAAATAACAGAAAAAATTATGCCTACCCACAAATAAGTTATTTTTAAGTAGGAAAAATACACTTAAGTAACCAGAATATAAAAAGGTAATATAGGAAAAGAGTTAATGTCCTTCAGAAACACAAATGAGAAAGAGATCACCTCTGCTTGAGGGAAAAATGGAGATACTTTCCATGCAGGAAACTAGATTTGAGAAAGGACATAAAAAATGGGTAGATGGGGCACCTGGGTGGCTCAGATGGTTATGCACCTGCCTTCAGCTCAGGTCATGATCTCCAGGTCATGGGATCGAGCCCCACTTCGGGCTCCCAGCTCAGCAGGGAGTCTTCTCCTCCCTCTCCTTCTGCCTCTTCCCCAGCTTCCTCTCCCTCTCTCTCTCAAATGAATAAATAAAATCTTTTTTAAAAATGGGTAGACATACTATGGTAAATATGAAAAAATGGTCACGTAAGCAAAATCTGGGAAACAGGAAAATGACTGGGTCTGTTTGGAGCATAGAAAGTAATTGTCAGGGCGCCTGGGTGGCTCAGTAGGTTAAAGCCTCTGCTTTCGGCTCAGGTCATGATCTCAGGGTCCTGGGATCAAGGCCCGCATCAGGCTCCCTGCTCAGCGGGGAGCCTGCTTCCCCCCCTCTCTCTCTGCCTGCCTCTCTGCCTCCTTGTGATCTCTCTCCCTCTGTGAAATAAATAAATAAATAAATCTTTAAAAAAAAAAAAAAAAAGAAAGAAAGAAAGTAATTGTCAGTTGGCTGAAGATCCAAGTTGGTAAACCCAGTGAAACGAAAGTTTGGTCCAGAACAGTAGGAGCCTTGAATGCCATGCGAAGGTAGCTCAACAGTTTTCCACCATATAAAAACTGGTGAAAAACCCTAAAGCCATGTTAAAGAAGAGATGGTGGTAACATGACTACTTACAAGTCAGGAAACCACTTTTGTAAAATCAGGGGTTGCTAGGAAGACCTACTTCTTGTGCCTTTATGGAAGGGTGCCAAACTCTCTCCCTGAAATCCAGACTTAACGCGGGTACACTCAACTGTAAATGACAGCAACAAAGATGTGGACAAACAGTCGCAAGGGAAGGATACCAATACAGAGTGAAACTGTGAATGGAGATGTGCCTTTTGGGTTTCTATCAATCTCAAGACAGCAGGGTCCACTGAAGCGTTCTTTGTATGTTTTACAACACTCAGAGCAGCCTCGAAGGACTTGGGGATGAAGACCAGAGTTTCATAAACATGTCGACAGATTGGAACAACAAAAATTTCAGAGAGGAGAATGGTACAATTCTCCCAAAGCTATTTTATTCATCAGCAATCGTATAAAAAGGAGAGGGCGGGGAGATCAACCCAGATCAGGGAGGTGGTCCTGTCCGCATTTCTACCCTTCTCACAGGCTCCCTCCCTGGACACCCCCGGGCTCCAGTCCCCGCTCTCCTGCTGGTCTCCTCGGGCGTCCTCCACACCCCCGACCCGACCGGTGCCCACCCTAACCCCCCGCCCAGCTCTCG
>LNAC01000069.1:3347360-3372062 GCA_002007465.1 Ailurus styani
TAAAGCCTCTGCCTTCGGCTCAGGTCATGATCTCAGGGTCCTGGGATCGAGGCCCACATCGGGCTCCCTGTTCGGGAGGGAGCCTGCTTCCTCCTCTCTCTCTGCCTGCCTCTCTGCCTACTTGTGATCTGATCTCTCTCTCTCTCTGTGTCAAATAAATAAATAAAATCTTTAAAAAAAAAAAAAGAAAGAAAAGAAATGCTGGAGAATATGCCTTGACAAATGAAAATGAATTATTGCCCCAGGATAGCACCTTAACATAGGAAGCTTCCTTGTGTTCGTTTTCTTTCTCAGGTACACAACCTGAAGGGGAGCTTCACAATATCTGTGTGCTTCTGTGGAGTCTTAATATCCCAGGAAAGACATATTCTTGTTTCTGCTATATTACGAGGCCGTGAGTGGTCGGCTCTGTCTTCCCAGCGCAAAGTCAAGAAATAGTGTGAATGAGCCATAGGGTGAACAGCTGTCCTGGTTTCCCCAGAACTGGGCACTTTCAGTGCTAAAGCCAGGAAAGTCCCAGGCACACTGGCACGAATTGATTACCGCAGAGTGGCTGTGCCCAGGAACTGCCCACTGTGGGCCCGGATGTGGAGAGAAGCAGCAGCTTCTCAGAAATGTCTTCTACCCTAGGCAAATTCACGTTATACATCCTTTCAAATGGAACCCCAAGGTCAGCAGATCTACCCAGGCTGTGGCTGCAAATAGTCGCCTTCACAACAGTGACTCCAGTTCCTTTGCTTGTCCCACCTGCCCTGGCAGGCCCTCAGCCTGACTACCCTGCCCCCGGGTCTTCCTCAGGCATTTGTGCAAGTCCTCAAGGAGGAGTCTCACACTTACTCAGAAACCTGTGTGTCAGCTGAAATCACCACCCCTTACCCTCCCTGTTCCTCTCACTGCCGTCTGTCCCCTACTCCCTTAATCAGTCAAAGAGTCGATGATTCCTGCAGGACAGTGAAGGTGCTGGCTCCCAATGTCCCCGAGCAGGTCACTTCCCCAGGCTTAGAGGCAGGCCCAACTGCTTGCAGAGCTGAGGAGAGATATTGCGCCCCTGGCTGAGCTCTGAGGTATGACCAGGTTGTGCTCCTTCACCTCTCGCTCCTCCATCAGGTAGCCCCGGCATCTTCAGAGAGCCGCTGCTCAAGCAAGAGTGCACACCAACACGAGTATAAGCAAGTTTGCCAGCGTAGCCCAGGCTGATTCCCTCCTTGGAGAAATAACATGGGCTTTTGGTTGGTTTTCCTGAGGAAACGAGTCTGCCCTGGTGCAACTTCATCTCCAGCAACATCTACCTTCTTACCCAGAGTGGGGGTCTCTCTAGGAGTCATGCTTTCTCCAGAAAGCTCCTTTCCTTTTTATGCATGTCCTTTTGTGTATATGTCCACTCGATGTCCACAAATCCAAGTGACTTTAGGTAAATAAATTTCTGAGCATAAAAGGGCAGTTTGCACCGAAGTCATAGTCTGGCTTTCTATGGTTCCAATGCCCATTTCATCAACTACTCCTTCTCAGGAGTGAGGCCCAAATATCCAAGAGTTATGCTTGGATCCCACAGGATCTCCAAGATGGACCCATCTCATCATTCGTCCACCTGGTCACTTATTCATTCATTGAACAAATATGCACTGAGCACCTACCATACTCCCAGCGCTGTGCTAGGAACTGGGAATAAAATGGTAAAAGACAAAATTTATCCCTGCCCCTCACAGAGACAGATAAGAGAGACAAATATTAGTGTGAAATCACTTAGATAAAGGGAAATCATGACCACGACACACTTGACAAATTCAGAAAGGTACGTGCTTCTTCAAGATCACGCAATAGGAGGAATTGTAACCTAGTCAGGGAGTCATGGATGGATACCCTAAAGAAGCAATAACTGGCTGAAAGGTGAAGGACGGAGAGCAGTTCTGGATGAAGAGAGAAAAGTGTGTAAGGTTAAGGCTGGGGAGGTAGGAAGGAGCCAGATTTGCAGAGCCCGTCCCTCACGTTACAGAACACTGTCTCTATTTTCAGGACCACAGGAGGCCGACATGTGGCCAGGAGGAGGAACTGGGCCCCCAGGTGACCGCAACTATTCCTGCTCCCCCTCCTCTCACACCTCATCCCCACACGGTTTCCCGATGACAGCTGTGCAGGGCCTCAGAGTTTACAAAACACCTCCACGTGTCGTGGGAGTTTTCCTGAACACATCTTGAGAGGTTTTTTAAATTCTGTTTGAGGTCGGGATTGCCGATATTCTTTGTTTTGCTAAGGAGGAACTTGAGATGCAGAAACTTTGGGCAAATGCCCACGGTGAGTCATGAGCTGCTCAGGACTAGAATCTAGGGCTGTGATGCCAGGGCAGTCTCTCTTCGCCCCGTCCTGTCGCTTCATGAAGACGGGTTGCGGGGCCAGTCTGCTGCTGAGACGGTCTGCCAGACCAAAGGAAGAGCTAGCACTGAAGAGAAGAAAACAAATCCAAGACCAACAAAGAAAAATCTTGTCCTTTGTGCTTTTGTTGAGGCCTAAACAGGGTTTTTGTTGCCAGGTGGCTCACCTGTTCCTGCTGCTGGATCACGGCGCTCGTCCTAAGCCCATGTTTGCAGCTGCTAATGGTATGTTTATCATCAGCATGTGATTAGGGCTTCCACTGCCAAAAAAAAAAAGAACACAACTACAAACTAAAGATTTGTTAAGAAAATATTTTGTCTTCCTAATCCTTCTTATAAAGGACACAAAGTCACTTCTTTTAAAAATGGGGATGGGATGGGGATTGTTGATTGATTCCCAAGTAATCAACAGCGTGTCACTCCCAGACGGAAGTGTGAATCACGTTTAGGGAAAGAGTCTGAGGAAGAAGATGCATTTCACTTAAAACCACCACAGTTTTCATCTACCTGCTTTGTAGGGAAAATAATGAGAAATAAAAATAGAACTAATTAAATCTTAGCTTCAAGTCAGCCTTTTTTTTCCTAAGGACTCGCAGCCAATTATCCTAACATTAGGCATATTTCTTTATTGTGGTTACCCATGGAGAGCTGTGTGTTGTCAGGTGTATTAGAAACAGCAAAGACACCAGTCAATCAGAATTTCAAGTCAAAAGCTTTTATTATGTGCAAAGCATTGTAAGAAAGTAACTCAGGGACTCACCAAATGTGTTGTCATTGGAAATGGATGTACCTCTGTGCTGTCTTGTCCAACAGCCTGCCTTCGGGTCTGAAAATTTCATCATGAGCAGCTAAGGCATTCCAGAAGGCCCCTATTAAAATACTCATCAGTTACCCCTGCAAGCCTCTGACACTAGATCTAAAGAAAAGGTCCTAAGGGAAGTCAATGTGGGTTAGATACATTTGGGGATGGGAGAGGAGTCAGAAATAGTTTCATGAGCTTATGGATAAGAGATATGTCTTAGCAGCCAGGACTAAGACAGTAAGACAGAGTTAGGAAGATGTTTGTAGTCACTGGCCCCGAGCATAGAATGAAAGACCCCAGAGGTCACTTTCCACTGTGATTGATGGGTTTACTTTTTAAGCCATTCTTCTTGCTATTTCATCCATGTTTATGTAGAATGGACTTCTCTGTTGGCCAGAATTTTTAATAAAACCTCAAAGCCAAGGCCCATGGGTGCGATGTGCCCCCCATTCTAAAGAGAGGCTCAGGCACCTGGGTGGCTCAGTGGGTTAAAGCCGCTGCCTTCGGCTCAGGTCATGATCTCAGGATCCTGGGATCGAGCCCCCCATCGGGCTCTCTGCTCAGCAGGGGGCCTGCTTCCTCCTCTCTCTCTGCCTACTTGTGATCTCTCTCTCTGTCTCAAATAAATAAATAAAATCTTTAAAAATAAATAAATAAAGAGAGGCTCAATACACTGCTTCTAAGAAGGGGCCACCCTGGCCAGCCCCACACCAGACAGCCTGCAGAAGACCAGCACGCAGGCTCATTAGGGAGGGTTCTTGGAAGGGAATTCATAGCAATTGGTGGGTATGGTGATGCTCCCCACCCTTCCATGTGAGGAAAGGGACCTCAAGAGAACCAGGCAGAGACAGGAGTTCTTTCTAAAAAGGAAGACAGTATCCGAAACACACCCAGCCCACACCGGCTGAGCTGCAGAAACTCTGTAGGCCCTTGCCTGCTGCCCTCAGGATGGTGCCCAAGAAAGTTCTTGAGGAAACCTGATCTGAGCTGTGGAGGCACAGAGAAGGGTGCCCGATGCCCACCGAGTGCTCTGCGGCAGGAGGCTGGCCGGAGTGGGGCTTGGCGGCAGTAGCAGCTGCACTTGGCCTTTGTGGGGCAGGGGTGCTGAGCTTCGCGCAGCCCAAGTGGATGTAGGGGAGGCCGTCTGGGAGACACTGTGCCAGAGCACTGTTGGGAGGGGAGAATGACTTCACCAGGAGCTTAGAAGGTCTGTAAGAGGTCAGGCAGGAAGTCCAAAAGCCACATCAAAGGACAGTGTGGAGGTTTTCTGCAGGGTTCTCTGGAGAACCCGTAAAATATCCCACGCGAGAGCTAATAATCTCATTCCTGACCTAACAAAGGAGGTTTGAGAACTAAGAGGGTACTACTGTTTTTATTTAAACGTAGACAATATCCTTTGCCTTCTCTGACAAAGCCCCCTCCCCCAGGCTCCAGGGGAGCCAGGAGTCGGGGGTGAGGAGGGGCACAGAGAGGGTGAGTGGGAAGACATCCTACGCTTCTTCCTCACGGCTAGTTCCCCGACCTTCAGGCCTCGGCCTGAACTCAGATGAGAGGAGAAGCACCTAAAAATGAGTGAGTAAACTTTTGATCTAGATTGGTCTGGGCTCTGCAATACATGAAAATCATTGTTTAAATATTCCCACGTGACGAGAAAGCTACGCCATCTTCCCGAGGTGCTGTCAGGGGCAGGGAAGAAGGAGACCCATAGGATCGTATTGGGAGGGGGCAGGGGAAGCAAAGAGGAAGCTATTGACTTGCTGTGCCTTATCAAGTTCAAGCCTTTCAATAACACGATTAAAGAAAAAAAATGTACCTAAAACAGGAGAATCAGAGAGAAGATGCCGTGATTCTTCTCTCCAGCGTGAGCTCCGATCCCTTCAACCTTTCTCTCTCCCAGTCAGATTGGCCAATACGAAGACTTGTATTTGCCAGAGACCCAGAACCCTTTAGAAATCTACATATGGCCCAGTTATTGAGAACCTACCTGTGGACCCTACACAGGCCAAGCCAACTCTTAAAATTCTCACCCTGTGACAAATTTCCCCATGAGAACTGTATCTAGGGCTCTACTCACACTGAGTCATTGCTACTTCTCTTTTCTCCTTGACTCTTAAAACATAACTACGAGGTAAGTATTTTCCTGTTTCATAGACTGGGAAAACAGGTTCAGGCAGCATTTGAACTCAATCATGTCCGATTCTGGTGTCAGTATTCTTTCCATGGAACATCTTTTTCTTTTTTATTTAAATTCAATTAGCCAACATATAGCACACTCATTTCAGAAGTAGTCTTCAATAAGTCATCAGTTGTGTGTAACACCAGTGCTCATCACATCACATGCCCTCCTTAACGCCCATGACCCAACCACTCCATCCCTCCGCCCACCTCCCCTCCAGCAGCCCTCAGTTTGTTTCCTAGAGTTAACAGCCTCTCATGGGTTTTCTCCCTCTCTGATGACTTCCCATTCAGTTTTCCCTCCCTTCCCCCACGATCGTGTGCACTGCTTCTTATATTCCATATGAGCAAACCATATACTTCTTTCTCTGACTTATTTCGCTTGGCATAATACCCTCCAGTTCCAGCCACGTCGACGTAAATGGTAAGGAATCATCTTTTCTGATGAGAAATAGTCCATTGTATATATACGCATCACATCTTTATCCATTCATCTGTTAGTGGCCATCTCGCCTCTTTCCGCAGTTTGTCTATTGTGGACTTTGCTGCTATAAACATTGGGGTGCAGGTGCCCCTTCGGATCATTACATTTGTATCTTTGTATTTTTACTAGGTAAATACCTACTAGTGCACTTGCTGGGCTATGTGGTAGCTCTATTTTTAACTTCTTGAGGATCCCTCCAGACTCTTCTCCAAAGTGCCTGTACCAGTTTGTGTTCTCACCAGCAGTGTAAGAGGGTTCCTCTTTCTCCACATCCTTGCCAACATTTGTTGTTTCCTGTTAATTTTAGCCACTCTGATGGGTGTGAGGTAGTATCTCATTGTGGTTTTGATTTGTATTTCTCTGATGCCGAGTGATGTGGAGCGTTTTTTAATGTGTCTGTTGGCCATTTGTATGTCTTCTTTGGAGAAATGTCTGTTTATGTCTTCTGCCCATTTCTCCCTTTTTTTTTTTTAAGATTTTATTTATTTGTTTGACAGAGAGAGAGAGAGATATCACAAGTAGGCAGAGAGGCAGCAGAGAGCAGGGGGAAGCAGGCTCCCCACTGAGCAGAGAGCCTGATGCAGGGCTCAATCCCAGGACCCCAAGATCATGACCCGAGCTGAAGGCACAGGCTTAACCCACTGAGCCACCCAGGCACCCCATTCTGCCCATTTCTTGACTGGATTATGTGTTTTCTGGGTATTGAGTTTGCTAAGGTCTTTATACATCTTGGATACTAGCCCTTTATCTGATACGTCATTTGCAAATATCTTCTCCCATTCCCTAGGTTCCCTAGGGCCTCCCATTCCCTTTGAGTTTTGTTGACTGTTTCCTTTGCTGTGCAGCTTTTTTTTTTTTTACGATTTTTATTTATTTATTTGACAGAGAGAGAGGTTACAAGTAGGTAGAGAGGCAGGCAGAGAGAAAGGAGGAAGAAGGGAGCCCGATGCAGGGCTCGATCCCAGGACCCTGAGATCATGACCTGAGCCAAAGGCAGAGGCTTTAACCCACTGAGCCACCCAGGCGCCCTGCATTGTGAAAATCTTAAAAAACTATAGATCAACTATTAGAATTAGTAAGTGAACTTATCAATGTCATTGGATATAGAGTTGATATAAAAACATCCATTTCTTTCTCAAGTTTGCCTCATCCTTGTGCAGAGGCCCTGATAATCTTCTCTGTAGTTTAGTGTATATGCTGCTGAAGTGAGCACATTGTGTCTAGATACCAACAATAAACAAAAATGTAATTCCAAAAATGACAACATTTACAATAGCTTGAAAAACATCAAAAATCTAGGAATTGATTTATGAAAGATATGGAAGAACTTTATACAGAAATTAAAGAAAACCTATATAAACAGGATATATTGTGATCCTAGGTTAGAAGATGTTGATTCTCTCCAAATTGTCTATAGTCACTGTAAACCGAATCAAAATCCCTGGAAACGTGTGTGTGTGTGTGTGTGTGTGTGTGTGTGTGTGTGTGTGTGTGTGAGAGAGAGAGAGAGAGAGAGAGAGAAACTGACAAACTGATTCCAAAATTTATATGGCAGTACAAAAGATTAACAACAGACAAGATGATCTTGAGGACATTCAAAATGGGACAATTTATAGTCCTGGAAATCAAGACTGATAAAGCTACACAAATTAAGATAGTGTGAGATTTGTACAAGTAGACATTGTACAAATGTTATTAATGGAACAAACAAAAGGGCCCGGAAGTAGATCCCTACTTAGACACTTGATTTATGACAAAGGCACAGCCCTGGGAAAAAGACAGTAGATGGTGCTGGGTCCATCAGCTGAACGGAGAGGGTCAAAAAGCAAAATTTCTGGGAGATAACCCAGGATATCTTCATGACCCTGGATAATGATTTCCTCAACAGGGCACAATGAGAACTAACTGTGAAGGAAAATTACGGGTAAACTGGACTACATTAACATTAAAAAATTGTTTTCATCAAGCCATCAGGAGTGAAAAGCCAGAGTGTGAGATCTATGTAACGCATGTAACCCAAAAAGTTTCCGTAACTGGATTTTTTTTTTTAAACTCCTACAAATCAGTAGGTCACAAGATAGTAAATCTACCAAAAAAGCTGGCAGAAGACTTAACTAGGTATTTCACAAAGGGGAATAGCCCAAGCAATAAGCATATAGAGATGCTCAGCGTTGTTAGCGTGCAAGTTCAAATTAAAGCAATACCACACATTGGCCATGATGGCTAAAATGTAAAATACCGACCAAACCAAATCCTGACAAGGATACGGAGCAACTGGAGCTCATAAACAGCTTGGGGGGCGGGGTTCAGTTGGTAGAACTGGTTTGGGAACCTTGCCTGTAAAGACACAGTCCTCTATCCCTGTGACCCATACACCCTACGACCCAGCAATTCCGCTCACAGTTCCAGGACAGAAATGCCTTCATGCGGCATCGAAACACAGGTACATGAAGGCTCCTAGCAGCATTATGGGTAGTAGCCAAAAACTGGGAAGAGTTCAAAGGACGATTAGCAGAATAAATTGTAAGGTACAGTCGTACAAAGAAAGAACAGTAAACCAAGCAATGAAAATGGCTAAACTCTGCTCCAGTGACTCGACCCTTCTATCCCAGCTCTGCTTCATCAGCCTTCCTTCAGGCCTTCCCTCCAGTTCATTTTTTAAACTGTCGTTATGTGTCTTTCCTCTCACACTTCTTTCTTGAAGCAGGTAGGGTAAAAACGAGTTTATACGGCTTAGAGTTCTTAAGGGAGCTAACAAATCCAAACAGAAGCAGGTTGTGATTCCAGCGAACCACAGAAAGTCTAAACCCAATGTCAAGGGAATTTACACTGAGGTCAAGTGCCCTACAAACCCTTGAAACATTTTAGGTTAAGAGTCACGTAGGTTCCTTCCCCGCCCCTCCCCACTGCCCCCCTGCACCCCCAACCCCGCCCAGCCCTCATCCTCCTTTTTCACCATCCTTTTAAAGCGTAAAAACCATGTTTAGCCTGAGGCAGTTTGTGAACCTCTGAAGAAACCAGGCTGTATCTAAAGCAGCCAGCAGGTGTGAGGATAAAGAAATGACTCCTCAGCACTCCACCTGCTGGTCCGAAGTGCCCAATATCACACATGCAAATGTCCATCTGTCCCTTTCTTGGTCAACTATAGATTCCCAACAGCAGACCAGGAAGTAGCGAATGTGGGAAGGTACAGAGCAAAAGATTTTGCAAGAATACCAAGGGCAGCTGAGCAGTTGTTAAAAGGCGATGAATGCAGACTAGCAAGAGTTAGCGTCCTGGCTTCACTCCTTCAAACATCTAGGACCTCGGACAAACCAGTCCCCATCATTGCAGGACTCTTCCTTGAAGCGAAACAATATAACTGCACAGCACTCCGTAATGACAGAGATTAGAAAAGGAACAGCAAATGGTGGTAGTTGGAAGCTTAAGCAGCAAAGCAAATCAATAAGTAAATTGATCAATTTCCCCTGAAACAATTATCTCTGCAGTGAGCTCTGAAACACAAAAGCACTTGTGAAATTCTGTAAAAGATGGCCTACCACTCATTTAGTCATAATGTAAGAAAGTCCATCTTAAAAGAATAACTTTTTCCCCTTCTAAATTCTACAAATTACAGGGGCTCCTGGGTGGCTCAGTCATTAAGTGTCTGCCATCAGTTCAGGTCATGATCCCAGGGTCCTGGGATGGAGCCCCACGTAGGGCTCTCTGCTCAGCAGGGAGCGTGCTTCTCCCTTGCCCTCTGCCTGCTGCTCCTCCTCCTTATGTTCTCTCTGTGTCAAATAAATAAATGAAATCTTAAAAAAAATAAATTCTACAAATTACACAGTCGATAACACAAGCAATGCACTAGCAAATGGGATGGAAGACAGCAGTCACCACTAGGTGCTGCTCAAGAATCACTCTCCCCCATCAAGGTTCTGAACCCTTTCGTCTGCTTTTCTTTTTTTTTTTTTTTTAAAGATTTTTATTTATTAATTTGACACAGAGAGATTACAAGTAGGCAGAGAGGCAGGCAGAGAGAGAGGAGAGAGGAGGAAGCAGGCTCCCCGCTGAGCAGAGAGCCCGACGCGGGCCTCGATCCCAGGACCCTGGGATCATGACCTGAGCCGAAGGCAGCGGCTTTAACCCACTGAGCCACCCAGGCGCCCCTGCTTTTCTCTTTTAAACCAGAAAAACTGAAACATGACAAATGCTTTTGGAGTCCACCTAGTTCCAGAAAGTATGTTTAAATGAAGGCCACACCACACACCAAAGGTACAACAAATACTTTTATTGCACATTTATAAAATCTGCATAGTTGTATCAAGTGTTCTTCCCACCCACTATTCCCTCATTCGTGTTAAAATTTGGTTAAAACACAATATCCAATCTGGAGCCTTTTAAAAAGGGTCAACAGGGGATATTTCTCTCTCTACATATACATATATATATATATATAGGTTTTTTTTTTCTTTTTACAAACCCACAGCCCTTATCTTTTCAAAGCAAAAAAATGTGGGGGGAGGGGCACCCAAATGTTCTTTTGGGCCAGCGGCAGCCTTAGACATCTGTTGTTGACAATTTTTGGCCGCTAGGAGATTTTACTGAAATGGGGAACAACTCTCACAACGTTATCCTGTCTCGATCACGTTTCACGATGCCGTGCCGTCTACGGTCCTTAGTGCTTTGTTTACTTTCACTCGGGACTGAGTGTGAGGTTTTCTGGTTTATTTAAAAAATATAAAATAAGAGAGAGAAAGAAGAGAGGAAAGGCAGCTTTCTTTTGACTTTGCAGCATCTGGCTGCCACGTGCCCTTGTATTTCTACCCACACGTGAAAGGGCGGCAGTTCATCAGCAACCCACTGCCACCTCCTGTCAAGAGACAGGCAGAGATTTCTCATCTCTTGCAGTTCAGAACTTCCAAATGTCACCTGTATTTGATAAAATAACTAGTAGCTGTTCATCTGGTTCAGGTTCTGATGGATCACCCTTCTATTCCACTGTCAAAAATGTTTATGCCTGAGGGATAATTTTAAAAGCGGCAAGAGGCTTACCAAAGCCCAAGCACTCTTGCAGGTACAAGAGGCATTTCAGGTCTTCTGACATAATTCAATACCTTAATCTACAACAGTTCTTGTCTTTTTTAGTGAAATCGCTTTTCTGATTCTGTACCTAAAAAGTGCAATTTTATTTTCAATCCCTCTTTACACGCAGAGCATGGTTGGGGTCTGGATCTGAATCTTACTTTCCCGCCTAATCCCTTCCCCAGGGGAAACACTGTGACAACAGACTTCTGTGCAACGGGCCGCCGCAGACCAAACTGGGCCTTGACTCACGGGGGCTTATTTCACTGTCACAGTTGAAACCCCTTGAATTGACTCCATGACAGCTGCAAATCGGCTACAAAGGTCATAGGGAGAATTCGGCCGAATGGTCGGAGGCTCCTTCAAGACAATGATTTCTGCAGAAGGATCCAGAAGCCTGGGTAGAAACTCTCCTAAGCACAGTTGTAGATTTTCTGTGGAGGGAAAATGGATGGTTACATATACAGCTAAGCAGGTCTCTGAGTAAAAACTAGTTAAATCTACGGCTATAATGGGAAGGCCTTCCATAGACCCCATTCATTCCCCAACCTCAAAGGTCAAAGCATGGTGCTGGCAACAACAAATGATGATTCCTTCGGTCCAAACCAGGAGCAAAGACTACTTGCCAAATATACCAAAGCGTTAGGTCAGTGCGTTAAACCATGTGATAACAGGCAGGATAACACTAAATATTCATTTCACTGACAGGCCTTCTAATCTATCCTTTTAAAACCTGAGAAAGTGGATACGATACTCTATGCCATAAATATAATGGTACCATTTTCTTTCAGTGATTAAAACACAGGTGTGGGCGCCTGGGTGGCTCAGTGGGTTAATGGCTCTGCTTTCGGCTCAGGTCATGATCTCAGGGTCCTGGGATCGAGGCCTGCATCAGGCTCCCTGCTCGGCGGGGAGCCTGCTTCCCCCCCCCTCTCTCTGCCTGCCTCTCTGCCTCCTTGTGATCTCTCTCCCTCTGTGAAATAAATAAATAAATAAAATCTTAAAAAAATAAAAAATAAAAAAAATAAAACACAGGTGTGTATGCATGGCATTATAAGTAAAGCTATGCATCACACGTAGTCGAAAAGAAAACTGAAGGGCGCCTGGGTGGCTCCGATGGTTAAGTGTCTGCCTTTGACTCAGGTCATGATCTCAGGGTCCTGGGATCGAGTCCCGCATCAGGCTCCTGCTCAGCCGGGATCCTACTTCTCCCTCTGCCTCTGGCTCTTTCTGTCTCTCGTGAATAAATTAATAAATAAAAAAATCCTTTAAAAATAAAAAAAAAATTTAAAAAAGGAAAACTGAAGATATTAAAAGGAAATTTTATAACTACTAATTATAGAATTTTCCAGTCAATATTATAAACATGAATACATTAACAAGTCAATACAATACTGTTACATCAGTGAGAAATGAACAAAGAGGCTTCACATTCGGACATAGACCAACTTTCTCAGGCTACCAGAACTCACCTAAAAATGACTAGTTTTAGGCTCCCTCTCCAAAATGCTTTGGACAAGCTAGGCAATTTCATTTACCATTTTATGAATCTTGAGGGCGTTGTAGTTAATAACAGGGCTCTGTCTTGCGACTTCAAGTCACTGGAAAATTTAGTTACGGCCCTACCAGGTCATCAAGCTACGTAAACAGATTTTGATTTCTAAGCTACAAAGCTCTGACTTTGACAGATGAGAAAGTCAGACGAGTGTGACATGCCTGGAGAGGAGTAATGCTGACAAATGGGGCTTGCAGGCTGTCTCCAGAGGTGTTTCAGCAGCCACAGTGGGGGTAAGAGTAGGCCAAGAGGGACAGAGGTCCACGATCCTACCCCTTGTTTCAGGAGAGCACAGCCACTCTTAACTCACACGC
Organism: Ailurus styani; assembly: GCA_002007465.1. Classification (NCBI taxonomy): domain Eukaryota; kingdom Metazoa; phylum Chordata; class Mammalia; order Carnivora; family Ailuridae; genus Ailurus; species Ailurus styani. The sequence continues at coordinate 3,360,124 of LNAC01000069.1, forward strand.
GTCAATAAACCTTCAGAAAGGTTTGATAACCAGTGCCATAGAGTGAAAACACTAATTTCTCAAAGTCTGCAGAGCCACAGAAATCACTGCAAGTGCCACCCACAACATACCAGCAATATCTTGCCCAAGGTAAGAGCACCAGTGGTTTCTCATGACCTCGATGGCATGGAGGTCATCCTTGGAGATGTCATTATTAATGATAAGGTGAATGCAGGGAATGATCAACTCATTCATCACATTAATGCCCTCGGTTACAGAGTGGTCATCGTTTGTTTCAAAGAGGGAAGCTGCTTTGGCATTCAGCTCCTACAGGGAAGAGGCAGAGTGGGGGAAAAAAACAGTCTGAAAAAGATAAATACCTATTTTAGAAGAGCCTAAACAAGTGGTTCCCAAAATTGACTGCATCTTGCCTGAGACTCTTCACAAACTACTGATGCCCTACCCCAGACACGCTGATTTGATTGGTGTGCAGGTGACAGGGACACTGGCATTTTTTTAAAAGCTCCCAAGGTGATTCTAATGCAGCAAAGTCTGTGACCCACTTACCTAAACTTAACAAGTCAAGGTCTTGCCTACCACTTGCTTCTACTAAAAGGCTTTATTCAACTCGCAATCTCCACTGGGCTCGGAATCACCTGCACAGGACACGCCGATGCCCAGGCCCCTCCCCAGAGCCTGCGGTCTGACAGTCTGCGGACAAGTCGCCGGAGAGAGCTCCCTGAGGGACTCTCACACACACTGGGGGTTGCCAGCCAGTGATGGGAAGAACCTAAATCACTATTACCACTGACCGGGGGAAGGTGAGCAGGATATTCTGAACGTAATCTATGCTTGGTGATTTAAAGCATAATAAAATTCAGATCCATCAAATCTACAAGGCCCTCTTTTCAGCTTCAAAATGCCCTGCCACACCCTAGAGCTCATACAGAAATCAACATATACGTCAGAAAATGAGGCTCTTGAGACGAATCTATGTCATGACTTAACCTCCTCCATTTGGTAGTAGCAAGGCAAGGGCAGAAATGCTGGCTGGACTCTTCCCAGAACGGGCAATCCTGCTGGGTGGCGGGGAGGACCAGGGCGGGCCCGCAGGCTGAGGGCAAGCCAGCGCTCTGTAGTTCTCCGAAAGACAAGCACCTGTATAACCCCCGGCTAGGCCGAAGGGACATGGGTCTGCCATTCCCCATGAGTGCCAAATGCGAGGGAGGCCAGGCTAGACCTCCGTGCTGTCGGACGGTGACAGTAACAGAACAGCAGGACCAGTTCTTAGGGTTCATACCATTTAAAAAGACACTGGGGTCTCTCAGGAGTCGCTAAAGTTCTCATCTACTAGCTTAGCAGGGAACACGGCACAGAACACAGAAAAAACACTATATTCCTTCAACACACGTCCGTTGCACGCTGACGATGTGCCAGGCCCAGAGGAAACAGCCAGAGTAACAGGTCTGTGCGCAAGGAACTCATGTGATGTGATGATAAACACCAGAGTGCAGATGTACAGAAAGGGCACAGGAAATGGAAAACACAAACTGAATCTCCTCCTAACCTCTATCAGGGGTCGAAGAAGAATGACACTCATCTAACTAACTTAAAATTATCTGCTTCGATGTAGAACTACTCCGAAGAGTTTAGAAAAATCTAAAAGCTACTGAAGATTATTCTATTTTTTAAGTTGTATTTCTTTGTGGCTTCGAGGAACAGAGGTGAAGACGATGAACTAATACAAATCATAAGGCTGTACAAACGTACACACCAGAAGGCATTTTCTTCGGTATAAAGCGATGACGGACTCCTTCACCCCGCGGCGGGGCCCCTTCATCAGCAGAGCGGCGTTGCTCTGGTAGGCATAGACCAGGTAGGAGAGGGCCTCTTGGTACCTGAGGAAACGGTAGGTACATCAGTCGAGGGCTTCGATGTGCAAACATTTCCGAGGCTGCAGTTAGGGGAGGCTGCTGAGGACAGGGGCAGCGTGGTGCGCTGGGGAAAGCCCGAGCGCCAAAGATGGCGGCCCCTCTCAGCTCTTCGGCAAACTGGTCAAGAAACCCAAAGCAGTTCATGAAATTTCCCTGCGTTGCCGTTTTCCTCAACTCTAAAGAAGGGGACTGCATGCTCACGAAGGTTCATCACAACTCTAAAATTCACTTTCTGGGTTCATCTTCACTTATCACAGGGAAAATGTGGCCGTTACATATCTTTACCACCATATCTATCACTACGTGAAGGATGAAAACCACGTGCGATGCTTTGTGAAACCGCGGGAAAAGGACAGGCGCCCCAGGACGTGGGGCAAGGCAGGGGAGGCACGGCTGCGGTTCTCAGTACTCCCGGCTGCGCATCCGTGGCTCCCGGTGCCCTGACCAATAATCCAAGAGACATAGAAGGCCCACATACTTTCCTTTTTGGTAGAGTTCCAGGCCCGTGAGGAGATACACAGACACCTTTCGAAACAAACTATAATCTTCGTGCCACTTCTGAAAAGGAATGAATGCCATTAGCGATCAAGGTCACCATAAACTATTTCTATACTTCCCACTGCAGTCAGTTTTACGTGCCATACAAATGCTTATCGAGCACGAAAACCACGAAAAGCTTTTCGATAATGACGCATTCACCATTTCTGATATAAGTCCACTGCTGACCTTAATTTTCAGTGACCTGTTACTTCCACTGAGAAACAGAAATATTTATTTCACATGAGCTTTAGAATGTATCATCTTAATTTCCAACACCCCTGTCAAAGTCCCGCAGCTCTGGCTTAAACAGATGTCCGTCAAAGTCTCACAAGAACGTGCTCGTGCAGGGAACATGGAAGGACAAGGCTGTCGCAATCGCCCAGAACAGCACTCAGCTCGGCGGGTACACCTCGGTGCCCCAGAGCACTGTGTCGCTTCTAACACAAGGCTTTTTTGGGTGATTTGTAGTTATACATCATGCATTTTAATGCATGGAAATTTCACTTCAAATATGGAATTATTCACAGATGATGTTATTTTAAAACAAACCAAAACCATGAATCAAGAATTTGATTGCCTAGATACAAGGCTAAAGTAGGTATTAAAAGGAAAGAAAGTGTTAATTTATTCTAATAGAAGAATGGAACAAAGAAAGTGGTTATTCTGAGGGTCAGAAAACATCATCTATCTCTTTTCACCCAGTTGTTTTGTTGGGGAGTGGGGTGGGGTGGGGGCACGTCAGTCTGTGATAACGTAAAACTGTTAGCTTGGCCTGAAGAATTCACGTTTTTGTTTTGCAGACTTAAAGAGAAGACTTCACCTTGTACTCTTCCATATTCATGTCATCGGGACCAATCTCCTTCAGTTTCGCTTGAGCCACCTTCATGATGCTGATGGATCTGTGTGGGACAAGGGTCGGAAAGCAGTGAGAGGGGCAGGGCACCGCTTCCCCGTCGGAGGAGGTCCCTGGGCCTGACCCAGAAGCGGCAGGTGATGCGTCTCACCTTTCATCGTAGCTAAGATTCTTATCTGCAAACTGTTCCAGGAGGGTCCGTTCTACTACTCTCTTGGGCGCTTCATTTTGGAAAAAGTAGACCAGCACGTGCTGGAGCCGAGGGTCGCTGTGAGAAGCAGGCGTCTCTTTGGCCAGCTGGTAGAGCCTCGAGTATTCTTCATGGAATGCCTGTGAAGGACAAGGCTGGTAATCAGAACAGGGAGCGCTGAGGGGTTCTGCTCACAGAACCTGATGCCTATGGGCTGAGAGGTTCTCCTAACTCCAAGGAGGCTTGTAAGAAACCCATATTGGGGAATTACAGAGGTAACCACGGAATCTGTAAGTTGTTTGCATTTTATAAGGGACAGAACTCCTGTGGTGCCAATGATGTACTACACTTGGGAGAAATTCGTTTTTCTCATAAGGCTCTAAGAAAAACAAATATTTAGTTTTAATGAGTATCCTTGAGTCCCGAGGACTGGAATTTTTAAAATGCACATAAATGCAATTTACTCCAGTACCTTAAATTTTATTGAGGTACCTTAAAAAGCATGGCCTACTTTCTTATATTATGGCTCCAAATCATACAGACAATGTCTTATTAATAGATAATTCCTAAGGACCACAGCAAGCTCTCCAGGCCGGGCCTAACACAGTTCGGCACAGCTCGCCAACGCTGCGTCAGCACCGAGCGGAGGTGCTGTCGGTATCGTGGGAGGACCTGTCCATTAGTTTGATGGGAAACAGTTTTAGGTGTTACTTTAAGGGACAACATTCTGCATCTCATTTTTTTACCATCTGATAAAATTAAGTCCCCGTTACTATGACACCGGTGGTATTAGGATTAGATTTTTAAAAAGAGATACCTTAATAAGCCCTGCTTCAGACCCATCTCGGTCAAAGGTCTGACGGGCTTTAGCTATGGCCAGGATGACCCCTTGCATGGCGGGGCTCAGCATCACCTACCACAAGAAGGCACAAAACAGAGAGAGAAAAAGGAGAGAAAAAAGTTCAAGAGAAGACTGAACAGAGGAAAGACGAGCGGGCCGCTGAAGGGAAGAGTGGCCACGAGCCTGCGGCCAGCACCTGCCGCCAGCCCAGGTTCACACATCTGCGCCCACGCACACCCACAGCCTGTCCCTGTGCGCCATGGCCAGACCCTGCCCGATGAGAGCTGTTCCTGCACACTCTAACGGAGCAGATAAACGCAGAGGGACATCGGAGCATATCTACAAACGGCACTGCTGAAGAATCAAGTTAAATGATCGCTCTCCCAGGGGAAGCGGCCACGGTGAGAAGGCCAGTGCGGTTCTGTAATTGGCTGTCTAGCCTAGGACACAAACATTTCAGAGTTTTACTAAAACCATCAGTACATTTAAAAGTCTGGAAATCAGGCGGTATACAAATATGACTTTATAAAGTCAAAACCTTTCAATGATTTGGGGGAAAAAAATCCTGCAGGAAGAAACAGAACCCTGAGGGACAGGACTCGGGACCGCTCTGCACGGTGCCACTGTAAAGGGGACCGACCACAAGTAACTTGGGATCCCACAGCATCTTCCGAAAGCTTTAGGATTAAAAACAACTTCAATTCCCATTTATTCTGTACACTAGACAACTGGAAATTTTAGATTTGGAGGAAAAACAATGGACTAATATTACCAAAGACAGAGAGGCTCCTAATTTAAAAGGGAATTTTTTTCCCCCCTCATAATACTGAGAAAGGAACTAAGTGCTACGTTTCTGAACCATCTAGACCCTGTGGTGCCTCCATCATGACCACCATGCTGCCTGGGTAGACAGATACCGGGGGCGGCACAGGCTGGGAACGAGGTGATCTTTTACAAAATGGTAACTAAGGTCAAACCCAGACAGGCCCTCCTGTTCATTATTTGTTCCCATACGAACTATTGCCAGACACCTGGGACAAGCATATGGGGTCAGGAGGGAAGGAAAGAGAAGACTGGAGACAGACAGCTGAATCCTGCACTCCTCTGTGTACCTCCTCATCATATCCATCTGCATCAGATCTAACCAGAATCCTTCCCACACTGGGAATCTCGACTTCAGACGCCTCAGAACTAGGCGGGGCGGCAGACTCTGCGTCCTTCGCCTTTGGGGGCTGCTCTGACTGCTCTGCAAGGGTTGTTTCCGGGGGCATGGGCTTCTCGGGTTCAGCTTCCTTAAGCGGTGGCAGCAGAATGGAGAGAGAGAGTGAGAGAAAACAGGAGAAAGAAAGAGGGACCGGTTAAATGCAGCCGAGACACAGAGTAACAGAACTGCGAGAGACTGGCGGTCCCTGCCCCTCCCGCGCGGGGGCGGCCGCGGCCCTGTCACCTCGCTCAGCGCCGCCTCCACGCCGCTCCTCTCGTAGGCCTGCGCGGTGTTCGCGATGGCCTGCGCCGTCTGCTCCTTGACGATCACCGCGTGCTCCGACGCTAAGCAGCGGACCCCGTGCGAGGAGGCTGCTGAAGGCTCTGATAAGGAACGGGGCACAGGGATTAGCGTCTGAGGACAAACAATGTCTAGAACATTCTGTGAAAGGCAAGCAAGACAGACACAAAGTTTGGTCTACAATCCTTCTAACGAACTTTTAAAACGGAATCCAGTGCAAACGTTCCCCAGAAATGAGAGACTTGTCTGCTTCGGCAAGGACCCACTGATGGTTCTGGAAAGTTTAATGTTCTCCCAACTTTGTCTTTTTTTTTTTTTACGTCAGTGAAGCCTTCCCACAAACGGCTTTCTGTTAGGAAGATTGTCTTCAGAGAAGAGTTTTCAGAGTCTACTTATTCATCCTGTCATAGCTTCTCCTACAGCCTGGGAAACTGAACACTAACAGAGGGAAAGTACAGGGAGCTGGTCTCGCTGAGACCACTTCTGCTCCTCAGCAAGGACATCCTAAAGCCACAAGCTATTCCACAGGTCGTGCAACACCAGCTCTGCCTGAGCCATACATCGTGCAGACTGTGGCAGCCCCTCACTGGGCTGAAGGGCCAGAGCTGGCTGAGGAAGGGCAGGATGGAGGCTACCAGACTGCAAGTGTGACCCCCCCCCCAGCCCCCCGCCCTCCGTACCTGGGGACGGAGAGAAATCCTGTGAGGCTGAGCTGGTGGAGGATTCCATTTGAGGGATTTTGCAAGACTGCTCTTCTTCCCACTCCTCGACTTCCTGCTCAAACCTCCAGTTATCCTCCTGAATGTAATGCTTCAGTTCAACAGACAGGGCATCCACTTCTAACATCTGATCTGATTCGCTTGGGGCTGCCACTGAGACAAGAACGAAGACAGAGTTAAAATGCAGCACCATCCAGCAAAAGGTCACAAGGAATCAGGTCTTTTCTAGAAAGAAGGAAATAGGGCGCCTGGGTGGCTCAGTGGGTTAAAGCCTCTGCTTTCGGCCCAGGTCATGATCTCAGGGTCCTGGGATCGAGGCCCGCATCGGGCTCTCTGCTCAGCAGGGAGCCTGCTTCCCCCCCTCTCTCTGCCTGCCTCTCTGCCTCCTTGTGATCTCTCTCCCTCTGTGAAATAAATAAATAAAATCTTTAAAAAAAAAAAAAAGAAAGAAGGAAATAAGATACAGCGTCCTTTTTCTTACTCCACGTGAAAAATACGCACATACTTAATCCATCAGCAGTAGGGACAACATAAATCCAACAGTCATAGCACACCAATAATGGTGCCTGGCAGATTAGCAGGTAGGAATATCTGTTGATGGCGCCTGGGTGGCTCAGTGGATTAAAGCCTCTGCCTTCGGCTCAGGTCATGATCTCAGCGTCCGGGGATCGAGGCCCGCATCGGGCTCCCTGCTCAGTGGGGAGCCTGCTTCCTCCTCTTTCTGCCTGCCTCTCTGCCTACTTGTGATCTGATCTCTCCGTGTCAAATAAATAAATAAAATCTTTAAAAAATAATTTAAAAAAAGGAATATCTGTTGAATGAAAGAATGGATGAATGAATGAATGAATGAATGAATGACAGAAAGCAGGAATTCGGAACAGAGGCCAATCACTGGCAAAATAGCAAGAACTGGCCGAACATTTGGAAACACAGAAAAGCATTAGATCCAATGGAAATTTCGAGTTGAACAGTTTAATCCATGTAACCGGTACAACTATTACTGATAAGAATATCCATCTCAAGATGGTTAGAAATGAATTCCAAGACATTCATACTGCCTCACGTTCCACACAAGTGAGTGCTATCAGAAAGCAAAGGCGATGTAACGGGTAGATGGTAATTAATTCCTGGGGGATAACTAAAGGCCTGGATGAAAAATGGCAAGAATATCAAGGACATGTGGAATCTCTTTTTTTTTTTCAAGATTTTATTTTTAAGTTATCTCTATACCAGACGTGGGGCTCAAACTCATGACCCCAAGATCAAGGGTCGCATGCTCTCCCAACTGAGCCAGCCAAGTGCCCCAAATTTTACTTCTAAGCCTGTGACCAAATCAAAACGAGAAGTCTAGAGTAGAACAACACATCCCCTTCCTGGGTGCCTATAATTAATCTTTCCATTAAGCCAACGACAGTTTCCATTCATCTGGTTCCAGAGTGTAAAAATGAAGCGTTATGTGTAGTCGCAAGGCTCCTACATACTACCACTAAGTCTCGTCATTTGTGCAACTCCCACAGGCAGCTGTCCCTGCTCTGGAGCAGCAAAGATGCAATTAGGAGGATCGGTTGCTGCTAAGTGGTCATTCTGTCAACCCCCTGTCCCCCGGCCACACCAGCAGATCATAAAGACAATGCACTGCCTGGACAAAATGCCTTCTGCGTTTCCTTACTTATTCAACTCAGTACAGTCTGAATAGGAAAAAAAAAAAAAGGCTTCCGGGATCTTAGACGCGAAATGCTGGTGGCCAGATGTCTCCCAGAAAACGTGAAAGGAAGAGAGAATGAGGTAAATGGATGACAACACAGAATTTGGAGTCGGAACTGGCTCTGAATCTTGGGTGAGCCCTTTGTTCCCTGGCTGTAGGACTCTGGACACGTGGAACACCTCAGCTGGCTCATGTTGGTAATAAAAATTCCCACCCGGTCTTTTAGAGTTATAAGTTATTAGAGAAGTAAAGTTTGAAAGCCTGTAGTAAGGAGTAAAAGTTCCAATATAAATGCTAAGGATGATTGCTCTCAGAATTAGCAGTAGTATGAGAAGGATGAAATTGTTCAGGCAAAGCCACTCATAAAATTTTCTTTTTGGGGGGGGCAGATAAAGGTTTGTTTTATTGAATAACTGGTCTGTGTTATTGTCGAGGCCACTATGTACAGACAAAAGAGAGGAGTTTTATTTCTTGGTCTCTTCCTCTTTGGACAGAGTCTTGATGATTTCCTCCTTCTTGGCCTGGAGCCGCTCTTCACGGCACTTGCGAGCCTCCTTGGTCTTCGATCTGCGGGCCTCAGCCTGGTCAGCCAGAAGCTTCTTGTGAGCCTTGTCTGCCTTCAGCTTGTGGATGTGTTCCATGAGAATCCGCTTGTTTTTGAACACGTTACCCTTCACTTTCAGGTACAGGCTGTGAACATGTGGCGGTCAATCTTCTTAGACTCACGGTATCTTCTGAGTAGCCAGAGCAGAATTCTCATCCTCCTCATCCAGGTTACCTTCTCGGGCATTCGAGCATTGGCAGTACCTTTTCTCTTACCAATGCCCGTATGCCTGCCCTTCCGGCGGGCCAAAGTGTTCTTCCGGCACCGAGCCGGGGAATGGACAGTCACAGGCTTCCGGATAATCAGCCCATCTTTGATCAGTTTTCGGATCTACTGATGGGAATTGGCATTGGCCATTTCACTGGTCTCGTTGGGGTCCAACCACACCTTCTTTTTGCCACAGCGGAGGACACCGGAGGCAAGCCTCTTCTGAAGCCTGAGCATACTCATGGCTGCGGCTGCAGGGCCAAAAGCAAAGCCACTCATAAAACTTATTCTCAAAGGGTGCAAAAACTATGTGCACAAGGATGTCACTAAAAAAGGGGGAAAAAAAACTAGCGACAATGTAAAAGTCTATCAATGGGAGGCTGGCTTAATAAATTATATATATTTTCCATGCAATGGAATTACGATGCAGCTGTTAAAAAGAATGAGTTGGTTCTATTTATAAAAATACAGAGATCACTAATACGCATGAGTGATGAAAAGATGTCAGAGAGAATAGAAAAATACCCCTTTTGGGGGGAAAAATGGGGCATGGACAGATATCAATAAATAAAATCTAGCACCCATCCACAACACTTCCTGAATACTCCCTAAGAAACCTGAGAATAAATACATGCCAAGCTCCAAGATGGGAGCAGGAAAGCAAACTTACTTTTTTAAATTCTCTTTTATACTGTATTTTTAAAATGCATTATTATTTTATAATAAATTCTAGTTTAAATTTTTTCTTAAAAGCTACAAGAGCATTCCCTTCTGTGAGCAGTAGAGATTTTCCACATCGCTGGCTTCCGCTAGGTTTTTTTACCTGCACGGAAGTGGGGTAGCTGGTCATTAATGTACATCAGACAGTAAGCACTAACGTTTCTCAGGCCCCCGTAAGAATCTCTTTCAAGTTCTTCCCAGGAAGATTCAGTAACAGAGATGTCATTGTACTTGAGCCAGACTTGTCGGGGTTGATTATAGATATAGGCCCAGTAGTGTCCGGCATTGGCTTGCCCTTCGTGAACAAGAACAGCGTGCAAGCGATAAGGCACCTGCGGAGCAGAAGACATAGTCCGGAGTCAGACGAAGCAAAGTAAAGGAGGAATTTTAGGTTATTAAAATCCAAATTTACCGCCAACTATCAGATAAGAAAGCTGACTAGTTATACATGTGCTTGATATGGGGTTAACGGAAACATCTTGATAATTCAATATGAACTAACAAGAGCACAGTCTTGGAATCTACCAATTATGCTTCAATTCCTGAATCTTCAAAACCCTGCATCTGAACAAGATGACCTATACGATGACTCTTTAACCTCCTGAAGTCACAGATCTAAAGTCAAAGATAACACAGACCTGTTTATCCCAATTCCAAACTCAGTTTATCTAAAAATACAAAGCACCTTCACCACTCACATTGGGAAATGTGTACTTGCACTTGGGACCTACAGCAAGTTTAGTGGCTCTCTTGGTCTATGCCAATTTTATCCATACCAAATTTCAAGTTAGCACATTTCAACACAAATCAGTCATATGGTTCCTACATTTCTTCTGCCCAGTGACCCATCCACCTATCTGGGGTGAGGACCCTTTTAACTCCATACTTGTTGGTTTCAGCGTTTGAAAAGCATTTGTTGGGCGCCTGGGTGGCTCAGTGGGTTAAAGCCTCTGCTTTCGGCTCAGGTCATGATCTCAGGGTCCTGGGATCGAGGCCCGCATCCGGCTCTCTGCTCAGCAGGGAGCCTGCTTCCTCCTCTCTCTCTGCCTGCCTCTCTGCCTACTTGTAATCTCTCTCTCTCTCTCTCTGTCATATAAATAAAATAAAAATATTAAAAAAAAATGAAAAGCATTTGTTTTTTTCAATATGGAGGAAACAGAGCAATGCTTTAGGTGCCAAGTAGGTGATGATAAGAAGGCAAATCGGCCCGAGAATCAAGTTCAACCTGCATTCAATCAATACCTTGACAGATTTTTCTGGTGGGGACATTTCTGAAATGATACAGAAGAGCAGATGGAGAAAACCCAGGATTTATAGGGCACATTCCTGCGGTGCCTCCGTGAGACCCAGCAGCAGACAGGGCTCTCCTCTGCCAGCCGCGCACATGGAAGCCATGGGCTCTCGTGCCTGTGACCGCGGCATCCTTTCCCCTCCATGCCCACGGTGTTATTCCCAACAAAAATTTACGTGGACAGTAAGAATTTCTGCCTTAATCACATTCCCTTTGGAGTTTTCAGGGAAACAAAGCTTGAAAGCACGCTGTTAAGCAAAGCATCACCGATGGTACTTTGGAAGGGTGGGTAACCATCCCTGGTGGGGGTTTTCCCCACCGCATGACTTAGAGAGACCACTTGATGAGAAATTCTTAACACTTGACAGCAAACCTTTCTACTGCATGAAAAAATACCAGGTGGCAGAATCAAAACAAATGGGTTTTAAATTTTACTGTGAGTAGAAGATACATCCTTGTTTTGGCCTAAAAATAAACAGAAAAATACCTATTTCTGTCCTAAGTTTATTCTTTTAATTCAGGGAGGTTCCCATTCAGTCTCAAAGAAAACTATCCACTTTTCCTTCTGGTCTACATCAGCCGGTGAGGACACGCCTCGACTACTTTCCCACCAATCGGCATTCTACCTGACGAAGGAGAGGGTCACAGTACATCTGCTCCATAGTCTGGGTGGTGCTTGCAATACAGTTCTTTAAATCTGTTAAAAAAAAAAAATACACACACACACAAACAAAACTTAGTTAAAATGATGTCATTCCGCGCCGCATGGGGTGCTTCGGCCAAGCACAGAGCACCGCTTCTCCGGGTTCTGACGATTTCAGCCTCACACTATGAACCACAAAGGACGGGGGG
>LNAC01000069.1:3372199-3406757 GCA_002007465.1 Ailurus styani
AGGGGCGGGGGGCGGCTTTCCAGGCAGGCAGTGCTTTAGGTTATGAAGGCTTTTAGTTTAACCTAATTCCATTAAGGGTTTAAAAAATTATCTCTTACGATTGGCACCAAAATTTCCCCCAAAAGAAACAGTCTCTATTTAAAAAAAGACCTTCATTGGTCACTTTGGGTGTAAAATGAATGTCCCTGAGATGGGGCCTGAGAGGAGAAGGCAGAGCAAAAGGCAGGGCAAAATTTCTGTGATAAGAACTTGGGAGGAAACTGGATTTGATGATTTGACTTAATTTGACTGATGGGATTTGATTGATCTGATTATTTATTTATTTATTTATTTAGCTCTTTAGATAAAAGGAGAAGGGAAGGGAAGGAGGGAAAGTCTGAAGAACAGGACAATGAGGCCAAAGGACCTTTAAAAACAGAAGGCTGAATAATTCCATTTTCCACTGTGTGCATTGCTCAAACACTCTCTGCCTCATTAACCTCCAATAAAACCTGCTTCATACAGACAAGACTAAAAGCGGAAATCTACGAGAGCTAAATTTTAAGTCTGGGTTAGCTAAGGCCAGAGTTCATGTAAGCTACGGGAACAGAAGTCAGCAGATGCAGAAAAATCCCAGCTGAAGGTGATCATGAGCATCTAAGGGTCCCGCGAGTCCCCAGAAATTTTGAGGAGGGTTTCTAGGAGGGCTCTTCCCGCAGCTGTCTGATGGGAGGAACTAAAAGTACAAAAGCAGCCCCATAATCCCCATGTGCCTGGGTGCTGCCTCTCCATCATCTATGCCTAACTTCCCACAGAAAGGGAAGGAGTCATTGTCCAACAAGCTTTAAAAGAGCCAACCTTGTATATCTTGTTCAATCTCACTCCTCCACCTCTGAAGACAGGTCTTAACAAAGTTTATCTCCTCATCTGTGACGGTTCGAGGAGCTGGCTGTGCCGGCATTTCCAGGGAAGACCGGGAAGGCGGAAGTGGTTTATTCCTGGCCTTAGACTTGGGCAGAGAATCTTCAGAAGAAAAGGTACCTTCAACATCCTGAGAAGGGCTTTCTTTACTTGTACTGAAGAAAGATAAAAATCGCATTCACATGGTAATTCCCAAAATATGTCTTGACCTCAATTAATGTACTTTGTAATGTTAACTGCTATATGGAAAAGTACTGCTATAATTTCGTGAGTATTTGCTCTATAAAGGTACTGAGCCAAACCAAGTCTTCATATGCATCATCTCATTTAACACTAGTTGCTTGTGAGGCAGATACTATTATCATCTCTTGTTCACCAATTACAAACCTAAGGTTTAGGTAAGTTAAACAACTTACCCAAGCTCACCCAGATAGTAAATTACGGGATTTAAACCCAGATCTGTCTGAGTCTATGATTCATGCTCTCTAACGACTTCTAAGAAGCGACATGAAGGAAGAGTCCAAAGAAGAACAGGACTGGACTGGAAGAATCAAGGAATCACTACAGAGTTTCCATGAAGCAGATGGCTGAACAAAATATACAGCAGCAACAAATGTCGAGTATGGACTTTTTTCCCAATGGAAAAAATGGGTTCTAGTGATTCTATTAACCAGGCCACACACAGTCGATCTGATCTGAGCTGGAAGAGAATCAGAAGGCTCATGTAACTTGGCCTCCTAGTTCCTTCCCAAGTAAGCCCCTCTTGCCTGTTCTCTTCAATGTCTAGCCAGTTCTTGAACATGTTTTAATTATCTACTCATGAATAAATCTTTCCCTGAGGATGACTTGGTTGAGCATCCTTCTCAGCAGATGTAAGTATGAGAGGTTCTGGAAGATCAAGGGTTGAGTGGCAGCTAGCTTACAGCTAGGGACCCTTGGTGGGGCTTGAACACCACAGCAGACCGTTCACGAAGCCTCTGAACTAATCCCACCCATCCCATGGGCAACACAAGTGAGTGCCCTGGTGGGAATTGGGAACATTCCCACTATATGGAGGGCAAACGCTTCCCTTTAAGACCAAGAACTCGTAGCCCTTGCCCTCTAACGGGCTCAGTCTTTATCAGGTGGAAAGATGGTGCACAGTTCAAATTACACAAAAAACCCCAATGTGTACTATCTTTTTGGTTAAGATTTTATTTTTAAGGGCCACCTGGGTGGCTCAGTGGGTTAAGCCTCTGCTTTCCGCTCAGGTCATGATCCCAGGGTCCTGGATCGAGTCCCACTTCGGGCTCCCTGCTCAGCAGGGAGCGTGCTTCTCCCTCTGCCTCTGCCTGCCACTCTGCCAGCTTGTGCTCTCTCCTTCTCTCTCTGACAAATAAATAAATAAAATCTTTAAAAAAAAACAGAGTCAAAATTATTAAAAAAAAAAAAAAAGATTTTATTTTTAAGTAATCTCCACAGCCAACATGCAGCTTGGACTCACAACCCTGAGATCTAGAGTGGCATGCTCCCCCGAATGAGCCAGCCTGGCGCCCACCCCCACCCCACGTGTTACTATTTTAAACATTTGTTCTCATTACCTTTCCTCTGACCCCAGGTCCGAAACGGGGCAGTGTGCTGACGAAAGTGGTGATAACGTCATGTGCGTGTCGCTTGGAGACGGGGTGCCTTCCGAGGCCGGTTTTGTACTCGCAAATTCAATAACGTATTTCAGCATGTCCGGGAGAGGGAACCGGGCTGGGCCTGAGCCGTACTTCACGTACCTAAGAGGTAAAGACAATGGTGCTCTACTGGCCAAGTCTGTCTAGCACTCTGTGGCTCGCTGACAGAACAGCTGCTACCGTGCGAGGCCATGTGAAGGCTTATTCCCGAAGGCTCTGCAGTACGCGATGCGTCACTCGAACAGTCCATAAGGTAAGAATTCTCACAAAAGTAAAAACTTGCAAGTCCACGTGTTTACACCTGGCAGAAAACATTTCAAATGGGCTCCTGATTGAAGTCATGTCTGGTACGCTTTCTCTTGATATCGTATCACATCTAGGATCTAGGCTCTGGTCAGAAAAGTCAATTCTATTTCCTTTTTTTTTTTTTTTAAAGATTTTATTCATTTACTTGACAGGGAGAGAGAGAGATTACAAGTAGGCAGAGGCAGAGAGGCAGGCAGAGAGAGAGGAGGAAGCAGGCTCCTTGTTGAGCAGAGAGCCCGATGCGGGGCTCGATCCCAGGACCCTGAGATCATGACCCGAGCCGAAGGCAGAGGGTTTAATCCGCTGAGCCACCCAGGCGCCCAGTCAATTCTATTTCTTAAAGGAAAACAGATATATTAGCAGCACGCAAATCTGAAAATCAGGCTGGTGTACTAGTACCCGAGGGTTTATTCTCTGCTACCCTTAAGACCCCTACTTGGAAGTTAAGAACAATGAGAGAAAGCTGGAAATGAAAAGTAGGTATTAATAAAGGTCAGAGTTGAAGAAAATTGGCAAATCTTTCTTCTGTAGGGTCTTCAGTACCCTATTTTTCATGCACTCATTCGACGGCACAGGCCAGCCATAAATTATTGAAGATTTCTTTGGGACTAGTAAATAATAAATATCTTCAATATAAAACCAAAACACTTAACAAGTTATTTTAATACTATCCAATATTTTGCCATTACCAGCACATGTGAGACTCAATAAAAATACGAACTTTAATGAACTCTGTAATTCACTAGAGGGGACAGCATTTAAATAGTACTAGCTGACTGGCTGGTACTGGTCACCCTCTAATTATGGGGTCCCCCTTACAAAGGGGTAGGGAGGCACTTGGTAAGAAAGAAACAGGTACAGAACTAGGAAGAAAGGAAACTGTGTCCACATCAAAAAGGACATTATGAAATGAGAATACCAGTGGGAAATAAAGTATAATGCAGTTCAAAGTCAACCACATGTTAGAAGGTAGGTAGCAAAGACACTTCATCCTCATTAATTTGAAGGAGAAGTAGAATTAGCAGCTGGCTGCCGTGGAGAGCGGGGGCTTTCACTGAAAAGGATGTCAAATATATCAACTTAGAGGAATCTTAGAAAATCGTACTATTCCTTAGATGTATTTTCTTGTCTTTACTTCAGCTACTATCGGCTTATCTAACTGAACTCTACCTACCTTTCAAGACCTAGTGTCTCCACGAAGTCTTCCTCCACATCCTACCCACCCACCGTCTTCCCTGCCCCCGCTGAACCTACAGGACTAGGCCCTGAACCTCGTGTCTGTACCCCAGACATAGCTGACAGGTCTTCAGAAGCACACAGTGTTTGTTGAAAGAACTAATTTACACATGACTGGCCTGCACCAAAGGAAACATTTTCTTACTAGAAATGCAGCACAGACACAACAGGTCATAGGATCGTAAGCCATCATTTACAAGCAGCACTTCAACACTTTAATATGATACTGATAACAAAACTTGAGGAAAAAATGTTCCTCTAAGAAACTTAGCTTCAATTTTCTGACATAATCATTGTCTTGTTCTACTGAATTCATTCCTTGAGACCAACCGCTTCATATAAGGCTGCACCTGTATTCAGTTAGTAGAATCCGAGCAAAAGTAGTTTCAAAAAAGATGTCTACACTGCATGCAAGAAATCTCATTTTAAGTATTATATCAAGGTATCTTAGAGAAGAAAAGGTGAACTTCTTATTTCACGATGAAAGTAATGCCTGTGCCTGGTAAGAAAACTCAAATGAGAAAAAGTATAAAACAAATCATGAGTCACCCATTCCCATGTTGGTTCTACTACCTACTGGTATCCACTACCAGTTTCTGTATATTTTCCTAGAAGCAGGTCACATTTAGACAAGTGATTTTTTTTTAATTACCCAAATAAAATTATTTGAGATTTGTAAATGTTATTTTACTTATTTACTTACTTATTTTAAAGATTTTATTTTTAAGTAATCTCTACACCCAACTTGGGGCTCGAACCTAAAACCTCAAGATCAAGAGTCACATGCTCTACTGACTGAGCCAGCCAGGTGTCCCTTAAAAGTCACTTTATTTATTTTTTAAGGTAGTATCACACTACAGAAAATGCTCCTATACTCTATTTTAAACTATAAAGTCAGAACGCCCTGTTGGGTACTGGCAGATGGAGTTTTTCTAAGTTTAATACATCAGGTATATTTGGTTCTATAAAAACAATTACGTTTTTCCAATCTTACAAAACCATCACTAAAACCTTAAAGGTAAAATACGGCCACAAGTAGAGTCCTATAAATCACTTCCAGGATGGGTATTTGAAGAATCAATCCTCAGCTTAAGTCTACATAAGACAATTAAAGAAGTGATCACTGAACACCTTAGGTAAGTTCTTCCCAAGTGAGAGACAGGAAGCTGGAGACAGGGACCTACGGGTGCAGGATCTATCTTGAGCTGGTAGGGCAAGTGTTGCCTGTCACGGAAATGAACGACTGCACAGTGGAGTGGGTAGAGGAGGGGTGGTAGTCACAGAAAAACTGTGAAATAGCTAAAGGGGGGAAAGCCATTGACATTATATGGGATTTCCTTCTTAAATGCCGAATCGATGGGATTGATCTCTACTAGAAAGAAATTACATTGACTCCTCCTTGGGAAGTCATGGGGTGATTCCAAAGAAACAAGTCGGTGGGAAACAAATTGACAAAAAGGGACAGATTCCTCCATGAGAGAGAGGACTTTGTCTATGCCACAAATGTCAGCCCTTTGAATCATTTCGTACATGCTCTAGAGAGAACAGCACTGTTTTTGTTTTTATCTTTCCCAGATCCTTAAGAAAATGCTTTCCCAAGACAGAGGGATTACAGCACCGTGACGGTTACATCTCTCGTGTGTGTGAAGATGACGATGAGAGAGTACAAAACGTAAAGGGCTATTAACTCCGAACATGACCAGGGACCGACCACGTGACTCTGAGTCCCGCCAGCCCTTGGGACTACCATTCGCCCATGGATACTCCGGCCTGCCTTACAGACTGCTTCATGCTTAGAGAATTTTCCTTAGCCATTTTATTAAACACGCTAGTTAGTACTTAAAATCCAAATTAACTTTTAAATTTAAGCAAATTATCTGGTTTTAGCATTCTACTCTTTGTTTCGCATTTCTTTTTTTTTTTTTTTAAAGATTTTATTTATTTATTTCACAGAGGGAGAGAGATCACAAGGAGGCAGAGAGGCAGGCAGAGAGAGAGAGAGGGGGAAGCAGGCTCCCCGCTGAGCAGGGAGCCCGATGCGGGCCTCGATCCCAGGACCCTGAGATCATGACCTGAGCCGAAAGCAGAGGCTTTAACCCACTGAGCCACCCAGGTGCCCCTGTTTCGCATTTCTAAGCACGAAGGGGTCACAACTCACCTTTCCAGTTTTTGCTGCAGAACTTTTATTTCCTCCTTCAACTTTCGAATACACTCTCTCTTACGTTGAATAAGCTCTTTGCTCTTGTACATGTACCTAAGCAAATGATAACACCACAATTTATATTTAAAAGCGTTAATGGCACACAGTGCCAGCAAACGAGGCATACAAGGGAACTTCCTCAAATAGACAAAGGGCATCTATGAAAACATGTAGCTAAGATCATACTTAACGATGAAAGACTGAAAGCTTTCCCCCTAAAGTCAGGAACGATGCAAGGATGTTCACTCTTGTCTCTTCTACTAAATGTTTTACTGGAGGCACAGCCAGTGCAAGAAAGGAAGGAAGGAAGGGACGGAGCAAGGAACGAATGAAAGGAAGAGAGAAAGAGGGAGGGAAGAAGGGAGGGAGGAAGGAAAGGCATACAAACAGCAAAGGAAAAAGTAAAAGTGCCTTTTGTTGCAGATGACAAAACTGTCTACACATAGAAGGTACCAAAGAAGGGGCGCCTGGGAGGCTCAGTTGTTAAGTGCCTGCCTTCGGCTCAGGTCATGATCCTGGAGTCCTGGGATCGAGCCCCGCATCGGGCTCCCTGCTCAGCAGGAAGCCTGCTTCTCCTTCTCCCACTCCCCCTGCTTGTGTTCCCTCTCTCGCTGTGTCTCTGTCAAATAAATAAATAAAATCTTAAAAAAAAAAAGAAAGTACCAAAGAAGTTACAAAAATGCATCAGAACTAGTGAGTTTAGTAAAGTCAAGAGATATAAAGTCAATTAAAAAAGAGAGAGACAGGAAAAATCTGCATTTCCATATACTTGTGAAGAACAAATGGGAAGCAGAATTTTTGAGAAACCATTAGAACATCAAAAGCATGAATTTTTTTTAAGATTTTATTTATTTATTTGACAGAGAGAGATATCACAAGTAGGCAGAGAGGCAGGCAGAGAGAGAGGAGGAAGCAAGCTCCCCACTAAGCAGGGAGCCTGATGCAGGCCTCGATCCCAGGACCCTGAGATTATGACCTGAGCCGAAGGCAGAGGCTTTAACCCACTGAGCCACCTAGGCAGCCACAAAACATGAATTATTTCTGTATAAATTTCCTCAGATATATGCAAGACCTGTACACTAAAAATTATAAAACAATGTTGAGAGAAATGAACGATGTAAATAAATGGAGCTATACCATGTTCATGGATTAAAGAACTCCAAAGTTTCCCCATATTGATCTAGAGATTCAACATAATGCCAATCAAAATCCCAATAGTTACTAGGTAGTTAATTGACAAGCTAATTCTAATACTTACCTAGAAATGCAAAGGATCAAAATAGCCAAAATAATTTTGGAAAAAAAAAAAAAGAACAAAATTGGAGGACTTATATGATCTGCTGCCAAGATTTACAATAAAGCCACAGTAATCAAGACAATGTGTCACTCACAGAATTTAGACAATAGATAAAACAGAGACTCCAGAAATAGACCCACAACTACATGCTCAATTAATTTTTGACAGAAGTACCAAGGTAATTCAATGGGGGAAAGGATAACTGGACATCCACATGCCTCCTTTCCCTCCCCTGCAAAAAAGAAAAACAAAAACAAAAGCCCTTATCTCATACTATATATATAAAAAAAAACCCAACCCTATTGGGTCATAGATATGAATATGTAAGAGTTAAAATTATGTAATTTCTAGGGAAAAAATGGAAGAAAATCTTTGTGACCTTGGGTTGGCAAAGATCTCTTAGTTAGAACACAAAAACACCAACTGTAAAAGAGAAACTGATACATTAGACTTCATCAAAACTAAAAACTCATTGTCTCCTAAAGACACTGGTAAGAAAATGGATGAGACAGCACAGATGGGAACTATGTGGCTTTGTATCCAAAATATACCAAAGAACTCACTCTTACAACTCAGGATGAACACAGCCAACCCAATAAAAAATGGACAAAAGATTTGAAAAGACACTTCAAAGAAAATATACAAATGACCATAAATTAAGCACATGAAAAGAAGCTCAACATCAATAGTTACAGGGAGATACATGTCAAAAGAAAAATATGATAGGGGCGCCTGGGTGGCTCGGTGGGTTGGGGCCTCTGCCTTCGGCTCAGGTCATGATCTCAGCGTCCTGGGATCGAGGCCCGCATCGGGCTCTCTGCTCAGCAGGGAGCCGGCTTCCTCCTCTCCCTGTCTCTCTGCCTGCCTCTCTGCCTACTTGTGATCTCTCTCTCTGTGTCAAATAAATAAATAAAAATCTTTAAAAAAAAAAAAAAGAAAGAAAAATATGATATTCCTACAAACCCCCTAGAATGCTAAAATTTAAAAAGAGTGATAATTCCAATTATGGACAGATTTGGAGCAAATGTAACTCCCATACACTGCTAATGAGAAAGCAAAATCAGACAGCCACTTTAAAAAGGAGTCTGGAAATTTCTTACACAATTAAACATACACTTTTCATACAACCCAGCAATCTCACTCCTAGGTGTTTTACCCAGAAGCACTAAAAACCACACTAAGACTTTGGGGTGAATGTTCATAGCAGCTTTATTCATAATAGCCTAAAACTGGATACATCTGAAATGTCTTGTCGATTGGTAAATGGTTAAACCACTGGGATATCACTACAGTGGAATACTACTCAGTCAGGATGAATCCCCAAAACACTGTCCTCAGTGTAAGAAGACAACCACAACACAGTGTGTTCTGAATACTAACGTCGTTATTGTGACATTCCAGGATGGCAAAACTATAGGGCCAGAAAACAAGTCAAGCGGTTGCTAGGGCCTAGGGGTGGGGAAAAGAGACTGACTGCAAGGGCACACGAGAACCTTCTGGGAGACGGAAATATGCTACATCTAATTGTGCATCTAATTGGCAGTTACCTGACTACAGACATTTGTCAAAACTCATTGGCTCTACACCTAAAGAATGGTAATGTTATTCTGTGTGTAAACTATATACCAATAAACCAGACTTTAAAAACATTAAAATCCTAGAATATAGTCTATCTAGGAATTTTTTTTTCAGGAATAAAAATAGTATTGAGATTAGAAAGAAATGCCCTGTGGCTGCTCCACACACTGCTCTTCACCCTAGAATGAGCAGGGCTCTCCCCGGAAGCCCAGCTACACAAGCTGTGGTCCCAAGACAAAATGCATCATCACAATCACCCTGAGAGCTTCTCGGAAATGCCAACTCTTGGGTCCCAACCTAGAGCCAGTGAATCCAGTGACTCCATATCTGCATATTTTCAAAACCCCCAGGTGATGCCTATGCACACTACACTTAGTACATACCTCCTTCTCCTTCTGTAATACACCAAGAAAACACACCATCACAGAACTCACCTGTCCATATAAATGATCTGAGGAAATTCCAGCTTATTGTGAATTTTCTCTGGCTGGCCAAGGGACTGATTGAACTCGAATCTTGAGAGTTCAAAGGTCAACACTGGAGGTAGCTTTGTAAACCAACGCTATGTCAGAAGCAGAAATATGAAAGAAAGAAGTTAATTTCAGGAAATAGCAAAAGCCAGATTTAAAAAATCCCTCATCAAAAGTTCTTCTTCTGGCATAGAACTTATATTCAAATCAAATTCACCCTAGAGTTTCTTTTTTATGCCAAATACTAAAATGACCACTTAGCCTCGTGCCCTCTCAGAGAATGTGGTTAAACGCTCCTCAAGACTCCAGATTTACAAGCCAGTCAACATTTTACTCCACTATCATCCTCAGAAATACCCACCCTTAAGGAGGTGAGCTGCACCAAGAATCCTCACCACTTACTAAGCCATCAGTAGTCAAAAGAGGGTCAAAACCTAAGAGAAGGGCTAGCCTAACCAAAGGATCAGAAATCATGACCAAGCAGCCTATAACTAAGGAGCCAATTATCTCCATGAATCAGCTCAGAAGACTAATATGGCTATATATATATACATACTGTTTATTTACAGTCTATTAACCATAATTTGAATTCCCCTTCTCTCTAAAATAAGAAACTTTAAAGAGCCTCACGATCATGAGTGCTCAAGTTTCTGAGAAAATCTCTGAATTCTAAGACAGATGTCTCATAAGGGACCCAGTGAGATCAACCTAGGATGTTACCTTGAGCTTCAAGAAAAGAAAGCACTGACTTATAGAAAAAAGACTTCAGCTGTTTCTGATCACAGATGAGGCAGAGCTAAACTAGGAGAGGCACTGCTGTCCGATTCACCTGTACGCCAGAGGTCTGTAAGACCAGCTTTAAGACATTCCCTTCACCAGAGGTGCAAACGGCTAAGTTCCCTCTCCCTTGTCGGCATGAGGTGAATCCAGAGAGCCTGTCTGACTACCTCAGGGTAAATCTAAATAAGTATAATGATTTTCTTTTCCTTTTTTAAAAGACAGTGTTCCCATTCTTGAATAAAGGTCTGCAGAGGTCTAGGTAGCTGGTGAACACCCCTGCTCTTTCATGAGAGCGTGCATCAGCGGAGCACGGATGTGACAGAGGCCGTGCTACCAGCCAGGAGTCCGTGCCAGCCCCGCACAGCCGGGGGCACAGCGGCTCCCTCCCAGTGCCCACTCTGCCCTACAGCTCATACGCTTCCACACAGCTCCAGTCAGCCTCCTGATTTTAATTCAAAAAAAGCTCTGTTTTCTCCGATAGTCATTACTGAGTTGGTCTCACATAAGCCCACAGTTTTGTTTCAAAATATACAATGAAAGGAGAACAAGCCAAGCTGTGTGGTATTGACAGTTAGGCTCCGAATTCACTAATTCTTAACCCAACTGGAATTCTGAGGCATTAATTACCCTTGCTCTCCCACCAACTGCCCCCTTTCTTTCCAACCCACAAAAATCAATGAACGTTAAATTTGAAAAATTTTAAAAGCAAAGGCAGAATTTACTATGAAGAACAGTAAATATTATAATAGGGAAAATATTCTAAATGGCATACCATAGGAGTTAATCACTGTACTTTTACCCTCCGAAAATATGGAGGCAGTGGGCTCTCCCTACTGGTACAGGTAGGCTTCAACAGAAAAAGAGAAACTTGATCATACTTAAAATATCAGAAGCAGCATAAAACCTTTATATGATTAACTCAAATTCATACTTTCAGCAGAGAATTTATTTAACAAACACTAAGACTGAGTAATTCACATCAACTCGTGAGAGACCTTCAGACCAGTAGTTCAACATCTGTTAAGTGTAAAGTTATTTATATCTGATGGGAAGGCAGTTTGCCAAAAAGCTCAGTCCTACTTAACTGGTTTTGTCACGAGCACAGCAAATAAAAATATCCAACTTACCTCTTGTCCATACTTCACTGAATGATCGGAAGGAAGCAGCTCAATGTCACCCTCCACCATGGCCCCTTCCAAACATTCGTCTAAGTTGCGATAACCATTTACCTGAAGGGGATACTGGCCGAAGGTCTCATTGTTACAAAAGGGCTTTCCTAGGCAAAGAAACAGATGGTTTTTTAAAGACCTCACTAGTATTATCTGAAGCCTTTTTTCTGGCTCCACAGAGACAGTGTCTTCTTAATTCAGCAACTTGCTGAGAACTGTCAGAAGCGTATTTAAGCCTGTAGGGCCACGTCCAACGAACCAGTGGATCCGGGCACTGATCATGAGCGACCGCTACCGTCACAGAAAGGAAGACAAGCAGATATTACGTGCTTCCTCATCAAAGACTATCCCACCTCTTGTGAATTAGTCTTGCCAAGAAAACCCTTACCTGAATCTGGTCACACTCTAGATCCAACTACGAATTTATAAAAAGAGGAGTAGAGAGGAGCGTGAAATCATGGATACGCAAGTAGCGAAATTTCAGACTGCGGGGGATCTCAGAGAACAAACCACCTGGTTTCTTAAAAAATGCACTTCAAGGAAAAAAGAGATTGGGGGGATAGTGTATAGATTTTGATAGGAGACTTAAAAGACATATCAACTAAGTATAAATGACCCATATTTGGGTCCTGATTAAAACAAACTATAAAAAATAAACACATCACCCACCACTCCGATATATAAAATTGTAAAACAACTTGGAAATCTGAACACTGATTGGATACCTGATATTAAATGCTACTTTTTTGGAGAGAATAGTGGTATTGCATTGTTCTACAGAGAATATCGGAAGGGTAAGAGAGGAAAGGAGTTAGGGAATGTCTGGCTGTGAACTAAAGGTTGCTAAGTTCATGGGGGTTTTTAGACTGCTCTATCTGGATGATAAAAAATTCTGAACAAAAATCAAAAATGAACAAAAAATTAAAATTACACATCCAACATGCAGCTTAGGTAAGTCTCTCAAGTGGAGAAATATTTTCGGCAGTCTAACTCAACAAAACCTTTTGAAATTAGATACTACATCAGAAACAAACAACAGAGAAAATTGACATTAATACTAGACATTAATACTAGATTTGGGCTGTGCGGATATTATACAATTTCATCTGTCAACTCTGAGATAAACACTGTGCCCATTTTACAGATGAGGAGACTGAGGATCCAGGCACTCTCACAGTTTGTCGGTGTTATACTAAGAGGTAGAATCAATATTCAGGCCTGGAAATGCCTGACTCGAAAGCCTTTTTTGACTAATACAGATATGGTCACAAGTCTAAAACTAACAGAGCAGAGAATTTACCTTCACGAACCCCTTCAGTGAGGAAAGTACCGTAGAAAAGCTGCACCATTGGATTTTCAGATTTGTTCCTGGGATTGCTGCTTTTAAAAAAAAAGGAAACAGTTCTCTATCATTTGGATCAGAGAAGCACCACACTAAGGCTAACCATCATTCAAAAGCAAAAAAATAAACAGGACGTTTTCCTCGACCTCCAAAGAGCCAGGCATTGTCCAAAATTAGTCACGGGTTGGTTCAGTTTAAATACTCATTGAGCAAATACACAACCATGATCCCTGGCTGTGAGGAACTGAGGGAGAGTCCTCCATGCTGAAAAATACACGTATCTGTATACATTCAGTATATACACCTACAGCCAGTGACAGATGTATACAAATTCTAGAATAGAACCGAAGCAAGAATCAACCCTCTTGTGCAATTTTGCAAATAAACACAAAAGCTCTCCCTGTGGCACAATAGAAACGGACAGGCCCGCTTTAAATAAAGTGTTACTATGTGAGGCGCTCCGTGCAAAACGATCCTACGATAATACACATTTCTTTTACTTAGCTTTAAAACAATTTAGAAAATTTCTTGGCATCTGTATTCAAAAGGGGATTCTTGTACTCTTTGCTCTGAATTTCACTTCTGAAGTTCATTTCAGTGACTGCAATGCCTAAATTTGATTTACCACATTCACATCTAGCATTGATTTGACCTTTCAATACGTTCTATAGCACAGGCGATGACTTTTAAAAAAATTCAGAATTACGACCTTTTGGTCAAAGGTGGCAGGCTGAGACGATTATCTACATCTTTGGAGGAAAACCAAAAGCAAGGAGGATACAAAATGACAAGTATCTGAGTGGTTACCCCATGAAATTTGGCAAAACCCAGGAATTTCTACTTGAGAAGAGTCATTTCTCCCCATCACAGTTCTCGCTGGACCACTGTGAGCAGGAAGGCGAGACAGACAAATCCTCGACACTCACTTCACATTCACAGCTAGCTGGAATGCGTCCTCCAGCCAATCCAGGAGCTTGTGGGTGAATTCACTCACATCTTGCTACAAGAGAGGCACAAATTGCATAAGAGTTAGTCCCAACACTACACTTCGGGAAATGAAAATCTGCCCTTCATCCCGCCAATGATTAAGACTGTAGGACTGTGGGAGGATTTCTTTGTTAAGGACAAACAGTAGGAAGACACAAGGGACCCGGCAACCCAGCCACTGCACAGACAAGAGACAGCTGCGAAGCGGCTTGTGGCTCGGAGGGAACTGGAACGCCACCCCTTCCAGCCACATCTATTGGTAACAAACCAACAAACAAAATCTTCCAGGTAGGCCTTTAAAAAAAGAAGAAAAAAAAAAGTTCCACAATATGAGATCTGAATGGAGAAAAGAAACTTTGATGAAATGTTTTGAGAATTTGGTAGAACTGTAGGACCTTTAGAGAAAAAAAGGGAAATTTTAATTTATGAAGCAGGTGCTCCTCTACTGGTGACAGCTTTGTTTTTTAACACAAGGTAAGGAAAGTACTAGTATCTAGAAGAGAAAGACTGGTCAGAAAAGCCACTCAACTTAGGTTTAGATAATATTAAACATATCTAATTTACCTAGATAATATTAAACATAGGATTTTTATCTGGATCATCCCAAGGCAGAGGTGCAGACAGAGGGCTTAAGTTTTGTCAGGGAACCTTTGCTAGGATTCCCAGAGGTATTTTCAACCTCCTCTCTACTCTGACAGCCCCTGTGTACTTCTAGTCCTGCGTTGTCATGGTCAGAGCCTCCTACACAGCTGACCTGAAGCCACGTCACAGGAAGAGCCACGAGGCATGACTTCAAACATCACAGAACTGGAGGGAAAACACGAGAATAACGGGCTTCTTGTACCTGCTGTTCCTCGGGTGATCGGAATGCTCCCTTTAAGAGATCCAGGGCTGCTGAAGGGTCTACAAATTTGCGATTTGATCCCATCATCAGAGCAAACAAATACTGAAGCTCTTGCATAAACACGATATTTCTCTTTTCCTGTAAAGATAGCAATGTGTTGTTTACAACCCCTGATTTGGAAAATCAGGACACATGAAAGAAAAAAGTTGTCAGTGATCCCTCCCTAATTTACCTAGATCTAGATCAGTGAGGACTCAAAACCATCTTACAAGTCCTCTGATAAAGTCTGTGTAGGGGATTACCTCCAACTGAAGGCTATCTATGTGGAAGCCAGGAAGGGAATATCGTAGGAAAGGCAAAAATACTTATTTTCTGAAGCTACTGCTCTCCCTCCTGTTAGGAAAATGCATTCCCAAGGTGAAATTCTGGCAAGGCTTAGATCGCTGGCAGGAGGCCACATCCCTAGGTGAGAGCTGACCACAGAACTTTCTAGAAGGTCCAGGCCTCCAGCATCAGGTCACCCATTCTGCATCACTCAGCCTGAGTGGCTGAGGAGCAGCAGTGCAGGATGCCACACACACTTTCTGTGATTCAGAATTTCTGAATCTCCCGCCCAGAAGCAGAAAGTGGAGGCTGTCAGGATGACATGCCTGGATGCCCAAACTGTTTTTCTAATTTTATACCTACTTAACTTTTCATTTTTGCAAACCCGTTTCATGCCACAAAGAAGGAAAAAGCCATTTGGAAGTGAAAACAAATCCTCGCTCAAGCCAAAGGCCATCACAGCTATCAGCTTTGGCCAGAATTTAAAAGCCTTTGGGATGAGCGGGACCAAACGAGAGTGAGGACTTCTCCACACCAACTTACCGTGTGACTCGGACAGTTTTCAAGCACATTCTGTGGCAGACTATAGCTGAGGACGAGTCTTCGAAATTCAGGCAGTTGAAAGAGAGACTGAAAGAAAGAAAGAGATTCGTAGCTTTTCTTTCCAAATAACTGCAGCAGAAAGATATTTCTTTTACTTGAAAGTACATGCAACGGTCCCCTGCTATTTCTACCTCTACCCTGTCTGAAGGAATGATGGCCATGGTACAAACTGAGCTGATGGAATATTGATTCTTTTAGGAAAAACCCAGAAACGACGTCATGACTGACGAGAGGGATGGATTAAATAAGGTACCGTACGTGTATATGATAGACAATTATGTACTCATTAAAATAACATGGTAGAAAAAAACGCTTTCGTAAAATGGGCTAGTACACAGCACTGACGGGACTGCCCGAGAGCTACAGGATCAACAAGGAGAAATCTCAGAGCTATATTCTGTGTGCAAGAGAGTTCCAGAAAAACAGGTATTAAAGTGTGTATAGTAAAGTTTAATGATAGACAAAACAACATGGCATTTGGTCTGGGATACATGCAGGTACGGTTTTATCTGTGGGGAAGAGAGCCCGTAACCGGGGTGGCCCAGCAGGGACTGCGTAGCCCAGGGAGCCATCCCACTTCTTTCTAAAGCTGGGCGGTTAGTACAGTAACATGGGCTACTCTCCACTCTTTGTTACAAGAACTGCATTAAAAAAAAAAAAAAGTTTTGGGCGCCTGGGTGGCTCAGTGGGTTAAAGCCTCTGCCTTCGGCTCAGGTTATGATCTCAGGGTCCTGGGATCGAGCCCTGCATTGGGCTCCCTGCTCAGTGGGGAGCCTGCTTCCTCCTCATCTCTCTCTGCCTGCCTCTCTGCCTACTTGTGATCTGATCTCTCTCTCTCTCTCTCTCTCTCTCTCTCTCTCTGCGTCAAATAAATAAATAAAATCTTTAAAAAAAAAAAAGTTTAACAGCAGGAATCTCTGGCTTACTTGTAAATCATACATATTCCTACCATGGATATCTCTTGAAAGTTAATGTTTTTAAAAATCCCTTGTAGGAATACAGTTCCTCGTCCTGACACGCTACTCAGAGGGAAACTCCTCATGAAGGACCCCGGAAGAGAAACCCTGGAGGCAACATCCCGGGGGGACGACGGGCCTCCGGCTTCCCTCCCACTCTCCCAACCCGACTGGGGGCCGCCAACGGGGCGAGCGCACGACCGGGCCGTGCCTCTAAGGTCGGGTCCCGCTGTTCCACCACCGTTGTGTTCTCTCTGGAGCCGGGGCAAGACTGCCCCGCTCTCCTCTCAACCTGCTGGCTTCTCTTTCCGCCTCACCCGTCCCCTCCTGTGTCACCCCACTCTGCTGACTGCGCCCTCGCACACCCCAGGAATTCTGCTCCGCGCGAGAACACTGGCTTCACGTGCACAAGTCACTCCACGCGAGCCCCTCTCCTTCGCCCCAACCCAGCTTTCCCCAAAGATGCCGCGCTCTTAAAAACCCCTCGACGTGCAAGCTGCCGACGTCTCCCAACCAGCATCCCTGAGGCCCCCCGGCACCTGCTGCTTCTCCTGTCTCGCTTCATTACATCCTCCTCCTTCAGTCAGCAAAGTTTAGAACTGTGGAAGAGTCTTCGAATCCTTTGCTTTCTTAACTACTCACATCCAGGAGGGAAGAGGTCGCCTGGACTCTGCCTCTGGGGTTCTCCTTAGAACCACCGCCTCCCTCCCGTCCCTCTCAAGTGCCCTCCTCGGTCACCCCTCACGGCTCACCTGGGCCACTGCTCACTCGTGGCACTGCTCAGACGCTCTCTGCCTCCAGGGCCTGCTCTGTACCAAGTCACCTGCCACACGGGTTCCTCTGTCTTCCTAACAGGACTGAAGTAAGGCTCCCGACTCGTGTGGACACCTGCCGTAGGATACTAGCTCTTCTTCCTCTCCCAAGTCCTGTCCACATCCAACCCACCCAGACATCCTGTTAGCTCTGCTCTCTGAATAAATCAAGAACCCAGCCTCTTCGCCATTTTCATGGCTCCTAGCCAGGTCCAGGCCACTGTCACCCGTCCCATGGACAGCTGCAGCAACTCCCTGTAGAGTTCACGCCACCTGCCCCTCACCACCCCGTTCTGCTCTGCTCACGGCAGCCACAGGGAGCCTTGTAAGATCTGGGTCAGAGTTCATCACTCCTCTGCTCAGAACCTGCAGTGACTCCCGAGCCTCACCTCCAATGACTCCCCTCTGCTCCTAGTGTCCCAGTCCCTCGGACCTCCTGGTTGCCCCGGGGAGTACACTGAGCCCACTCCCACCTTGGGGCCCTTGCTCGGGGGTTTTCCCCACCTGGAATGTTCTCCCTGGAAGCCGCGTGGCTCAATCTTTCACCGCGCACACATCTGGCACCTGCTCCAACCCCATCCCCTGGGCCAGGAGGCCTTACCTACCAAAGTTTATACTGCGCCCTGCTCCAATCTCTCCTGCAGCAACTGTTTTCCCTGCCCTGATCTTTTTTCTATCACACCAATCACAACAACCTGACATGTCACATAAATTTAGCTACTTAATTAAGAAGTTACTTTTGTAGTTTACTGTCTACCCCACAAAAATTTAAGTTCCATGAGGGCAAGGCCCCATCTGGGTTCTATTCATTCTCTTTTCTCAAGGGCCTAGAACAGGGCTAGACATACAGTGGGTGTTCCACTAACGTTTGCTGAGGGAACACAAGCACATCCGCCCAGCCCAGGGACCCCTGAGCTTGGTGAGCACCCTATCTCTAAAAACCCAGTCCTCCATTCCATCTCTACACCCACAGCTGAGGTCACACCAGGATATGTCAATTCCTGAGAAACAGCCAATTCTCAGGCCACAGATTCAGAAAATCCTGCTCTTGAACCATAACCTGTCTTCTGGCATTTTTGATCCAAGTCCCTCTGAGGACATCTGTTCTTTGACTTCACCAAGGAGCCAAGCAAACGGACGCTTCCTGTTCTCCCCTAACCACCAGTCCCTCCCTGTCTTCATTTCTCCCTCTCTCTAGCTTTGATTCCATGGTCATTAACCATCCTTCACTAAATCCTCAAACTTTCATCGAACCCAGCAAAGCCTCAAACCTAAATAAATTTCGTTTTCCACTAGAGTCTCAAAGCACTTCTAAGAAAAAGTCCTGATAAAAACAGGCCATACTGACATCACTATGCATTTAAGGTCAACGCCCTCAAGAAGACCTTCCAATTTGTAGAAATCCTATCACTGTATCCTGGTGCCAACTGTTTCCCACTGTCCTCGGTGACCCTCCCTTTCATATCCGATACTGCCCCTTCTCCGCGGCCTCAGAAAATAGCTGTTCACGTCACAGAGATTATGACTGGAAATTACTTCAACTGCAATCTGCAGCCATGTCTCCCTTGCCCTCTCCCCTACTATTCTCCTGCCCTGTTCCTACTCAGGACCAATCCCTCCCTCCAGGTTCCACGTTCTCCCTTCTCAGGCTGCCGCGGGAACCTTGCTCGGTGATACCCTCCGCTCCTTTCAACANCAGGCTGCCGCGGGAACCTTGCTCGGTGATACCCTCCACTCCTTTCAACATCCGCACAGGTGTGAAGGCTGACGAGGGTGTGAATGCGGCCAGGGTTCTCAACCTCCCCCCGTCTCTCTGAAAGGACTAACTGACGTCCCTAACGCCACGTCCCTTCTGACATGCCATTCTCAACACAAATGCCCGTCCTCTTAAAACAACTAGGATCATCTCACTTCTCTGCTCTAAACCTTCCAATACTTTCCCCCCTCAGGTGACAATCCCTAAGTTCTCTTCGCGAACCCCCGCTCTCCTCCCTCACCTCCACTACCTTTCTGACCTCCTCGCGGTCTGTTCCGCACCCTCGAGTTCTGCCCTCTTCCTATTTCTCAACACATTAAGCGAGCTCCTGATCCTGGGTCTTTTTACTGGCTCTTCCCTGTCTGCAGTGCCCTTTCCGTAACTACAGGATGCATTTCCTCCCCTCCCTCAGGCCGCTGCTCAAACGCCCACCTTCTCAGAAAGGCCTCCTTCCCCGTCCAGCTCCGCCTGCCCCCGCTCATGTTTATGGCGCTTCACAACACCTGATATTATTTTACTGTCTGTCCCACTCTTTTCCGAGGAAACTCGATGAGAGTAGCGGCTTTGCTGTATTCACTGCTGCTTCCCCTGTGCGAACACAGTGCCAGGCACACAGTAAGCTGAATGACGCTGCATCCTGCGTGTGGAAAGGGAGGCCTCCATTTCCGGCTGAGCGGCTGGGTAGGCGTCAAGTCCCACAAAGAAGACTGGACGGGCAGGATCAAGCGCTGCAATGTGGCCATGCCAAGTTTAAGATGCGTGGGACGTACTCTAGAAAGGCAACCCTCTCTCTAGGGGAGTTCACCCACTCCCTTGGCTTTAGCACTGTCTCTGAGCTACCGATTCCCAGAGGTGCATCTGTAGCCCAGATCTTTTGATCGGGTAACGTCGTTAACTGCCTACAAGTTTCTTCATGTGGCACTTTAAACTCAGCATGGGTAGAACTGAACTGAGATCCCACTCTCCACACACACCCAAACATTCTTCTCCCAGCGTCAAATGGCCCCCCCGTCCATCTACCTGGTTCCTCAAGCTAGAAAGCTTGGAGTCTTTCTCAAACTCTCAACCCTACACCCAGTCACTCCACCAAATCCTGTAACCCAGTCTCCCCCCCAACTCTAGGATGCCTGCACTTCTCTCCCTCCAGAGCTGCTGCAGCATCTGTACTCTCAGCCGCCATCATTTCCCACATGGGCACCTCTGATTGCCTCCCAAAAAATGCTTTCTCCTTAAGAACTCTGGCTCTGCTCCAACATGTGACTCGGGAAATGCTGATCCAAAACACCTATTCGACATCTTTGCAACCATATTCGCAACCACAGGATATTTTGTTTTTAGTACTGCCCAATTTGGACACCAGAGCATCTAAAGCCAAACGCAGGAAAGCAACCAAAACACAGTAATGCCATGGAAAAACCAAACACCCCAGTCTTATGTATCTGTTTCCATTTTTTTAAAGCTATGTTCCTCACATTTCAGTTCAATAAATTACTAAGTTGTTTCCAGAAGACACAGTTGTCTCAAACAGTATCATACCTCAGGGGCACCTGAGTGGCTGAGTCAGTTAAGCGTCTGACTCTGGCTCAGGTCACCATCTCAGGGCCCTGGGATGGAGCCCAGCGACGAGCTCCCTGCTCCGCAAGGAGTCTGCTTCTCCCTCTGCCTGCCGCTCCCCCTGCTTGTGCTCGCTCTCTTTCAAATAAAAAAAGAAAATCTTTTGAAAAAATATCATACCTGAATAACAGCACTAAACCAACAAGTATTGCCAACATTCTTCAGTCCAACCGGCCACCCGTCAACTCTCCTCCAGTCGTTAGGATTGGGATGCTCTCCCCAGACTTCACAGCGTTTTCTCTTGGAGCGTTTGGTTTCTGCGGAGGCTGCCTCATGCATCCTGTGTGGTGCCGACCACCACGTACCCAGAAAGGAAAAAAGGAAGGGACAATGTATTATATACGGAGAAGATTGGTAATCTTTCACAGATAATTCAAAACGCCAGATCAACTATTTACTGGGTGGTCACTGGCTATACCGTAATTACAAAATTATAATACAAGTGAAAAGTAACATTCAGACAGAGATGCTAATCCTTCCATCAGAGATTATGACTTCTAGGGTCCCTGATGGAACTGAGCTGACGCTCAAGCCTATTTATGGCCACTGTATTTCAAGTTTTAGATTTCAACGACAGTGCCCCATCTCAGACCCTGCCATTGAAAAAGGCAAGAGAGAGACTCCGCTAACGCTAAGAGCCTTTCAACGGCCTACTGCACAAAACCCGGCCCTGGGCTTCCCTGGAAGAAACAACTCAGCGGTGTGAGGAGATAAATATCCGGAAACTGACCATCCAACATCGGAACTGGAGATTTATGAGGAAGACCAGACAATCACCAAATGAGCACCAGTTCAAAAAAGATACTCCTGGTCCCTCCTGAGACAGGGTAGTTGAGCGATAACTTTCATTTTCAAAGCGCTGACGACAGGACCCTCGAAGTTTACAAGTGCTCCGGGTAAGAAAGGGAATACATACTGTCACGCCTGCAGGAGGCTGGGGTTTTTCACCCCAGCAACTGTAAACTACCAAAGCTTGCAGGCTTCCCCTCAAAGACCTGAGCTACTATAAGACCCTTACCATATCCGGCTTTGTCAAAAAGCAAACCAAAGAGTAAGTAAGCTAATGTGAATTTAAATTTTCCCCTAAAATTTCATCTGGATGCAATGAAAAGAGCTTGGCAGAACAGTGGCATCTACAGCTATTACTGCCTTTGACCTAGACACTAATGTGGGGAGCGAAGAGGACAAATTACATCAATAACCTGTTCAGATCTCTTCCATCAGCTTGAATTTTGGGGGACTCCAGTAGACTCAAAGCAATGGCAGCTTGAAGATCATCTTTGTTATCATGGGTTAGGTCTATCACTTCTGTAAGATAAATAGAAATTTCATTAGTCTACATGTAGGAAACAATGCCCTTCTGGCTGCATGGTGAGAAAAAAAGGCAAAAGCATTCACGAAACTCAGTATGCTCCCTAGCTTTCACTACAGTGGCTCATCTGTGGAACAACTTTATCACTCTGTGCCAGAGCCACAGGAGTAACACACAGCTCTATGGTAACCTTAAGATGAGCCAATGAGCCATGAAAATGCAATGGAAACTGACTTCTGAAGTCTTATTCCACAGAGAAAAAAATGCATCCCGTCTCTGTAGGTCAAGTCGTCTCTTTACCTGTCATCATAAAACATCAGCTAAATATCAAACACTCAATGTCACACAAACTATGCTGGAGAATAAAGGACATATTCTCCAATTCATTTTATGAAACCAGGGTAACACCAAGCTATAGCCCAAACCCATCCAAGAATAGTAAGAAAGGAAAAACAACAAACTCACACACAATTGCAGATGTTAAAAAAGAAAAGAAAACAAACAAGATATTAGCAGATAAAATCCAATAATGTACCCCCCAAAAAGCAAATATTAGGACTAAGTGGAGTTAACTGCAGAATGAAATACTGAGTTAACATGAGAAAAGAGACCAGCAGAATATGATCATCTAGTAGATACAGAAAAAGTATTTAATAACAACATTCAACTTTTATTCAGGACTAAAAACCCCAAGCCAACTGAGAAGTAAAGAGAATATTCGTAGGATGAGAAAGAGGAGCCATGAAAAGCCCACAGCAAACTTTATACTTAACTGTGAAATGTAAAACACATTTATTTTAAAATCAAGACTAAGACAAAAATGTCTACCATCAGGGCTTTTATTCACCGTGGTTCTGCATGTTCTGGCCAATTCAATAAGAAAATAAAAGAAACGAGGGACACCTGGGTGGTTCAGTTGGTTAAGTGTCTGACTCTTCGTTTTGGTTCAGGTCATGATCTCAGGGTCATGAGATTGAGCCTCACATCGGGCTCCACACTCAGCAGGAGAGTCTGCCTGAGATTCTC
The DNA here is from genome assembly GCA_002007465.1 of Ailurus styani. NCBI lineage: Eukaryota > Metazoa > Chordata > Mammalia > Carnivora > Ailuridae > Ailurus > Ailurus styani. Next base: position 3,395,373 of record LNAC01000069.1, read on the forward strand.
CCTCTCCCTCTGACCCTCCCCTCACTCTCCCTCAAATAAATAAATAAGTAAAATTAAAAGAAAAGAAAGAATATAAAGATTGGGAAAAAAGAAACACAGCCGGGCGCCTGGGTGGCTCAGTGAGTTAAAGCCTCTCTGCCTTCGGCTCAGGTCATGATCTCAGGGTCCTGGGATCGAGGCCTGCATCGGTCTCCCTGCTCAGCAGGGAGCCTGCTTCCTCCTCTGTGTCTGCCTGCCTCTCTGCCTATTTGTAATTTCTCTCTCTCTGTGTCAAATAAAAAAATAAAATCTTAAAAAAAAAAAAAGAAACACAGCCATCACAATTCACAGACAATCATCACCTATGAGAGAAACCCAAAATAATCTACAGAAAATAGTTATAATTAATAAGAGGTGATTAGATAAAAGATCAGTGTACTAAAGTTAAGTGAATTTCTACAGATGAGCAATGAAGGACATTTAATTTAAAAAGGGAAAAAAACCCACAAAGAACACAAAACTGCAGTAATCAAGAGTATATGCTACTGGCATTAAAACAGGCACACAGATCAATAGAAAAAAAGAATTGAGAGATCAGAAATAAATCCTCCCATTTATGGTCAATGGATTTTCTTTTATTTAATGTAGACTCCCCACCAAGCATGGAGTCCAGTGTGGAGCCTGAACTCATGACCCTGAGATTGAGACCTACGATGAGATCAAGAGTTGGATGCTCAACTGACTGAGCCGCACAGGTGCCCCAATGGTCAATTTATTTTTTTGAAACAGGTACCAAGAAAATTCAACAGGGGAAAAAATATCTTCTCAGCAAGTGGTACTGGGAAAACAGGATGCTCACATGCAAAACAGTGATTTTTAACTCCTATCACACCCTTTACAAAAATGAACTCAAAGTGGATCAGACCCTCAAGATCAACTCTAAGAAGAAAACACAGGCATACATTTTCATGACCTTAGATTAGGCAACGGTGTCTTAGAGATGATGATGACACCCAAAGCATAAGCAACCAAAGAAAAAACAGATGCATTTGACAGCATCAAAATGAAAAACCTTTAGGCTTCCAAGGACACCATCGAGAAAGTGAAAAGACAACGCACAGAATGGGAGAACATTTTCACAAATCATGCATCTGCTAAGACACCTATATATGGAATACATTTTAAAAACTCCTGCAATAGAATAATAAGAAAACAAATAGCCCAATATTAAAAACAGGCAAAGAATCTGAATAGACGTTTCCCCCAAGAAGATATACAGATGACCAATGAATGCATGTAAAGATGCTCAACACCATTAGCCATCAAGGAAATGCAAATCAAAACCATACTGAGGTATCACCTCAAACTCATCACAACTATTAAAAAAAACCCACAAAAAATAACAGGTGTTGGTGAAGATGTGGGGAGACTTCTATAACGCTCGTGCTCCGCTGGTGAGACTATAAAACAGAGCAGCAACTGCTATGGGAAACAGTACAGAGGTTCATCAAAGAAATAAAAATAGAGCTACCACCTGAGCCAGGGATCTCACTTCTGGGTTTGCATCCAAAAGGACTGAAAGCAGGGCCTCGAAGAGATCTTTACACCTCCGTGTCCACAGAAGCGTTATTCATGACAGCCAGGCAGTGAAAGCGCCCAAATGCCCGCTGACGAATAAATGGGGCAACAACATATACTATCGCGATACAAAAGAGTAGGACTCAGCCTTAAACGGGAAGGAAATCCGACACGGGCTATAGTATGAACCTCGAGGACATTATGCCGTGTGACGTACGCTAGTCACAAAAGGACAAACACTGTGGGATTCCACGCAGAGCGGTCAAACTCATAGAAAAGCAGGATGGCGGCTGCTAGGAGCTGAAGGGAGGGGGGAATGGAGACTTACTGTCGAGTGGACACAGACTTCAGTTTTGTACGATGAAAAAGTTCTAGAGATCTGTTTCACGACATGAACATATTTAACACTACTGAACTGAGCGTTTAAAAATGGTTAAGGTGGTAAATTTTACGTTATGTGTTTTTAACAACTAAAAATTAGACTCCAACTAATAAATTATGAAATCGCCAATAAAATAAAAGCAACACAGCAACAATCACCAGTGGCTGCAGAAAACACCAGGTGGGGGATTTGATAATAAATGGATCAAGCTGATAATATTCTGAACACACAGAGGGCAATGGGACATCACCTGCTTCTTCGATATGACAAAACAAAAGATACGCTATACACGTGACACTCTCTGTGACACAGTCATGTCAACTAAGGATCTAAGTCTCTAGGAAAGACAGGGGACCGAAAAATCCATTGAAAGATACCACAGGATTGAAATCAGCAAATTTCAGAACACATGAAATCTGAGAGAACAAAGGGCTTGATTTCTTTGGACTGTAAAGTGCAAGGAAAAAAAAGAGGAGGAAATTATAAAGAGTGTCTTAAAAGACACTCAAACATATTTAATGTTTTAATGTCATCTGGATCATTATTTTCACAAACCAACAGCAAATATATTGTTAATGAGATGATCAGAGAGATTTCTACACTGGCCTTTGAATGAGGTTAAGGAATTATTAATTCTTAAAATGTGATAATGTGGCAGCTATGGAAACCATCCTCTTTTAGAAATATTAAAACAAAAAAGTTAAACACAGGACTGTTACATGACCCAGTAATCCCATTTATGGGTATATATCCTAAAGAATGAAGAACAGATACTCAGTGAAACAGAATGGGAAACATGAAAATCCAATATGACAGAGCTCATGAGCTCTGTCCTTGAGCAGTACATCCTGGTCTTGAGACCTCACTGACTCCCTCACGTCCCTTTCACCTTCTCAGAAGGCCCTGCCTAGTAAAAATCCAATCCCTGGCGCTCCTTTTTTTCATTTCTTTTCTTCCATCCTTTACTTTTCTCTATGGTACTTATCATTCTAATATGCTATATAATTTACTCATCGACCTGTTGATCTCCCCCACGATAAAGTAAGCTACACGAAGGCAAGGATTCTTATTCTTCTGTTTATCTCCAGCGCTTAAAAGACTGCTTGGCACATAGTAGGTGCTCATTAAATAAATGCAGAATGAATGAATGAATGAATCCATGTAATTGCTTAGAATTAGGCCTGGCACGCTGTGATGGTTCAATAATTAGCTATTATTAGCACTATTCCAAAAGGGTTGATGTGACTGATAGGAAACTCACGTATTTTCTGCTAGTTCACGGCAGGACCAAGACACCATATACCTACTTGCTAATACTTCTTTGTTGGCAGCACTCCCCTCTACTTCAGATGGTTCTGTTGCAACACTGTCTTGGCTGGGCTCTTTGACTCTTTCCTCAGTGAGAAGGCTGACTGCCTGTGTGATGTCCCCATTACTGGCCTAAAGAAAGGGGAAAAAACAGAGATTTCAAAAGTAAAGCATCACAGCATTTAAAATAAATAGTGAGTTAGTGTTTTGGTTTAACTCCTTCCTACCCCTGTGCCATTCTGAGTAAGTGGGCATAATTCTAGGATAGAAAGTAGAAGAGAGACAGTACGGGGGAGGACAGTGAGTGTACCATGCTCACAGCGTCTATCAAACTCCCGGGTATGGGAGGGGAGCTGCTGTGTTCTGACTTCACCACACACAAACAAGAAGGAAATCCTGCTGGAGATTTGTGCTCACTGCTCCGGATGCTACTACTCCCGATTTCACAGATGAGCTAAGGCATGCTGTGTCAAAAGGGGGCTGGCAATGAAGACAGAGATTCTAAATGAAGCAGTCTCTACGAGAAACATGCCAAGCAGTTACCATATTCTACAGTGGGGACCGTATTTCTATTTGTTTTTAACTTTTTATTAGGAAAACTCTCTAACATGGTAGAGACAATGGTAGAGACAGAGGGAATGTAGAGCTGAATTCCAGGCACCCGTCACTCACCTGCAACACTTATCAAGGGATGCTCGATCTCACCTCTTCTGCCTAACCTCTCCCAGACACTTGGAAGCAAATCCTACGCATCTTATCAGTACATCAGAACGTATCTTTTCAAAAATATAACCCACAATGTTATTACCACACTTTAATGGTAACAAGTGTTTTACTATCAAATCATCAGCTCAAACTTGCCTAACTCAAAGATTCTTTAGTGTGTGTTTGCGTTTGAGTCAGGATCCACATAAAGGCTATACAATGCAATTGACTGTTGCATTTCTGAAATCTTTTTTGCCCCGGAGGGTCTCCCCCAGTTGAGGCTCCCCCCGTCCCCAACTTCTCCACCTTACTGGGCCATTGATGATACTGGGTCATCTGACCTGCAGAGCTCCTGTCCCTATATGCACTTTCGTTTGGCATAAAAATAGCGTGACCTGACATAACTATGATATGGACAACTGTTCTAAAGCCTGTTGACTAACAGCGGCCTTGAAACTAACCTTCAGAGCTTCATGAAGAAAGGAAGGGTCCTGAATGCCTGTGATTTCTCTTAGTTGGTTTAACAGCATTTGGCAGCTCTATATTTGAGAAACAAAAAAATCACAGACAGGTCAGTCACAAAGCCGGATACATTTAAAGAATTTAAGTACAAGCAACCTGGATAATCAGGTTTGAGACTTGTGTGTTTACTTTAAAGAACGGAAAAGCTCCAAACCAGACACATTCTAAAATACCAAATCATAGACCACCAGCCCCATGCTGGCCCCCACACTCGGCACAGAGTCTGCTTGGGGTTCTCTCTCCCTCTTCCCCCCAGCCTCCCAGATGCAGTTGTGTGCTCTTCCAAATAAACAAATAAATACAATCTTCAAAAATAAATAAACTAAAATAAAAGTACCAAATCCATTACTCTTTTAAAAGCTGAATTGTGAAAAATGCTTTGGGTACTTGTGGAAAAATTGTGAGTGAACAATAAAACTATTCAGTATATAAAACATTTAAATGTACTATCTAGCTCTCGTAGTAGCTGAAAGTGCCTGAGGGTTTTCCTTCTGTGAGTACTACATAACTACTACATAACTAGGTCATACAAAGAGTCCAGGGAATTTGCATGGATGTGAAGATGTGCTATTTTCAGCCTCACTGCACATGCCATTTTTGTGTGTCATTTTTCACTGACAGTAAATTTCCAGTCGCGTAATTAACAAACAATACCACCAACGTCATATTTAAAACTATGGGTTGGATGGCTTAAAAAGAAGCACAGACAAAATGAAGATTTTCTGAACCACAGATAAAATCCCAGGGGGAATAAACTATGGACTGCTTGCCCTTCAATAATCTGAATCATGGAAAAACCTATCTTGCTATCTTTCAGCTACCACGAGATCAGTGTATAATCCCTTTGCAGCTTACAAGTCTTCACTGGAACATTTTACCCTGCTTTGCACAAAAACAAAAGTTGACACATAACTCCTAATTTTTACAAGCAAGCACAATATAAAGAACTGGTTGGCCCAATTCTTTTAGATGATTATTGAAAATGAAATAGTTCAGAGGCGCCTGGGTGGCTCAGTCAGTGAAGCGTCTGTCTTCAGCTCAGGTCATGATCTTGGGGTCCTGGGATGGAGGGCCCCCCCTCCGTCGGGCTCCCTGCTCAGCGGGGAGCCTGCATCTGTCCCTCTCCCGCTGCTTCTCCCCTCCCTTGTGCTCTTTCTCTCAAATAAACAATCTTTAAAAAAAAAAAGAAAAGAAAAAGAAGTAATTCAAATTTAATTCAGCCAGAGGAAATCATTCCTAAGGTTATTCTAGAATTAAGTCCCAATTCAATACTTGATGATTCCCATCAACTACCTTTCAGTTAGTAATATGTCTCTAAGAGGCAGTCTGTGTTCACTGTTAGCTGTAACAGAAATAGTATCCTATGTTTTTCAACAGCTGAGGGCCCAAGGCAACACTTAAATATCACACAACTAGAAATAACCAACTGAAACAGCCCTGCATAGTGCTCAGAAAAGCATCAACAGCCTTTCTGCTCTAGTCATGGGCCACAGTCATAGGCTAGAAATGGAACCCGACCCTGCTGAGACCAGCAGTCTTGGAGGCTATCGGCGTTGTCAGAGGCAGTCATTGCCTGTATACCAGGGGAATGCTATCAGACTAAAAGGTGTCTAGATTTAGCCTTGGCAAATGCTGGAAACACGAGCACGGGATTTTTAGAAGAATAATGTATTAAAAAGTGTTTTGGGGGGGGCACGCGGGTAGCTCAGTCAGGTAAGCATCCCACTCTTGATTTCAGCACAGGCCATGATCTCAGGGTCGTGAGCTCGAGCTTCAAGTCCTGTTTCACACTCAGCACAGAGTCCACCTGAGACTCTCCCTCTCCCTCTGCCCCTCCCCCTGCACGTGCTCTTTCTCAAAAGAATAAATAAAAACAAGGGGAGCCTGGGTGGCTCAGTTGGTTAAGCATCTGCCTTCGGCTCAGGTCATGATCCCAGGGTCCTGGGATCGAGCCCCACATCCTGCTCTCTGCTCAGTGGAGAGCCTGCTTCTCCCTCTCCCACTCCCCCTGCTTGTATTCCCCCTCTCGCTGTGTCTCTGTCAAATAAATAAATAAAATCTCTAAAAAAAAAAAAAGAATAAATGAAAACTTTAAAAAATAAATAATAAAAATAAAAAGGTTTTTCTTCCCCAAACGAATTCTAATTCCACTTTAGTTTATTGTGTGGATCTATATATCTCAAGCATACACAAATTTCTAAACAATCAAAATCAATATGCCCCAAGAAGGGTGGGATAATACAGACCTTCCTTGCCTAATGGTAGGGTCACATGCCAGGAAAGCCATTGGAAGTTGAAGATATCATTAAGTGGAAAATGCACTTCATACACCTAACCTCCCAAACACCATAGCTCACCTAGCTGACCTTCGATGTGCTCAGAACACTCCCATTAGCCTGCAAAGGCACCTAACACCAAGCCTACTTTATAATAAAGTGTTGAGTAGCTCACGGGATGTACCGACTGCTCTTGGGAAAGTGAAAACCGGCATGGCTGCAGGGGTGCAGAAGGGCTGGAAGTGTATTGGTTGCGGACCCCCAAGATCGCGTGCCTGACGGGCCCGCCCAGCGTCACCAGGGAGGAGCATGGCACATGGTGCTAGGCTGAGGAAAGATCAAAACTTTAAACGCGGGGTGTGGTTTCTACTGAATGCGTATCACTTCCGCACACCGTAAAGTTGAACCATCCTAAGTCAGGGACTGTCTGTCCATCATTGGGAGGAGGAAGTGAGCAGCATTACTAGCCCTGAACTGGAACCAACAAGACAGCAACAGGATCGACCACCACACCTTCACCTCCAACTACTCTGTGCACCGACTGGCACTCAGGATTCACAGAAAATAATGCCAGTCAAAAATAGCAGCTAACATACACTGCTTACTTCAGCCAGCTGTCGTTATAAACATCTGTAGGGACTAACTTTGCCTTTGTAACAAAGCCAGGCGCGGTGCTGGGCCCGTGGGACGGAGAGCAGGCATGGGGAGCGCATGGCACTTGCGCGGGTTCCTGCTCGTGAAGGGCTGCCTCCCTCCAGAGTCTACACTCCACTCTGTGCCAGGCTGTGTCTAAAAGACCAGGAACACGGGCAAGAATACCTATTTCATGCAAAACCAGGCAATTACTTCCTTCCTGTATTTTGATCTTGGACTCTGCATCTTCCCGAGACCCCTGTGATCACAATCACGACTGATTACGTGGTGGTGCGGTCCGTTCCAAAGCAGCCACCGTCAGGAAAGGACTGCATCTGAAGTAAATGCTATTTCTGGCTGAATCTAAGGTGCCATTAGTTATAAGGAACACACTTATGTACCATTAAGGAGAAAAACTGCTGCCCACTTAAATCAGGACAGTATGCCTTCATGACGGTCTGAGGAGACACATGAATTGGCCACAGCAGCTTCCTGCAGCTCTGCAATTTCTTACTTATGCTGAGAACTACAGCAGTTTTCCCTGTTTCCAGGTGCACTGCCTGGCATGTGACAAGCAGTTCTTTTCCATGTTTCTCGTTAGCAAAACCCAATATACCTAGGCTGTCTTCCTTTTTCTTAGGTCCCCAAACACCTGACTATAGCTTTGCAAGAAAATTTGAAATTGTGCTCATTCCTCCAGTGACAAACATTTTGCCTCACATTAAATCAGATTTATACCCTGCTGTTCTGTTCTTAAGCCTTTCTTCATCCACTTGTTTTTTTCCCACTTAAATGTTGAATCACAGTGTGATCTTTTAAAGTGAAAAGGAAACTAACCACGTGGTACCAACAGTACATATAACTCAACTGTCATGACAGTAGGAACAGCTGTGACCAAGCCCATACATGTCAGGCAATGATTAAGGACAGACCTCACCTCTGCTACCTGGAGGCCATCAATGTAAGGAGCATCTCAGTTACAGAGATCTCAGAATGCCAAATAAATATGAATCAATAAACTATGGTATTCAAGTGTTAAACAATTCACCAATCATTCGATTTGTCTGTGGATTAAAGCTCCACTCCCCTTTCTCCACTTTGAAATACATAAGCAGTGAAACATGAATACATCTAGAATACACACAGGGAAAGAAAATACACTCGAAGCTTCCCTTTTTTAAAAGCTACTGGGCGCAGATGACAACCCTGTAAAATCATTTTGCACAACTCCAAGAATAATATTCTACATGTTAATTCAAATCCAAATTCCTGATCTTGCTATTCAAAGGCCATTATCTGATTCTACATTCAACCTGCTCAACCTTTTCTCCTACTGGTTCCCTACCTCACAAATACATCCTCTCTCATGCCTTCAAGTGTTACTTTTATTACCTCCAGAAATGCCTCCTACATTCTGGCAACCTGCAGTCAAGGTTCATTCATCTAACCTCCTCCTTAAAGTCGACCCCAGGAACTCTGGTCGACATCACTCTCTCCCTTTCTAAGCTCCCATATTGAGGGAACGAATGAGCTTGTGAATGAAAGGGGCTTTCCCGTCTTTACCTGGTATTTCTCATCATGTGGTTCTCTAGTTGTTTCAAATGTGAAATTCTTGCCCATGTAAAGGCAAGAATCATACAACATACTACCTAATCTTAAGGACAGTGCTGGCAACAGTTGGCATGAACATATAAACACCTTCTTTGTTACAGGAACCTCAGTTGCCCCCACATACTTGTAATCCCTGTAACAACCCTAAAAGGTAGGAATCATCATCTTCATCATGCAGATCAGGAAGCTAGAGCTTACAAAACCTATTTTGTCATCAAAGGTCTTGAATTAAAAGAAATCAGGGGCCTCTGGGTGGCTCAGTTGGTTAAGCGTCAACTCTTGACTTTGGCTCAGGTCATGATCTCAGGGTCATGAGCTGGAGCCCTGCATCAGGCTCCATGCTCGGCTTGGAGTCAGCTTGGGGTTCTCTCTCCCTCTGCCTCTCCCCCTGCTAGCATGCTCATGCACTCTCACGCGCTCTCTTTCTCTCTCCCCACCTCGAATAAATAAATAAAATCTTTTTTCAAAAAGACAAATCAAAGGTAACTATTATAAGCCTGAATAAATTTCACAAGCATTAAGCCACGCTGACACACACAAGTAACTTCTAAAAGACTCACTTGCATGAATGTTTAGCCAAACCTATGTTCTCTGTGGTACCCTCAACCCAAATCCTCTACAATGCTCTATATTAATCCTCTACATTAATCCTCTGTTAATGCTCTATATTAAGCATTAATTTTACTGTAACAGACATATTAAGCTTATTAGAGTCCTACTGTATTACTAACTCAGTTTTTCCGGGTACTTCATAAGACGTTGATTTAAACATTAACTTCACCGTAACTATGAGGCTCTATATACACAGTACACACCCAACCTGAGACAAGACAAAGCCTGTGCACCAAGCATAATGAAGTCAACTGGCAAGAGCCAACAGGTTTGCATTTCCTTGGCTAAATTCACATTGTTTTCATAAAACAAAAAGTACTCTCTTTTCTTGCCCAGAGGCAGTGAAGAAAGACAGGTACACACAAATCTCTAGAAAGAAGAAACCCAAGCTTTCTGACCTCAGCTACTCGGTGATTTTGGTCCAATCCAGTCCACGTCTCTTAAAGCGGAGACAATCATTCATCTCACAATAAGCAGGGAACAGGACTATCCACATAACAAAAACATTAAGGTAATCGAGTTTTTATAATAAACACTAACTGGTCAAATCCTACTGCAACTAAAATCAAACTCCCTTTGATCCGATGAGGCAAATCTGTGAGATTACTAATTAAGAGTTTTATCTTTAAACACCCAGTTCAGCATCGTGGTGAGCAGCTTTCTGGATGATCCCGTTCCCTCAAACGGGGAAGCTGTATCATTCTGACACACACATTTCCTGATCTCAACTGTCTATTCTTCCAAAGACATTTCTAAATTTGAAACTAAGTGAACAGCTGATATTCATGATGTTCTTTTACTCCAGAGAAGTACCAAAGTTCTTTGTAAGTGCACCCAGTAGAATTCCCTCCAACATTAAAGACGGCTTTTCCAATTTTATTTTATTTTTTTTTAAGATTTTATTTATTCATTTGACACAGAGAGAGAGATTACAAGTAGGCAGAGAGGCAGGCAGAGAGAGAGGAGAGAGGAGGAAGCAGGCTCCCCGCTGAGCAGAGAGCCCGATGTGGGCCTCGATCCCAGGACCCTGGGATCATGACCTGAGCCAAAGGCAGCGGCTTTAACCCACTGAGCCACCCAGGCGCCCGGCTTTTCCAATTTTAAAATGAAACTTAAGTACCCAAGGAAAGCAAAAGAAGAGGTTTAGGAATCAAAGCAAATATACAGCAGCAACTGCAGAAATCCAATCTGGACAACAGGGTCTTAAATGCATTCAGACACTGCCACGGACCCTCCCACCTTCCACAGAACAAGGACCTGGCCATGGAAGTCCCTCGTGGTTTCTCGGTTCTGCCTCTAGAAACAAATCCATGTTCATTCCAACAACTCTGATTTACACACAACATGCCATAAGGATAGGACTCCCTAAAAATGACAGACAGTAGTTTTTGGTGGGTAAAACTAAACCGCCTAAAAACTGCAACCACACGAAAAGTAGGTACACGATGAAAAGGATTGTTTCAGTTCATCAATTGGCCCAGAGGTATTTGTTTTAAAGATTTTATTTATTTGACAGAGAGAGACACAGAGAGAGAGAGGGAACACAAGCAGGGGGAGTGGGAGAGGGAGAGGGAGAAGCAAGCTTTCTGCTGGGGGAGCAGGGAGCCCGATGTAGGGCTCCATCCCAGGACTCTGGGATCATGACCTGAGCGTAAGGCAGACGCTTAACGACTGAGCCACCCAGATACCCCAGGCCCAAAGTTTTTAAAAAGCATTAAAAGCGGGGCGCCTGGGTGGCTCAGTGGGTTAAAGCCTCTGCCTTTGGCTCAGGTCATGATC
>LNAC01000069.1:3406907-3418117 GCA_002007465.1 Ailurus styani
AAATAAAAAATAAATAAAAAATAAAAAGCATTAAAAGCTTTTAAGATGCAGCCACTCTTACATGGTGTAGAAGGGGTTGAATTAAAAGCCAGGGGAAAAAAGGAATTAATCATTGTTTCCATCTCTTTTTTTCAAATGCACTAAGCAATTCCAATAGCACAAAAGGATACAGAGCGAATAGGAATTTCTCTCTTCTGTCCAACCCACTCCCACTTCCCAGGAGTAACCACTATTAATAGTTTCCAATATATCTTTCCAGAAGTGGCCTATGTACATGAATATATCTTTTCATACTGAACATCATGTCCTGCGACTTGCTTTTTTCATACTGTCAAACACATTAAGACAATACTTTCTCATTTCTTTGGGTTTTTTGGGGGGGGTTTTGTTGCTGCTGTTGTTGTTGTTTTAAAGATTTTATTTATTTATTTGACAGAGAGAGCTCACAAGTAGGCAGAGTGGCAGGCAGAGAGAGAGGAGGAATCAGGCTCCCTGCTGAGCAGGGCCCCCCCCCGATGCGGAACTCGATCCCAGGACCCCAAGATCATGACCTGAGCCGAAGGCAGAGGCTTTAACCCACTGAGCCACCCAGGCGCCTCTTTCTCATTTCTTTGAATACATGCCCCCGCCAAATAGAAGAAAGGAGGCCAGGAAGCTTTTACAATAAGGACATATGGAATGTATCTTCGCAAATTAGAGAAAATGCCATTTATAGCAATATATCACGAAGGTTGAGAAACCAGGAAAATAAGGGCAAAGATACAGAAAATCAAATTTACATGCTTACAGTGTTACAAACCTAACAGTAAAATTAAAAGTTATTAGGTGGGACTCAGTGTGCAGTTCTATTTGTGATAAATGAGCAGGACGTGAGAAGTAGTGAGGGACTGGATTAGGAAAGGTTCTAAATGTCAGCATGAGGGCGCCTGGGTGGCTCAGTGGGTTAAAGCCTCTGCCTTCGGCTCAGGTCATGATCTCAGGGTCCTGGGATCGAGGCCCGCATCGGGCTCTCTGCTCAGCAGGGAGCCCGCTTCCTCCTCTCTCTCTGCCTGCCTCTCTGTCTATTTGTGATCTCTCTCCCTCTGTGAAATAAATAAAAATAAAATCTTTAAAAAAAAATGTCAGCATGAATTTGGACTTGATCTGATGAACAACGGAAAATCATCACAGGTCCCTCAGCAGGACATAAATACGAAGGAAAATAACAGTGCTTTAAGGGGATTAATCTAGCACATGTGAATAGTTAGTTCAAAGGGAGCTAAGACTAGGGAAAGACAGCTTAACCATGAGTTAGAAGAGCACCGAATACACAGGTATGATGAGACAGAAAGGGTGCTGAGAAGGTAGGACACACAGTGAACATCTCAGAGAATGGAAAAATGAAGCTTAGTCAAATATTTGAAACTGGATACCTGAGAGAATGCTTCTGGCAAGACATAAAAGTACATCAGCTAGAAAACCAACCCATCTAGTACACCACACTACCAGAATGAAGAGTAGAAACACCTGATCACCTTGACTGATGTGGGAAAGGCATCTGACAAAATTCAACACCTTTTCATGATGAAAACAATCAGAAAACTAGGAACAGAAGAGAATTTCAACATGATAAAGCAACTTTATTTAAAAAAATAAAAAAGAAAAGAAAACTCAGAGTGAGCGTCATATTCAACAGTGAAAGACCAAAGGCCATCCCCCTAAAATCAGGAATAAGCCAAGGATGCCCACCTTCGGTAATGCTATTCAGTGGTGTACTAGAAGTCCCAGCCGGAGCAATTAGGCAAGTAAAATAAAAGGCATCTGAACTGGAAAGGAAAAAGTACAACTATCTCTATTCATAGACCACAGGACATATAAAACCCCAAAGAATCTACAAGAGTTACTAGAACTGATAAACACATTCAGCGAAGTTCATACAAGATCAACAGGTGAAAATCAGCTGCTTCTACAGAGCAGCAATGTACTATCTGAAAAGGAGATTAAAAAAACAATTCCATTTATAATAATACCCAGAAAAATAAAATACCTAGGAATAAATTTAACCAAGACTCGAACTCTGGAAAGCGTGAAAACACTGAGAAAAAAGCTAAAAGAAACCTAAATAAATGGAAAGATAGGTTGATGGATTAGAAGACTGGCTTAGTCAAGGTTCTCCAGAGAAAAGAACAAAGAACAGGGTGTGTGTGTGTGTGTGTGTGTGTGTGTGTGTGTGTGTGTGTGTGTGTGTGTGTGTTGTGTGTTGTGTGTAAATGAACCTTGTATTCCTAGTTTCCTGTCGGGGTGGTGGGGGAGAAGTAATTTGTTATAAGAAATTGGCTCTTGCATTATGGAAGGTGTAAGCCCTCAGCTCTTCAGTTGGCAAGTTGCAAACCCAGGAGAGCTAGACATGTAGTTCCAGTGAGGGGAAAAGACCAATGGCCCAGCTGAACAGTCAGGTAGTTGACATTCCCTCTTATTCAGCCTTTTTGCTCTATTCAGCTTTTCTATTGAGTGGATGAGGCCCTAATGAGACATTAGGGAGGGCAATGTGCTTTACTCAGTCTACAATTCAAATCTTATTCAGAAGCACCCTTACCGACATACCTAGAATAACATTGGACCAAATATCTGGGCACCTCGGGGCCCAATCCGACTGACACACAAAATTAACCATCACAAAATACTTACTATCGTCATATCCAAAGTGACCTACAAATTCAATGCAATCTCTGTCAAAATTCCAACAACCATTTTTGCAGAAACGGAAAAGCTGATCCTCAAATTCATAAGGAATTTCAATGGGCCCTGACTAGCCAAAACAATATCAAAAAAGAACAAAGTTGGAGGACTCACACTTCTGGATTTCAAAAGTTAGTAAAAAGCTACAGTAATCCTGCCGGTGTTATACTGCACAAGCACAGACATAGAGACCAAGGACAGAATGAGAACTGAGAATTTAGAAAAACCTATAATGTATGGTCAATCTCTGACAACGGTGCCAAGATCATTTGATGGGGTAAAATCAGTCTCTTCAAAAAATAATGCTGGGACAAGTAGACATTCACATGCAAAAGAATCAACTTGGACCCCTACCTCTACAATACATAGAAACTAACTCAAAATGGATCAATAACCTAAATATGTGAGCTAAAACGACAAAACTTTTTCTTTTTTTAAGATTTTATTTATTTATTTGAGAGAGCAAGAGAAAGGGAGAGAGAGAGAGCGTGAGCTGGGGGAGGAGCGGAGGGAGAGGAAGCAGCAGACTCCTGCTGAGCAGGGAGCCTGATGTGGGCCTCGATCCCAGCACCCTGGGATCATGAACTCAGTCTAGGGCAGACCCTTAACTGACTGAACCACCCAGGTGCCCTGAAACAACAAAGTTCTTAAAAGAAAATATAAAGGCAAATCTTCATGATCTTGGATTTGGCAATGGATTCTTGGATATGGCACCAAAAGCATGAGTAACAGAAGCAAACAGTAAGCAGGACTTCACCACAATTAGAAACTTTTGTGCATCAAAAAATATTATCAAGAAAATGAAATGACAACCTACAGGATGGGAGAAATATTTCCAAATCATAAATCTGATAAGGGTCTAGTATCCAGATTATATTTTAACTCCTACAATTCAAACAACCAAAGACAAACAAATGCAATTCAAAAATGGCAAAGGACTTGAACAGACATTTCTCCAAAGATGATGCCAATAAGCATATGAAAAGATGCTCCACATGAGCCATTTGGAAAATGCAAATCAAAATTATGAGATACCCCTTCACACACATGAGGATAGCTGTTATAAAACAAAACAAAACAAAAATGGAAAATAACAAGGTTTTGGAGAGGATGGAGGTGGAGAAATTAAAACCCTTGTGCATTGCTGGTGGGAATGTAAAACGGTGCACCTGCTGTGGAAAATAATTTGGCAGTTCCCCAAAAAGTTAAAGACAGAATTACCATATGACCCAGCAATTCTACTTCTAGGAATATACCCAAAAGAGCTGGAAACAGGTATGCAAATGTTTGTACACCATTGTTCACAGCAGCACTATTCATAAGAGCCAAAAGGTGGATACCACTCAAATGTCCACCAAAGGAAAAAATGGATAAAATACACAAAGGGCAATATTACTCCACCATTAAAAGGAATGAAGTACTGATATCTGCCACGACTTGGATGAAACTTGAAAACATTATACTAGGTAAAAGAAGCCAGACCAAAAGGTCACATATTGTATGATTCCACTTACATGGAATATCTAGAATAAGTCAATGAAGAGACAGCAGATCAATGTTGCCGGGGGCTGGGCAAAGGAAGGTATAGGGAGTAACTGCTTCATGGATATGGGTTTTCTCTGGGGGTTTTGAAAATGTTTTTAGATCTACACAGAAGTCATAATGTTGTGAATATATACACTAAATGTCACTGGACAGGACACTTTAACATAGTTAATTCAGGGTGCCTGGGTGGCTCAGTCGGTTAAGCATCTGACTCTTGATTTCAACTCAGGTCATGATCTCAGGGTTGTGAGACTAAGCCCTGTGTTGGGCTCCATACTGAGTGTGGAGCCTGCTTAAGATTCTCTCTCTTCTAGGACACCAGGGTGGCTCAGTCGGTTAAGTGACCGACACTTGGTTTTGGCTCAGGTCATGATCTCAGGGTCATAAGATCAAGCCCTGTGTCTGGCTCCATGATCAGCACAGAGTCTGCTAGAGATTCTCTCTCTCCCTCCTTCCCATGCTCTCTCACTCTCTTTCTCTCTCTAAAACAAATAAATAAATCTTAAAAAAAAAAAAAAAAGATTCTCTCTTTCCCTCTACCTCTGCCCACTCCCCTACCCCCACCCCCAGCTTACACTCGCTTGGAAAAAAAAAATCAAATAATCTTATATTATATGAATTTCACTTCAATTGAGTGAAATCAAGAGAGACTTGTGCTTATACATGTGCGCATGCTCTCACACACACACACAAACAGCCCAAAAAGAAAAAGGACGTCAGGGAAGTACTAACTTGTACAAGACTATTGGAGAAAAAGTACTTGTTTGGGGTAACTCAAATCTAAACTGACCACCAGTCATCATGCAGCATGCTGCCAGCACCTACTCACACGGACTTTTTTTTTTAAGATTTATTTATTTATTTGGAGAGAGAGAACGCACGCATGCACAAGCAGAGCGAGAGGGAAAGAGAGAATCCTCAAGCAGACTCCCCACTGAGTGCGGAGTCTGACGTGGGGCTCGATCTCAGGTCACCTGAGCCAAAACCAAGAGTTGGATGCTTAACCCACTGAGCCACCCAGGCACACCTACTCAGGCAGATCTTTAAGTTGGCTTTGTCTGTCTGACCTTTGACCTCCCTTTTTGTGTAGAAAACCTGGATAGTGGGAACAGTGCTCCGTAGCACAGAACCCACCACACGTTAACCTCTGAGTAAATCTCAACTTTCCAGGGCTTCAGTTTCCACATCTGGAAAATAAAGTAAACCATAAGCTTTGGTACGACCATCAGATGAGGTAACGCGTACAGGATTTGTTAGTAAAATGAAAAAAATATATAGAAATGTCAAACATTGTGACCTGCCTGTCCCAACAAAACTCGTCTGGAGATTGGGAGAAATGACCCGCGCGGTGGTTTCGGTGTGATCTTACTCGCTGTGCCACTCTGCGACTTCTACTTCCTCCTCAGACTAACTTCTACTTCACAAGGTGGCACCAAGGGTTCCACGAGAACGTATAACAAAGCACGTCACATGTCATCAAGTGGCAGCTGAAAAGCTTGGTTTTATTTACTTATCTTTTTAATATTTTACTTATTTCAGAGAGAGAGAGAGAGAGAGAACATGAGGGGATGGGGAGCAGAGGGAGAGGAAGAAGCAGGCTCCCCACTGAGCAGGAAGCCCCGTGCAGGGCTCGATCCCACGACTCTGGGATCATACCCGAGCCGAAGGCAGATGCTTCACCGACCAAGCCACTGAAAAGTCTGGTTTCAGAAAGCCACGTGTTCCAGGAAGAAAGTGGGAGTGGCTCGAGGTCCCGGCCCTGCTACTTAGCATCTGAGCTTGAGTAAGCTACCTTTCCCATCTGCAACACGGAGGCCAACAGACTTCACCTTCCAATCTCATTATTAGGCCCTTATAAGCTATATTAAGAGCTGAGTCTGAGTATCCTCATCAGCCGTAAGACATATTAATTCATACCTTGCAGAATTGTTGTAAACATACAGAAAGCACAGGGAAGTGCTCCGGGCCGTAACTGGCACGTGGCAGACACTATTAGTGCAGGTAGCTGTTCCCACGCCTGTGGCGAAGTCTATGCAGCACACGGTTAGAGCCAAGGACACAGATATGCAAGTACCACCCTTTAACCAGCATTTGTAAATAGAGGAGGAGTCATTTGCAAGTCAGTCGGGATTCCAGACGCAGATTTGGAACAAGTTAATAAAAGGAACAGAACAGCCAAGAAAGCTGACAGGTTAACCCCTAAATGAGAAGAAAGGTAGAAGAACCAGAATAACACAGGTTCCAAAGGTCCAAGGGAGAGAGTTCGGGAAGTAAGGCAGATGTACAGTGAGGGGACTAACAGGTCACCGTTTAAGAACTCCTTCTATACCCTCAAGTCAGAGGATATTAAAATGGTAAGATGAAGGAGAGAAATTCAAACATCTTTTCCAGGACTAATTTTCCTATGAAAGTTGTAAAATGATGTAGCCAGTTCGGAAGTGAGGGCCAACTACAGCACTTCGGTCTGTGATAAGACTGTGGCAAATGATTTGTTTTTAGGAAAGCTCTTTTTTCAGTTTTTTGTTTTTTTCTTTTTTTTTTAGTTTTGAGATAAAAGCAGAACAATTGATCTTAAGTAGGAATAAAGTCAAATCCCAAAATAAACATCAACCAAACAGGAGCAATGAGGAATCATCACATACAAAAGCAGGAGAATGGGGCTTGCACTGGTACTTGAATAACCAAGGCAGAATGGCCAAAAGAATTACTTCTGTAAGGCCACAGAATTCACCAGAAGGTGGTTAGTCACTGGTCACCTCGGAGAGATCAGTTTCATTCCCAAGAGATAAATACTAAAAGCCTGTTACTGGCAACGCTCTCCTTGGGGGGCCTGGGGAATGCTGATCCCATACAGTCACTGCCCTCCAATCTAACCTGCTGCTGCCTGGTCAGCCTCTCTGCAGGCCCCTAGGCAATCGGCCCTCTTCTCGCTGGAGCCTAGACTGGTCCCCACAGCCGCCTCCTAACTGGGTGCTTGCCCTGAGGCCTGCTGCCGCCACCAGCTCTGCGGGCAGTCTGGGAACCCGTGTGTCTTGGACTGGAGCCGGGGCCTCCTATCAGCCAAGAGTGAATCTTGCAAGGGTCTGTGATTTCCAAGTTTTTCACAGTGAGTTGAAATTAAAATGGAATTGAGAAAATGCTTAAGGAAAGAAACAGGTGGGTTTAGAAACTCTGGTCAAAAAGTAAACAGAACAAAAGGAAGGCACTGGACAAGGTCAGTAGCTGGATGGGACAGGAGACAATGTTGTTGCTATTTTATTGGGGACACGCGCATGGCTACATGGAAAGTGGGAACTCTACACAATAGAACAGAGCTTCTCAAAGTCGTCACCCAGGGATGTTATCCAAAGGATAGGTCTAGGTGCGTTGATTTGTGGAGCCCGTTTACTTCCTTGGTATAAATACCCGCACCGTGATGATTTCAAGCGACCAATATGAGGTCACTGGACACAGAGTTGGGAAGAGATGTAAACATTTAGATGGAAAGGCAGCACGAGCTGGCTCTGGCACACCCAAGTCTCTACATTGCCACCAAACTCCTGGGTGATGCAGCGGCTGCTAGTCCACGGGCCGTATTCTGAGTCTCAAGAGAATTGAAGACAATGAAGGTGTCTGGGGCTTAGGCCAGAATAAAGGAAATGTGAGATAATTTCAAAGAGCAATTTCAAAAAGCAACTCTTAGCTCAGGGTTTCTTGAGCTCAGCATTATTGACATTTGGGGCCAGACAGCTCTTTGTTTTGGGGGGCTATCCCGTACTTCATAGAACTTTCGGCAGCATTCCTGGCTTCCACCCACTGAGGCCAGGACATCCTCCTCCAGCAATCACCATCAAAAAGCTCTCCAGACACCACGGATGGAGATTCAGCTCTAAGAAATGAAGGAAGAAGGGAAGGGTGGTACCTCTTAAATCAAGAGAAAAGAGATAATGAAGAGGAAACACAAAAAGCAAAAAAATAAGACATTTCCTTACAAAAACAAAAAACAAAAACCCCCCATCTCTTTTCACAGCAGCAGGCTCAGCCAATTGGAAAAGAAGCTATATATTTAGAAAGGATACAGGGAGGACTGAGTTTAAAACATCAGGAGGGTTCTGGAGGGTAAAAGAAAGGTTCTGACCTCACACAATGGGTCCATTGACTAAGAAGTAGATTCAAGGCTATCTTGGGCTCTTAGACTCAGAACTGCTTGGGTTCAATCCTGGCTGTGCCATTTGCTAGGTGGGTGATCTTGGGCAAATTGTTTAACAAATATAAGCCTTCCTTTTTTTTTTTTTTTTAAGATTTTATTTATTTATTTGACACAGAGAGAGAGATTACAAGAAGGCAGAGAGGCAGGCAGAGAGAGAGGAGGAAGCAGGCTCCCCGCAGAGCAGAGAGCCCAATGTGGGCCTCGATCCCAGGACCCTGAGATCATGACCTGAGCTGAAGGCAGAGGCTTTAACCCACTGAGCCACCCAGGCGCCCAAATATAAGCCTTCCTATATGAAAACTTCACAGAGTTGCTGCAAGCCCTGAGATAATATAGGTTAAGTTCTGAGTACAGGGTCTGGCATACACTACATTATACTAACGTTAGCTCCTACTACTACCAGCATCATTATTTTCCTTAAAAAAACATCTGCTTCACTTGGCTACTGCTTACATTTCTTCAAGGAAATATAACACATGGAAAGATCTTGCCTGGCGAGGCACTACTTGTCACTGCTTTTTACAAATATTGTACTCATTGTGTGAGCAGAAACTATCTGCAGCTGAAGAGGCATCAACTTGTGAGAGCCAACCAAACACTAACGGGCTGATGTTCCAAAAATCACAACTAACGAGACAAGGTAAACGTGAAGGAAAAGCCAATAAATCAAGAGAAAGCAAAAAGGACATTAAATTTTCACTGGAAGTGGCAGGTTTTCACAGGGCTCCAGTCAGTGTCAGGAACAGGTTGATGAATCCTCGTGCACCTGTCAAGGATGACAGGTTTATAAGAACCAACCTGACTTCAAGTTGTTTATCCTACAGTAACAGTAAATGTTGCTGCTGGGTTTTCTTTGTTTTGTTTTAATCTGAGTCAAGAACTGATTAAAACACAGAAATTTGTCTGTTAAGAAATCTCTGTAGATGTTCAAATTACCAGTCTGCAGTCTGGGGTGTTTAGCGATATCACAAAGTATCCTCTTTCAGACTCTAGTACATACTGAGAACATATTCCAAGGGTGCTGCATTTTTCTCACTAAAATTCTTGGGAGGCTATAAAGGGTTCTGTCTGTCCCGTGCACAACTGACCAATAAGGGAAGGGCTGCATTCTAGGTTTTAAATAGCTTCTGAGTGCCAGGGGAGGACAGCTCTTCTCAACCGGAACAATTAAAGACCCTTTAAGGGAAAGGCAGAGTGCTTCAGAGAATCCAAAATAGAGTCCATTCTAACATGAAACTCATCAAGACGAGGAAATCATTAAACTCTTTCTTCTGAGATGTGAACGGTGCTTTCCCTAGATAAGATTCCTTCAACCTAGCCTGCTAATTTCAAGCATTTTCATTAGCAGAAACAAAGGGGGCAAACATGATCAAGCATTCCAAGCTTATCGGGCTGTCTGTATAGGGCGAATCACTGGGAAGAACAGTGAATGTCATCACTCTGCAGGTGGCCAGGAGTCAGGGTACGCCAGCCAGGCACAGCCAAGCCAAGTTCCAAGTTTTCCCAAAATAGCTATGACTTACATACAAGTGCTCATCAAACACCTCACATACAAACCCTCAGAGTGCTGAGAGAGTGGTCACCACTCAGACTGTGGCAGAGGTAAGCGAAGATGCCCCCGATGAAGAGGCATGTGGTCCCCGGACAAATTTAAATATGACCTACTCTCTCTTAAAATAGCCTCTAAATCAACACAACTATCTCAAAACTCAGATTTTTCCCACCTGTTTTGAAGTCACTGTCCTAAAAACAAACAGAAATGACCCGTGACACCAGAGAAAATCCTGACTCAGATTCCAACGGGTGTTCGTGAACACCTAACAAGAGCATCTCCACTAGAAATCGGCAGCATGTGAGGGACCATCCATGTTACTTTCATTTTGGAGCCCAGGACCTGGAGGAGATTAAAAAGGAAATGTGTTCACTACACACCACGGGTCTCCTGTGTGGACGCAAAGAATAAACAGGCACAAAAGGTTTCCCACGTGGAAGTATCTGACAGCTCTGCATTGTAAATATTTTTATGAAATTCCTCGTTTCCAGACTCTCACTGGAATATTTGGCCCAGGTCTCGAAACAGCACAGCAGCTGAGGGGTGAGGAGGTGGTGTTAAGTTATAACTTTCGAAAGTCACATTAGAAAACATTCTCAAATTGCCCACTTAACCAAGTTTCTACATTATCAGCCTTTTGATTTTCTCCCAAACCAGAGTCCCACTCTCACCAACTGAGCCCAGAAATCCTTGTATTGATTTCAATCTTCTGAGATAATAGGAACAGGAAGGCATTTATGAGAATACCTTCTATTCATCGCTCTGTTCCTCCTCCCTCCTTAAAAATCTACTGATGAATGCACCGGGCAGGCTGCTCTCAGTTTATTCAAAAAAGAAAGAAAGAAAAGAAAAAAGAAAGGGAGTGCTGGGGTAAGGGAAGGGAAGGAGTGGTAGCCAGGACCCCTGGTCTTTCACAAGGTGTTCATCAATCCCGGCTTTAAGTCAGGTAAGTTCGGTCTGCTTTAGACACTTTAAAACAGTACTGCCATCCAAGGGACTGAAAACTGAAAACCACAAACCCCACCTAAGCTGCCCTCTTCAGAACTTTCTCACCCAGATCAGGGCCCAGGAGCGCTCCCGCTAAAGATCCCTGATGCACACAACCCCACGTCCTGCCCTTTATAGCTGGCTCTCCACAACACCGACTCCCCCTCGAACTTCAGGTCGCCCGGAGCCGAGGCTTGCAAAGCCCTCAGCGCCCCCCCG
>LNAC01000069.1:3418310-3453655 GCA_002007465.1 Ailurus styani
CGTGTCGGTCGGCTGCTCCCGCCGCGTCGTCCTGGTGCAGCTCCGCAGTCATGGCCGAGGCGCCCCTCCGCGGGTCATCCGGCTCCCGCCGCCGCCGCCGCCGCCAGCCCAGCCTCGCAGAAGGAGGAGGTGGAGGCGGAGGAGGAGAAAGAGGAGGAGGAAGAGGCCCCGCCCCGCCCTCCGCCCCGTTCGGGCCCCGCCTCCGCCCCAGAGCGCGCCGGAGGCTCGGCCCACACGCCCCGCCCCCGGCCTGCGCGCGCACGCAAGGCGCGCGGCCGAGGGCCGAGGGGCTCTGCGTACTCCCGCGCACGCCGCACTGTGACCAGGCGCGGGTCACGTGACCGCAGGCCCCGCCCGCAGCTAACGGCCAGCTGTACCGCCCCGGGGCGTTCGCGTTCGGGGCTGTTGGCGCCCGGGAAATGGTCCTGGCAAGGGCGGACGCTGTGAGCCCAAGTCCGGTTCTCGGCGCTCTGCCCTCAGCACCCACTCATCCGTAGGACTCGCTGCCGCCTCTAGCCTGCGGGCGGAAGAGCCCACACTGCTCTCCCCCGGGGAACCTGTGTGGGGACCGCGCACTGGATGGTTTCCCACCTGGCCGCGCCGCCGCTTCGAAGTCCGGGCACAGGAAGGACTCCTGTCGTCTTCAAGGACAGGCGGAGGCTGAGCGCTGCGGTCTTGCACCAGACGGACCAGACCTTCCAAGCGCGGTTGCCCAGCGTGGTACCCGAATGCCCCCGGGCCCGGCGAGCAACAGTTGCCGAGTTGTCCCATGTTCAGTTTTCTGCAGTTCCAACCACAGTTCTGTCCTATTTCGTTAGGTGTGAGCCAGATGCGATGAAAACATATTAAAGGCTAAGGTGGCCCCCCCGCCACACCCAAAACTGTATTTTCAACAATTCGGTGGAAATTTTAACTACTAACCATGTTGCACATTTATTCACATGTATCACGATGACAATCCAGTTGGCACCCCGTGGGCTGTCCCCAGTGTATGTGGAGACCGGGTGTGGAAGAGCCTCCTCTAGGGGTAGGGTTATACCATTTTCCTGGTGCAGGCCCCTGGCAGCATCTTGGGTGTGAATTGGATGTGGAGGGTGACCTTTCCTGTGCTCCTGGCATTGTTGTCCATGTGATTGTGATGTTTCACCTGCAGGGCTTTCTAGTCTGCATGTGAGCACAGCTTGTGGCACGAGGAAACAGGTGCAGCGCAGGGACGGCTCCCCTGGGAGAAGATGTGGCTAGTCTCGGGAGGCTGGGCCATGACTGCGGCTACTTCTTACTTACCTGGACACACAGAGGTGCCCCTTTCCCTGACAGGTAAACTGGCAGACTGATCAGAATCTTCCACCCTCAACAGGCTGACTGTGTGCGTTTGTCTCATGGTTGCAGGACTTTGTTTATGTCTTTGCCTCCCCAGAGCTGTGCGCATGGCCTCAACTCAGCGGCCATTGCAAAACAAATTGATTTCTCAGTCTGGCTTATTTGCAGCATTGCATACTTCTAAATTACTAGAAAGTTCTATTTCTGTGTCTTTACCATGTCTCTGGGGCAACTCTTTTTTTTGCGCATTCATTTTAGGAAATTGCTTATTTAATGTGAGCAAATGGGGTGGAAACCTGTAACTTATTCACGAAAATTTCCTTAAAAGACCATCAGAGACCACCTATGCCCATTTTTCTGAAACAGATATATACAGACCACTTGATAAATACAGGCCCCTGAATTTTGATTAACCATCTTTCTGCTATGTGGTTCTAAACAGAACTCCAGATCTAATAAATTGGATAACATCAATTTGAGGGCTCTAGATCTGATAAATCCTTTTAGCCTCCTTGGGTTTCAGTACCACCTGATCTTGGACATGGTAATCAGCTAGAGACACCCTGTCCAACTGGAGTATTTCATGAACAATCTACGTCAGTGCTTGGCCATCAGTTGGCAAGTTTCATGGTGATCAAGTATCAAAAGTGGACATCATGGAACATGTGCTGTCACCACAGTAAGTCCCTTCTTATTCCTCCTCAATACCCATACATGAAGGTTCCAGAATAATTACATTATTAGTTGATAATCCACTTCAAGAGTGTTCAGGAAAATAAATAATATTGATAAGGAGCAATAGCAAGTAATTGACATATTTAAAAAGGTAATAGTTTTCAGAGTATTTTCCTGACGAAGAAATTGAATTTTTTTCCTTTCTCTGGAAATTTTTTGTCCCATGCTTTTACTTTTCTGAGTCAATTTATTTATATTTATATGAGTCAATTAATTTATATTTCTGCTTCTGATTTACCTCACACCCAAAATATAGTTTGTATTATAGTAAAATCACCCATTTCAGTGTTATTGAATACTTGGGTGGAGCTTATGTGGGATAAATGACAATGAAAAGCGTTAGGAAGAGAATAAAGGGAAAAGAAGGATATGTATACTTCTATTCTCTGCCTTATTGTGTAAATAGTGGTTGCCACTCACTGGCTTTGGAGCAACTGGATCTGAAAGCTGAAGGCTGAGGCTGATGGACAGGTATGACTGTTCTTTGAGCTATGGATTCCTTTCTAGGAATAATGGAGTCACAAATGTTCTTACGTAAGGGCCAGTTTCTTAGCAGTAGGAAAATGGCCTTTCTCACTATTTTGGAAAGAGTATGGATATTTCTGTAATAACCCCTAGATTAAAGAATTAGATGATATACAAGGTTAAGTTCTAGGTATTGAGAAAGTGTTTCAGAAAAGGCTCCCTTTGGCTATTTGAAAAGTAAATGCATTTCTAGTCTTCCTGAAATGTGTACTGTAGGCAAATGTAGTTTGTGGGGAATCAAACCAACTTGCAATAAAATGAGTGAGTTCATTTCCATTTTAGAGATATTTGGCCTTGGTATTCAAAATAACCACCTCAGTCCCCTTCTTTTTGTTTCTCTGGAAAATGTAAACAAATACTAAAACAGCAGCAACAACAAACCCTCTTAAAATCAGTTTTCCTCAGAATTCGTAGAAGCCTTTAACTCCTGGGATTCAGTTTTCCTTTTATAAGAAAGTGAAAATAATTTAGCCTCCAGATTGAAAGGCGATAATAAAATAGAGAACTAGAAATAAGCCCATATCTTCAAACTTAATTTTTGACAGACAGCATTGTAGACCAGTGGGCATAGGACAGATTCCTAACAAATGGTGCTCAGACAGCTAGTTTTCCATATAAAAAATTAATTTTGAACTCTTACCTCATAAATAGAAATCAGTTTTATGTAGATTAAAGACTTGAATGTAAAAAAAGCAAAATTAAAAAATTTTAAAACACTCAGTTGGAGAATAGATTTTGAGGACAGGGGAACTTTCTTAAATCAGATGCAAAAAGTACAATCCATGGTAGAAAAGATCGATAATTTCAATTGTGTTAAAATTAAAAATTTCTCTTCATCAAAAGGTTACCACTAAAGAAATGAAAATATCCATAAACTGGGAGAAAATATTTGCAATGCATACATGTAACTGATAACATTTTAGTATCTAGAACAAAATTTCCAAACCTGGGCACTGGTACCATCTTGGGGCAGATACTTCCTTGTTCTGGGGGCTGTCCTGAGCATTGTTGGACAGTTAGCATCATCTCTGGCCTCTCCCTACCAGGTGCCAGTAACTCTCTGCTATCCACCTGTAATCATCAAAGACGGCTCCAGACATTGCTAAGTGTTTCTTAAATAGCAAATTTCTTCTAGTTGAGAGGTTCTCTAGTTGAGAACCACCCATCTAAACTAGGTGAAAAACTCTTATGAAAGAGACAGTACAATTGAAGAAGGAGCCAAAGGCTTCTGTAGGGACTTCACAGATAAGGAAACCCAAGTGTATAAAAAGATTCTAAACTCACTAATAATCAGGAACACAGGAATGAAAACCACAAAGATGCCATGTCGTGCATACAATTGACAAAAGTTTTAAAATACCAAGGTAAGTGTTGGCAAGAATGTGGAGCAATGGGAGAACTCCTGCACACCGTTTGATAGTGTAAATTAGCACAACTACTTGGGAAAACAGTTTGACATCAAGTACTAAAGTTTGAAGCTGTGCATGCCTTACAGCCAGCACTTCCTAAATGTTATCTTAGAAAAGTTCTTAAACACTGTTACCAGGATATACATACAGAAATGTTCATAACACTTTTAATAGCAGATGAAATGAGAATCAACCTAAATATATCAACAGTAAAACTGATCCATTTTTTGTGTAGTCATTCAATCAAAATCTATACAGCAGGTAAAGTGAATGAATTACACCTATGCAATATCGTGAATGAATCTCAGGAATATAGTGTTGTAGGATAAAGAGCAAATCACAGAAGATGGCATACAATATGATACCATTTGTACAAATTACAAAAATTGTCAATATATTGTCTAGGGCCATAAACACATGATTAAACTACTAATAAGAGCCTAAATGTTATAAACACAAACTTTGCAGTAGAAGCTCTGAGGGAAGGGGGGGAAGGGAGGAGAGGAGAAGGGACATATAGGGGAATTTACAGATACCGGTAATGCTCTATTTTCATAAACCAAGTGGTAGATATGAGGGTTCGTCATATCATTTTACATACATTTTATTAGCTACTTAATAAAACATTAAAAGAACATTATTCTAAAATCAAGATCAAAAGGATACCATCTTCCCTCTAATGTTTCTGTGCCCTCCAAAAATATAGAAAAACACAATCTCTGTAGTTTACAAAGATTACTCTTTTATGCTTGGTGATGCATGAGGCAGCATTTTAACATTCTGAAATTATCATGTGACTATCTTCAAAATAAATGAAAAATATTACCACTCCATTTTATGTAAAGTGTGCCAAAAATCCAGATTTTTAGGTGACACCCAATGAGTTAGTCATTCTATAAAACATTTTCCCTTTTAGCTTCTGAATTTGGGAAAAGACTTCTGTGTCAAAGTTGGGGCCTCCTACAGAAACCAGAAATCTGCTTTAAGTTAAAAGCCAGAAAACTACCTAGAAAAAGCAAATGGAAGCTTGTATATAATGCAGCAAGTACTGGAGCATAAATTGGAGCTTAGGGTGACTTAATTTTTCACTCAGGACACCACTGAAGCGAAAAATCTTTCTCCTCAAAATACCGGAATTTGAAAAAAAATAGATGTGGCAAGAGCAACTAATACCAACT
Organism: Ailurus styani; assembly: GCA_002007465.1. Taxonomy (NCBI): domain Eukaryota; kingdom Metazoa; phylum Chordata; class Mammalia; order Carnivora; family Ailuridae; genus Ailurus; species Ailurus styani. The sequence continues at coordinate 3,423,478 of LNAC01000069.1, forward strand.
TGCCTTCAGAAATGCAAATGTTTTTACTGGTCTGGTACTTGACTCTGGAAGAAAAGAGAACATTTTTAGAGGAAGTAATGACTTTACTGAGCATTTATAGGCTAGGTGGTGTTCTGAGAGGTTTGCATTTATGAATTCATCCTCACAATACCCTGTGAAGTAAGTGCTATTATTATTAATACCTCACTCTTGAATGAGGAAACCACTACAGAAAGGTTAAGTACTTTGCCCAAGATTTTTTTTTTCCCCCAAGATTTTTCTACTTATAAAGACAGAACCATGGTTCTAAACTAAGCAGTCTAGCTTTCTTTCTATGGGCTGAGGTAATAAAAAATAAGATTCTGGATGAATAACTAGAAGAAAGGGCCTGTTAAGATTTCTCTGAGGAGGCGCCATTTTAACGGAGTTGACAGAGAGAAAGACAATGGGACTCTGGGCCCTCTATCAAAGACTAGTTATGGGTGGGGTAACACAGGTCCCAGTTTGCCTGGGGCAGTTATAGTTTACCCCTGTTTTCCCAGCATGATTATTAGTAGCTTCTCCTTTCTCAAATTTCTAGGTTTGGATGATAAATTGTATGGTCATTTTACTTACAGAGTTTATCTTTTTTTTTTTTTTAAAGATTTTTATTTATTTATTTGACAGAGAGAGATTACAGGTAGGCAGAGAGGCAGGCAGAGAGACAGGGAGAGGAGGAAGCAGGCTCCCCGCTGAGCAGAGAGCCTGATGCGGGCCTCGATCCCAGGACGCTGAGATCGTGACCTGAGCCGAAAGCAGAGGCTTTAACCCACTGAGCCACCCAGGCGCCCTACAGAGTTTATCTTGAACTTAAGCAATTCCTTAAAGAATACCTCCCAAAGTCTCTGAGGTATAGCTAAAATGCAAATCTCTAGCCAAGTCTGATAAGTATGCCTCACTAACAAGAATTGGTTAATCTGTTTCTAAAGAACACAGCTCCAAGGAATAGAGGGCACCCCATTGAAAGTGCCTGGAACCACTGCCTTGAGTCCCAGGCCCTCAGGGGACTATAGCTTTTTCAGTTTTGTAAGCCAGCCTCTGTGGCATTGAAGGCCTAGAGGTGCCTGAGAGCCGTCCCTGGAGAGTGGTAGACAATGTAGAGTTAAAAGGAGGGAAAATCTTTGATGGTCTCTGCCCGAGGGGCAGAAGTTGAATGGGGTTTTCTGTCCCCCTGGGAGAAGAGAGTGTTAAGCATTTTGGACCTGGGAGGTTGAAGGTAAGAACTTCAAACTTCTGAGACAGTTGTTTGTTGTCGTATTTATTGTTTCCTTTACTTCCCCAGAGTAACAAGAAACGTAAAATCAAAGGAACAGGGTGCTGAACAGACCAACTGGACTCTTCAGCCATTTTTGTGAGGAGCCGCAACCCTTAGAGGGGGTGTCCGTTGTTTCAAGGAGTACAGGTAAGTACTGCGTTCCCCGAGCACACCGTTCAGAGAGGTGGTCTGTGCGAGTCAAAGCGCTCTAGTACCAAGGAATGAAAAAGATTTAGAAAAGTACTTCGCGTAAAATTATTAGTCATGCTATCTGAAGCAGAGAATTCTCAACTTTTAGTCCCACTTCATGAAAAGGTAACAGTGATCCCAACGATTATTGTATGCTAAATCTCATCAATCATTTCATTGGCAAGTCAAAGAGGATGGGACAATGGCAAAAACAACACCGACTTGATCGTGGTGAGTAGGTCCGTGATCTGGTATAAGCTCATTGGGAGAACATGGTGAAAACATTTTCAACGTTATGAAATGACACTTAAATAAGTTTTGAGTTTTACAAAAACGGAATTTGCATTGCTCAAACTGGATAGGATAAAGAGCCCCCTTTCTATCACTCTATGACAAGTAAGCCTATACATTCAGAACAGACTATAAAGAGCCCTGCAGGGAGGCTTCTTGAAACAAAAGTTTACAGATGTGACATTTTTCTTTCTTTTCTTGGCTAGGAATTCATTCTCAGTATTTAACAGTATTAGAAAAGCTATAACATAACTTTTGGCTTTCCTACCCATGTACATATTTTAGTTAGGAATCTCTGTGTTGGTTATAAATCTAGGGGCACCTGGGTGGCTCAGCCAGTTGAGGTGTCTGACTCTTGATCTCAACTCAGCTCTTGATCTTGGAGTCATGGGTTTGAGCCTCGCATTGAGCTCCATGCTGGGCATGGAGCCTACTTAAAAAAAAAACAAAACATGGGGCACCTAGGTGGCTCATTGGGTTAAAGCCTCTGCTTTCGGCTCAGGTCATGATCTCAGGGTCCTGGGATCGAGGCCCGCATCGGGCTCCCTGCTCAACGGGGAGCCTGCTTCCTCCTCTCTCTCTGCCTGCCTCTCTACCTACTTGTGATCTCTCTCTCTCTGTGTCAAATAAATAAATAAAATCTTAGAAAAACAAACAAACGAACAAAAACAAAAACAAAAAAACCAAAACACTAAGTGCGCCCAGGTGGCTCAGTCGGTTAAGTGTCCAGCTCTTGATGTCAGCTCAGGTCGCGATCTCAAGGTTGTGAGATCAAGTCCCATGTTGGGCTCTGCACTCAGAAGGGAGTCTGCTGAGGATTCTCTGTCTCTTCCTCTCCCCCTGCCCCTCCCTGCCCCCACACTCACACTCCCTCTAAATAAATAAATCTTTAAAAAAAAAAAAAAAGCAGAGTCAGAACACAGAAGAAAGGTCTGACAATGGGTGCCTGGCCCAAATTTTGCAGCTTTACCCAGGCAACAGGCCATAGTCACAGCATGACATGAGGTGGCAGAAGTGCTGATAGAAGACCAAGCAGGCTTCTGGCCTGAAGAACCACAAACCAGAGGTTAGGACAAATACGTTAACCCAAAAGCGAGGAGGGAATTGTGAAAAGGAGAGAGATAGAGAGAAGGATTCCTAGGTCTTTGTGCAGACTCCACCCAGGTCCCTGCTGACCCTTCTACCACAGACACAAAGCACCTCAAAAAGGACAAAAGAAATCAGATGAGCTCTGTGCTGTTGCCTACATCCAAAAGAGACCGTTTGCAGTTTGAGTCTCACCGAATTAATTCACTTCTAATGCACCAAAACATCAACATTCACCGGAGGAGGTTTTTACACACACACACACATCCTCTCTACCCTTCAGACATAACAGAATTCACAGTCTCAGTAAAACATAGTATGCAGGACGCAATCCAAAATTACTTGATATATAAAGAACCAGGAAAATACGACCCATTATCAAGGGAAAAGACAGGCCAGATCAAGATGTTAGAATTAACCAGACAAGAACATTACAGTATCTATGATTAACTATACTCTGTGGAGTAAAGGAAAATATACTCATAATAAATGAAAAAACAGAAAAACCCCAACAGATAATTATAAAATATAAACAAGAACAAAATTAAAAACCTTCAAACTTAAGCATTCAGTATCTGAAATTAAAAAGTCATTGAATTGGCTTTATAGTAGGGTACGCATTGTGTAAGGGAAAACTATAACATTGTTTTATGGTGTGTGTCTATTTAGATGTAATACATATGACAATGAGCATAAATAATGGCAGGGCTGGTAAATGGAACCAAATGATTGCAGGATTACTACATTTTATGGAAAAGTACAGTAGTAACTCTAAAAGACTATGACAAGTTAAGAATGTTTATTTTAATTGTTAGCATAACCACTAAGTAAACTGTGCAAAAAGTATAGCTAAAATGCTAATAGGAAAAAAAAGTAAAAATAAATAAATAAATAAAATGCTAATAGGTAGGGCACCTGGGTGGCTCAGTTGGTTGAGCAGCTGCCTTTGACTCAGGTCATGATCCTATGGTCCCAGGATTGAGTCTGCATTGGGCTCCCTGCTGAGCAGGGAGTCTGCTTCTCCCTCTGACCCTCCCCCCTCTCAGGCAATCTCTCTCTCCCATTCTTTTCCTCTCAAATAAATAAATAAAATCTTAAAAAAATAAAATGCTAATAGGTAGTCTTTCATGGATATTAAAAATTAAAAAATCCAAAAGTAGGCAGAAAAGGAAGAATAAAACGGGAGAATATAGAAATCAAACAATAAAATGAGAGATTTAAATCCAACCATATCAATAACTACTTTAAGTATTAGTGGATCAAATATTCCAATTAAAAAGCAGAAATTAACAAAACAAAATTAAAAGGAAGACCCAAATATACTATATGCAAGAGATGAACTTTATTTATTTTTTATTTTTTATTTTTTTTAAGAGATGAACTTTAAATATAAAGACCCATGTAAGGAGAAGATACACCATGTGCCATGGACTGAATGTTTCTGTCCCCCCAAATTCATATATTAAAACCTTAACCCCCAATGTGATGGTATTAGGAGGTGAGGCCTTCCAGGGGTGATTAGGTCATGAGGGTGGAGCCCTAATGATGGAAGTAGTACCCTATAAGAGACCCCAGAGAGCTCCCAAGTCCTCTTTCCATTATGGGAAGATACAAGAAGTTGGCAGTCAGCAACCCAGAAGAGGTCCCTCACCAGAACTTGACCATGCTGGCACCCTGATCTTAGACTTCCAGCCTCTAGAACTGTGAGAAATAAGTTTCTGTTGTTTATAAGCCACCCAGTCTATGGTATTCTGTTATAGCAGTCCAAACAAAGACACTGTGTAAACAGCACAGAAAGGCTGGAGTAGTCATTAGTATCAGGCAAAATAGACCCTTGACCAAGAGCACTATCAGAAACAAAGAGTGTCATTTTATTTTATTTTATTTAAGATTTTATTTATTTATTTGACAGAGAGAGAGAGAGATCACAAGTAGGCTGAGAGGCAGGCAGAGAGAGGAGGAAGCAGGCTCCTTGCCAAGCAGGGAACCCGATGTGGGCCTCGATCCCAGGACCCTGAGATTATGACCTGAGCTGAAGGCAGAGGCTTTAACCCACTGAGCCACCCAGGCGCCCAAAGAGGGTCATTTTATAATGGCAAAAGCATTGATTCATCAAGAAGACATAATAATCATAAATGTGTATGTGCCTAATAACAGAGCTTCAAAAATACATGAAGCAAAAATTGAAAGACTAAAAAGAAGAAACAGACAATTCCATAATAGTAGTAGATTTTAACACCCCACAGGAAATGGTCCAACAAGAGACAGAAAAAAACAATGAGAATATAATCTGAACAGCATTATCAGACAACCTTCATCTAATTAATATTCACAGAATATTGCAGCCAACAATAGCCGAATACACGTTCCTTTCAAGTGTACTTGGTGCTTTTTGCAATGAATCCTATGCCAACCCATAAAACACCTCTGAATCAAAATTATTGAAATCATAGAATATGTTTCTTGACTACAGTAAAATTAAGTTAAAAATACATGTGGTCCCCAACTTTTGATGATTCCGCTTATGATTTTCAATCTTATGGTGATGTGGAAGCGACATACATTCATTAGAAACTGTACTTTGAATTTTGATCTTTTCCTGGGCTAGTGCTATGAGGGCTGACTGTGTCTCATGATGCTGGACCACAGCAGCTCCCAGTCAGATCACAAGGGTCAACAACTGATCCACTTATAATCATTTTGTACCCCTACAACCATTCTGGTTTTCACTTTCGGTATAGCATCAATAAATTACATGAGTATTAAATACTTTATTATAAACCAGGCTTTGTGTTAGGTGATTTTCTCCCACCGTAGGCTAATGTAAGTGTTCTAATAAAGTTAGCCAGGGGAAGCTGTGGTGTTTGGGAGGTTAAGTATATTACGTGCATTTTCCACTTAATGGTATTTTCAACTTATGATGGGTTTATGGGGATGTAACCCCATTATAAGTCAAGGAAGATCTGTACGATATCTAGAAAAACATCTCAAATTTTAAAATAAACAACTTTTAAATAATCTAGGGGCAAGAAAAATCACAAGGAAAATTAGAAAATATTTAAAAGGAAAAGGAATGAATATACAACATATCAAAATTGGTGCAATGCAACTAACCCAGTACTTAGAGGAAATGTATGGTTTTATTTTATTTTTTTTGATGTAGGTGACACACAATGTTACATTAGCTTTGTATGTACAACATAGTGATGCAAGAAATTTATACATTATGCTACGTTCACCACAAGTTTGGCTACTGTCTGTCCCGATACCTCACTATCACATCATTAGCTGCATTCCTAATACTGTGACNAAGTTTGGCTACTGTCTGTCCCGATACCTCACTATCACATCATTAGCTGCATTCCTAATACTTGACCTATTCTTTTTTTTTTTTTAAGATTTTATTTATTTATTTGACAGAGAGAGAGAGATCACAAGTAGCCAGAGAGGCAGGCAGAGGGAGAAGGGAAAGCAGGCTCCCACCAAACAGAGAGCCCAATGCGGGGCTCGATCGCAGGACCCTGAGACCATGACCTGAGCCAAAGGCAGAGGCTTCAACCCACTGAGCCACCCAGGCGCCCCTACTGTGACCTATTCATTCTATATCTGGAAGCCTGTATCTTCCACTCCCTGTCACCTGTTTTGCCTAACCCTCCATCCCCCACCCCTCTGGCACCCATCCATTTGTTCTCTGTATTTATAGGTCTGGTTCTGAAAAGGCTACATACTGTGTGGTTCTACCTGTATGATATTCTAGAAAAGGCATAATTTTCTAACATTAAAATTCTATATGGTTTTTAGTAATATTGTTTGTGACTTTTCAGAAGTGGAGGACCAAGGCTTTATTTATTTCCACTCTTAGGAAAAAAGTAGGGAAGTGACCCCCTTAAAAAGTCACTGAGTCTTTGGGAACCTCAGGGGCCCCTAGGGACCAAGAGTTTGGAGAAGCAAGAGTTAAGGAAGTAAGCAGGGAGGAATTTGCTGACAGTTGCAAGCAGAGTAGAAACAGATTAGACCGGGTGGTATTGGGGAACCTGAAGACGAATGTTTAGAGCAAAGAATGAAGACCTGTGAATCGACTCATGGCGTGGCTCTGAAGTTGTGGAAACGTGCACTATGGAGTAAGACATACCGGAGATTGGCTGGAGTTCTCCCGGGCTGCAGATTCAGTGGCTGCCACAAGGCGGCGCTCTGACCACATCTACTTTGGTCTTCACTCTGCTTTTCATTGTCCCACTCCTCCCTCAGTCTTTAAGGGCTCTAACTAGAGGTCTGTCACACTCCAGCCATAGTCAGCCAGCCTATTATTAGTGCCAAGCCTTCCGCCTGGAGCAATGACAGTGTAAATTTCAGCAATGGCAGAAAGGGGACAAATACAGCTGTTGTGCATTTTAGAATAATTGCTACAGGCCATTTGGAGACAGCTTTATAATAATGGCACTTATACAGACTTATACAATATTTCCCTTTTCTGTTTTATACCCCCCTCAATACTTTGCAACATGAGTTTGTTAATCCACTCGTCTCATGAGTCTAGAATTATCTTCTCCCTAATTTTATTTGATTTTACTTTATTTATTTTTTAAAGCAACAGGCATTTATTTGGGCAGTTAGAGTTGCAAGCCAGAAGACAACAGATTCAGGTAGAGACCTGGGTTCTGTCTGCTTCCCAGTTTTACAAAGGAAGGTACCATCCACCCCTGTCATACCCTGTTCCTTCTGCTAGGAGCTCCGCTCTCCCTGCCCTCAGCTAATTGACGGTCTTTTCCCGGCACAAATGCCATTTGTGAAAAACCTCTCAGCCCACGCCAAGTCTGGCTCTTGTTTTTGCTTCCACTGTCCCCAGTTCACTCACCAGCTAGCTAGTGTTCGTGTCATTGCAGTCTAAGTATGTCTTATCTATCACCTCTGTTCCAAGTCCCTTGAACTCTTCTTATATTCCGCAGTGTCACCCACAATTCCCCACATAGTGAGCAGATGAATGGATAAATAAGGCAAGCTCTAATACATCCAAGCCCTTGTCTCATCCTAAGTCTACCGCAGGTTTGGAAATATCCAGAAACGTAGACCCGAGCCAGACTGTCTTCCTGGCTGCTATGGTTGACCGTGCCCCCTCCACAGAAAAGTTCTAAATGGGCCTACATGGAGAGGTCCTGAGTCCTGCACTGAGCCACAAATCAGGGAAGATTCCCAGAGGTGGCACAGCAAGACTTCAAGGCCCATCACCTGTGGCAACATGGACCACTGAGTCAGACTCCCTGCTTTCCATTGCAGTCAAAGCTGTGTCCTGCAGCTGATGTAGTCAGAGGCATGAAAAGAAGCAGCAAATCTGTGATTCCGTGTTCCTCTAGTTTGGGGAGCCCATCTCACTCCAGGTAACTGTGAGACCCCTGAATTTGAGGCACCCTCTGAGAGAATCAAAGAGGCACAAGCTACCTGTGTCTGTCTCCCACATTTTTCCTTTGCCCTGCTTTCTAGCTGGTTCTGAGCACACCAAATAAAAGCAGTCTTGCTTTGAAGATCCCGCCCATCCTTTGTGAGTTGGTGGTGAAAGAACAGCATATTGGATCGGCTGTGAAAAAGCTCGTCCTTTTCGGTGTCCTCTTTCTTGCATAAACCAAACTTCTTTTCTGCCCACTTGTTCGTTCTTCCCTCCCTCTCTTTCTCCCATCCTTCTCACATATTTAACAAATACTAACTAGGTCCCAAGCTCTGTGCTGGAGATACAAAGATGAATAAGGCACAGTGCTCTACCCTCAGGGAATTCACAGGATTCTGGAAGAAGTAGGGAAGTAAACAGTCTTAAGTTAAAAAACAGATAGTCATAATATACTTGAATAAGTGCTCTCATATAGGAGGTGTCCACGAGGCCCTGGAGGTTCAAGAAGAGGGCCGTGGTGCACTAGCAGATGCCCAGTAGTCAGCTAGTGGGAGGAGCCCTCACCGGTAGCAGTTGCTGATTTCTAAGTGTGGCTTAGGCCTTCCCATCCTGGCTGATTTCAAGCTACTAACCGGATGTCACTGAACACAGAGTTGGGCAGGGATGTACACAGTTGGGTCTTTTGCTGCAGAAAGAGCCAGCTCCGGCATACAACCACGATGTCACCTTCTAAGACCCTGAGCAGAAAATCCATTCAAGCTGTACCTGGCTTTCTGACCTACAGAACCATGAGCTCATAAATGAGTTTTGGTTTAGCTGCCAAGTGTGTGGTAATTTGTTATGTTGCCATAGAAAATTAAACAGAGCCTATTATACAGAGGTGAAAACTAAAGCTTAGAAATGGTAAGCAATTTGACCAAGGCTGTGAGCATCCAGCAAGTGTTGGAGCGGGGAGGGAAAATGACCTGTGTCAGGCTCGAAAGCCTGGAAACTTACTCCCGTGTTCTGCAACTTCCCATAGAAAACCGTGTCACGTGGCCATGAAGGGCCAGAGTCACGAGGGTGTCCTCTGTTTGTTTTTTCATTCATTCATTCATTCATTCATTCATTCATTCATTTTTAAGAACCAGATGTGCATTATTATTAAAAATGAAATTCTGAGCCAGAAGAAAATCAAATGTCGATTGTGGCTTTGGACTTGAAGTGGTGCCCCAGTGGTTACCTTGATGTTTACTTCAGAGGATAATGCTATGGACTGAGAGAAATTGCATATGGGTCTCTACTCATTAGATATTTGATTTTGGCTAAAGTATCCATTTCTACTTTTCTCCTCCAGCCTGACCAGATGTGCTCGAAAATTTGGTTTCCCCGAATATGTACATCTGTCAAAATTCCTGTCAATTTTAGCACAACTGCCAAGGGAGTGAACAAAGAGAGTTAGCTATTAACTTCAAAGAACTTTGTTGGAGAGGAAAAAAGATATTTAAGGTCTATTTTGTGAACTAATTGCATTTGCATATTTATGGGATTTACTGATATAGCAGTAATTAAAAACTATTTAGTAGTCTTAAAGGACACATAACTCAGTTGCTGTTTGCATAATAAACACTTCCTTATTATGTTTGCATAATAAACCCTCTCCCCCGCCTTCTTCTAAAAGACACTGGTCCAGCTAAGAGGTGTCATATCTTACTTGGAAATAATGGAGAAACAAAGTGCAAGGGCTCATGGGAATGTGGAGAAGGGGGCTACTGACAGAAATATATCTCTAGGTACTCAATGGTAGGCCTGACCTAACCCATGTTCAGGAAATAGCAGATTCAAACCTCAGATTAATAAGTATTTTTTTCCCCAGCTGATATATAGGAAGCCTGAATGCTGAGCTCCCAACAATTTCAATTTTTCATTTTAATACACCAGTCTGTTTTAAGGACCTGAATGGGATTCACCTCACATTCATCCTTCCTAAAGAATGTCTAAGGGTGGGGTAGTGGGGGTGAGATCCTCGAGGAATGGATAATAAGAAACAATGTGAGTAAAAAGTACTGTATTGAGGAGAAGAGACAGTTTTCATGGAAAATTAAAGGTTGAACAGGGAAGAGATACCAAATCTAAAGGCACTGAGTAAACAAAGTATATCCAGACAGGACAGTAAGGTTAGAAAAAGAACTATCTAAGCCCTCTGGTGATGTGGAACAGGGCGATCAAGGAAAGATCGGGAAGCATCTGTATATAAACTATTTTGAGGACAAGTCACTCACACAAAACCTTTCTCATCTTGGCAGAATTCATCAGCCAATAAAGAGCTGTAATGGGCAGGATCACCAGACCGTTGTTAAATTAGCTAATGAAGGTCGTAATGTACCTGTATTACACATCATTAGCAATGGCCTTCCAGTAACAGATGGGTATATGAGTAAGTGAGAAGAAAAGAGAGGGGAAGCGTGTCCCAGAAGGTTTGACTTAGAGCCATGGCTTACTAAAATGCGTGGCAAGAATATAATGTTGATCATCATCTCGATTAAACCTTTGCATAAAGCAAGCATCTGTGTTGCCTTCCCATAAAAAGTGCTGTGTACATGGATAGGCTGCCTGTAGCTTACCCTTCTCCTGATGGACAGGGCTGGGACCTTGATGGCCAGATCAATGCTTGGTGATGTTCTCTCTTGATAAGGCCCCATTTATCTGGCCATCCTCTCTAGAGGATATTTCTCAAACTTTCCATAACTTTGTATCAAATTTCCTCTACCAGATTACATTTTTTTCTGAAATATTTTCTTTCTTTTAAAGATTTTATTTATTTATTTGACAGAGAGAGAGAGACACACACAGCAAGAGAGGGAACGTGAGCAGGGGGAGTGGGAGAGGGAGAAGCAGGCTCTCCTGCAGAGCAGGGAGCCAGATGCAGGCTCAATCCCAGGACCCTGGGATCATGGCCTGAGCCGAAGGCAGATGCCCAAGGCGCCCCTGAAATATTTTCAAGTACACAGCAAGATGGGAAGAATAGTAGAATGAACTCCTCCCCGCCCCCCCCCGACCACACACACACACCCCATTTGAGAATAAACTGCCAACGTGATGCTCTGTCACCTGTGAGTACTTACGTGGTGATTTTTACAAACAAGAACATTGCATGATCTCAATTCCATCAAAATCAGGGAATTAGCATTGTTACATCATTACCATATAATCTATGGGCCCCAGTTTGAGTTTTACGAATTCTCCCCAAGATGTTCTTTGTAACAACAGGATCCAAGCCAGAATCACACGTTACCCTGAGTCGTCGAGTCTCTTTAATCTGCTTTTGTGTGATACAGTTTCTCAGTCCTTCCTTAACTTTCCTTACCTTGCACTCTTGAAGATGATATGCCCCACGGTATGGGGTTATCCAGTGTTTCCTCCTCAATAGATTCAAGTTTTGAATTTTTTGCAGGATGATACCAGAAACGCAGCTGTGTCTTCTCAGTTCCTCCTATCTTGCAGCATACAACTGCCATGATTGGTAATGTTAATTTTCATTGTTTGATTAAGGTGTTGTCTGCCAGATTTCTCCATGGAAAGTTTTTTTTTTTAAATCATTGTGATTAATGAATATCTTGTGTAAGTGTCCTGTTTTTCATCAAACTTTCACCAACTAGTTTTTATCAGACATTGATGTATCTTGAGGGAATAATCACCATGAAGATTCTAGCATTCCTTCTACATTTATTAGTTGGCACGCTAACTTAAGGAAAAGCCGTCTCTTCTTTGTATTCATTTATTTAAATCAGCATGGACTTGTGGATTAGTATTTTATTTAGTGGGTTATAATTCTTTACCATCATTGATTTTTTTTTTTATTTTTTTAAAGATTTTATTTATTTGACACAGAGAGAGAGACTACAAGTAGGCAGAGAGGCAGGNAAAGATTTTATTTATTTATTTGACACAGAGAGAGAGATTACAAGTAGGCAGAGAGGCAGGCAGAGAGACAGGGAGAGGAGGAAGCAGGCTCCCTGCTGAGCAGAGAGCCCGATGTGGGCCTCGATCCCAGGACCCTGGGATCATGACCTGAGCCGAAAGCAGAGGCTTTAACCCACTGAGCCACCCAGGCGCCCTACCATCATTGATTTTGATGCTCAAATTGTCCCAGATTCAGCCAGGGGGAGACCCTTTAAGCTGATTGCGTCCTTTTACCATGTCCCTATTATTCTGGTTACACTTCTTTACTTTGTGATGCAACGAGGTGTTCCAGGCTCCTCTTATGCTTCTCCTGTCCAGCCTTGAAATCGGTCATTTCTCCATTTCTTCCTTTTAGGTAGGTATGTTATTTAGAAACTAAGCTCTGGGTGTTGGGTGTACTTGTTGCTACTGGGGTGTCCCTCCCCCCAGACCCACTGGGAGACAGAGCTAGGGATGTATGTTTATAAGGACATGTGTACACATACATTTACATCTGTGTTTATTTCCATTTTCAGCTAACATATACTGAGAACCATGAATTCATACTGATACCTACAAAACCACCTCAACACCACAGGGTTTGTCCTAGTTTTCTCCATTTCCGTATTTGTAACTCCTGTCACCAGTAGTAGGACCCCAATTGGGCTACATTTTATTGGTAGATGAAAATTAAGATGAGAGCTTCAAAGATTCTAAACAAAGGGACTGAATAATTGGGACAAGAGGGATCAGGTATGTACGTTTCTCCTCAGTTTTCTCTATGAAACTCATCTCAATCCTGTGCCTCTACAGTCCCACTCACAGAAAAAGCAGGCAGACGCTGGAAATAGTATGAAATTTAGTTTTTGTTTCTAGAGCATCTAGGAGTCTACCAATGGCAGAGAGAGTTATATAGAATCATGCTTCTTTGTCCTTAATCATGAAGAGTGGATGGGTACTCGATCAGAAAGTGAAAGGAAAGTTTTATCAAATGATGTTAAACGTTAGTAACTCTCATCTTCAATAAGCCTGGAAGCATCCTCTCATACGTAGTTACTTTCTGAATTGTACACAGGGACAATTGAAGAAGCACTCCCACTTATCAAAAATCAATGTTTCTTTTAATTAAAGGGGCTTAGGAAAAACAAAAGACACTTTTCCCACTGTATTGTTAGCAGTTGTTCTTCATTAGACAATCCCAGGTCTCCATTAGCTTTGTGTAATTCCAGAGTCCGATAACCACTGTCAAATGCTGAAGATGTAGCTGCATAAGTCTGATTTAGAACAGCTATTTAGATCTCAATTATTAATGAAATTAGTGTCCTGAATGTCAGCAAGAGCACTGCCTTAGGTAAAGGCTGTAAAGGAAATCATATTAGTGTGGAATTTCCTCTCCTTAGGGGCTCCTCTTAGATTACATTATTCACTTAGCTATCTCCTGTCAGGGAAATTGAAATGTTGGCCATGATCTAAGCCTGGGGCAGAACCAAATGGAGAAGTTAAAGGGTATCGCAATGGCATCGATTCCAAAACATTTGTGTGGTGCTGGCATTGCCTTTGGTCCGGTTTAACGTCTCGGAAATCGCACCGGCAAGGGCAGCATACACTGGCCAGGAGAGAAAGAAGACTGGAGTGAAGAGGAGGCCCTTCAGGAACCGTTGAGCCCATCCGATAGGCAAGTTCACATTTCTTCTCTTCGGGCCGCGCCCCAGAACACTGGCAGGTGCCATGCCTCCTCTGTGGCCCTTCATCCTGGTGGCTGTCTCAGGTAGGTCCTTTTAACGATTTTATCTTTGGCATTGAATATTAACTTCTCACAGCTGGAGACAAAATTTTTCTACCTTGTGCTCTGTAACTCCTGACAAGTATTTGTTTTTACTTATCACCTGTAAAATGCCAGTCCTGCGAAGCTATGTGGAGCCCAGTGATTTGTCATGTCTTTGCTCCTACAATTACAGATAAATAAATATAAACAGGGTCACACAGTGGGGCTCTGTACACAGAGCTGAAAATATGCTGGAAATGTTATAGTTGTTCGATAAATCTTCTCTGGACATCAGGCTCTCCTTGCGGCAATTTATGCCGAGAGTTTGGGGCATTCCTTTTTCTGATTTGCTTTTATGTCTGAATGACAGATTTTTATTATCCAAAACAGTTTTGGCTTCATTATAAGCTTTCGGTAGCCCAGAGAAAGAGTTTCTTGGATAGAGCTTGGCTACAGACACCTGCATATCATGTTGGTATTACGGGTTTCACCCAGCCATACAAAGTCTGTATAGATAATGAATGTATCTCGAGACAACGACTAGACACTTGGATGTTTTGAGTGTACATTTCCCTTTAAAATACTTTAAAAATTAATATATTTTTCTGAATTTCTAGAACTAAGCTTTCGTAGTGCAAATATCAACTCCACTGAATTGGGCCATTTGTGTTAAGATCCAACTGACTCTTAAAAAACACACAGATCAAGAATATATGTTGATGCCGGTGTTCCCCCAACACCCCCACAATCTTGAGGGGTCTTCTTGAGCTCATATCTAGGAGTTTCCATGTTTTAAAATATAGCTGGAAGTGGAATGAGTCAATTACTGAATGAGGAAGGAGTTTGGTAGACCAGCAGCTGGAAATGATTTTTTTATTGGGTGGAGAAGAGAAATAGCCACTTATCATTAAAATAGGAGAATCCTGAATGTTGAACTTAAAGGATAAAAGCATATCTTAATTATAAAAATGAAAACAGGAAATTTCATTAAATGCCAAATGGGTTTCTTAGCAGAAAATAATTGTGAACATTAAGCTTAGTAAGATAAAATAGAAAAATAAAACGTAAGGAAAAGAAAGAAATTCTTAACGATGTCTCTTTCTAATGTTTTGTATTATGCTTGATTTTTATTCTAAATGTAACAGAAAGTGTGTTGTAATGGTGTCTAGCAATCAGTGCTCGACCATAAATTATACTGGGGACATGTGTTGCAGAAAAATCTGCCCTTTGGAATTTTTGCTGGGTTAACATCAAGACGACTTGTAAATTCAAGAGCACTAAACCAACCACCAGTTCAAGACCTCTGCTTGAAGGTAGCGTCCTGGGCAAGAGGCCTAGATTAAGAGACCTGTATAGTTCCCGCGGTACTACTCACCAGCCATGTGACCCTGAACAAGCCACTTCATCTCGTAGAGATTCCGTTTTCCTGTGAATTAAATGCTTATTTTGCATAGTGTGAAGATCAAATAAGATAGCATTGTGAAACGGTAAGGTGCAATGCAAATAGAAGATATTTTTGACCGAAAACACACATACGCAGAAGATAACAATGGGCCGTTTCTCTGCCCAGTGATGTACGCCGTGCAACATGTCCGTTTTCCTTTTGAAGGGTACTCCCTGCTGTCCCTAATATTCTCAGGGAGCCAGGTCAGTGTAATGTCGCAATAAAGGGCTTGGGCTTTGGATCCAGATCAGTTGTGTTTAAATCCCAGCCTCTTCATTTGCAAGCTGTAGGACTTTGGGTGGTCCTAACCTCACTAAGCTTCTAATCCCTCACCTGTAGTAAAGTGACTCCTCATGGGACTGGGGAGTACCTGTCTCGTAGAAGCCAAATGAGGTCATTCATGTAAAATGCTCTGATCTCAGTGCCTGACACACAGCCTGTATTCAGCCAGATTTGGGAATTCAATAGACCACACACCTAAATCTCAATCTCCTTGTAACTTCTCAGATATACGTATGACTCTTTTATAATCCTAAGGATGACATACTCACTAAAGCGAGAACAGCTCTTTTCATCAGAGTGCTCAGAACTCTTTAAGATAGAATTCATTAAAGCAAGGCAAGCAAAGGAAAAATTCTATTGTATGCTTATCTTTAAAAAAAAAAAACTCTCTTCACCTAAAAGTGCTTTATAGCTCAGTCCCCGACCCATTCTACTTTCCAGAAATCTTACAAGTGAATTATTTGGAGCCAATTATTAGCATCCATAGGGGCAGTGTTCACGAGGAATCTTCCCTGGGTCTGCGGAGAGCTCCCATCAGTGTCTGTTGAAACATCACTGAACTGTGAGTCAGTTAGTGCTTGTGTGAATGTCACATTAGCTTTCAAGGGGCATAATTTACTGTTAATTAATGGTCACTTAAATCCTTAATGTCTCTCCTGTAATTGATCTTTCTCCTCAGGCAAATTTGCATTCATAGTAGAAATGTAATTTATTATTTCTTCCCATTTTAAACAAAGAACTCTTTAACCTTATGGTTTATTTAAGCATACTTTCATTTCCTTCTTATTTTTCCTCCTATCGTTGCTTGTTTCTCTGTTGTTCCTACTTCTAGATTCTAGAGCTTTCTTTTTACCCAAAGGCTTTGAGATGTTCTGGAAAACATGTTTATCCATAGGAGATGTATAGATTGTTTCCTAGAAAAGATAGCTGAAGGGAATCTGAGTATTTATGAGCAGAAGATATAGAGAAAACACATTCATTTCCCAGAATTAAGTTTTAATTCTGTCTCAGATAGTTTCCTGTATCGAAACATGCACATTTCAGTGTTTCCCCAACTGGGACTTGAACTGGGAGCTTCCAAGCGAGGTGAAAGTGAAGTTGCCCAGAGCGAAGTTCACAGGAAAAGTACCAGACCAGCTTTGCTTTGTGCTCCTGACTTCTCTCCCCTGGGGTACACCAGCAAGAAATGGTCTCAGGTAGAGAGATTCACGGCACATTTTTTTTTTGACAATCACGGTTCACAAAAACCCTAAACATGATGCCTGATGCAAGCCACCTACCTTAGTCCTCCATGCCTGAATAGCAGATGCCATTTTAGGCATCTTCGTGGGTGAATAGTTAGGGAGTTAAAATGCTCATTAGCTTCGCAGTTCTGGTGGTAATGAAAGTGAATATTCCACTGCCCACAATGAGTCTGCCTTTGCGCCTCCAGCATCGTCGTTAGCATTTTGGTCACACTGACATTGATAAATCAGAGAAATTGCTGCCTGTGGCGGCAGGTGACACGACATCGTTCATATAGAAATGGGTATAAACAGGACTGTCGCACAGGGAGAAGATATCTCATTTACAGTTTCCTGCTGGATCCCGCACACCTTCAGCAGCTCATCAACATAACCATCAAAACCACTGAGAGGTGAGGTGAATTCACGCACAGGACACTACAGATAGATTTCACTCGCGCACTGTGGCAGGAGGCGTGCAATTTGCTCCAGTCCAATGACTTAGCGAAGCTTTGAATCCCCCAGGAGCTGGCAAAGCTTGTGAGCAAAATATCTTTTTGCAATTCAGAGGAAGCCCTCACAAATTTGTCACTTCCAATTGCTGGTGCTCATTTCTCTTGCTTCTTTTCCCCTGGCTTCCCCTGCCTCAACACCAGTCACCGCTCCTCTACAAATCAGGATTCCCAGGCCATAAAGAACGGTTGTCCTCTGGAACCAGAGAGAATTTTCCCAAAACGAAGATCTCATTTTCTGACAAGTGTGTTTTATTTAAAGATGGTTGAGTGAGAAAAGAGTTGTTTGGGTTTTTTTTAAGGAGAAAATTATGAACTGGAATCTCATTCATACCCTTATTTAGGAATCCACACAGATCTTTGGGTTCGCTGGNTGAGTGAGAAAAGAGTTGTTTGGGTTTTTTTTAAGGAGAAAATTATGAACTGGAATCTCATTAATCCCCTTATTTAGGAATCCACACAGATCTTTGGGTTCGCTGGTTGTCCATGTTTCTGCTCACATTTCCTATGTAACTGTTGAATTACAAATGGAAAAAATCAAAAGAAAAGTCCAAGGGGGAGATCAATTTTGGTTAAGTGTATAGGAAGGTTTTTTTTGTTTGTTTGTTTNTCCTATGTAACTGTTGAATTACAAATGGAAAAAATCAAAAGAAAAGTCCAAGGGGGAGATCACTTTTGGTGAAGTGTATAGGAAGGTTTGTTTGTTCGTTTGTTTTGTTGTTTGTTCTTTGTTTTTGTGTTTGTTTTTTCCCTGTGTTTTAGGAGGAGGTGATACTGGAATAAAAGATTCTGTCTCCAAGATGCATGATTGCTGTGAAAACCTTCCTTAGGTCTAAGAACCCCTCGAGATGCTAAGCTCCTCTTATTTTCCTCCTCACGATGGCAGTTGTGTTTTTCAGAAATCCTAGCCATCGACACGCCGCATCCCAGGAATCCTGCTCTGTATCGCCTCACCAAGCAGCTACTACAGAAATATCACAAGGCAGTGAGGCCAGTTCACGACTGGACCAAGGCCACCACGGTGTATCTGGATGTGTTTGTCCATGCCATCTTGGATGTGGTGAGGACCGTCTTACCCTTTCCGATTCCCGTTATCTGTTTGTAAAACCACCTGCTGTTTACGCGGGAGCCTGGTTGAGCTGGTAGGGAAGTTGGCCTAGACTCGTGTTAGCAGCGAGCATGAGGTAAAACACTTATTAGGCAAATCATCTTTCTAGTCCCTGACTTGCAGCATGAGAGGCAGATCGTCTAGAAATAGGAGTTTCGTGGAATTAAGAGATTTTAAAAATTGTGGTCATAGACCACTGTACATATTGTGAGTTTGCTGAAACCAAAAAAAATGGTATTTTTTTTCCTGTGGCTCACATTTCTTAGGGATTGTAGTAGATTTAAGAAAAACATCTACCACTTATTGCCTGAAACTGAGAAAAAAGAGAAAAAAGTGTTCTGGTGCTTGAGTTTATACCCAAGGTGTTTGTNGTGTTCCCCCAACACCCCCACAATCTTGAGGGGTCTTCTTGAGCTCATATCTAGGAGTTTCCATGTTTTAAAATATAGCTGGAAGTGGAATGAGTCAATTACTGAATGAGGAAGGAGTTTGGTAGACCAGCAGCTGGAAATGATTTTTTTATTGGGTGGAGAAGAGAAATAGCCACTTATCATTAAAATAGGAGAATCCTGAATGTTGAACTTAAAGGATAAAAGCATATCTTAATTATAAAAATGAAAACAGGAAATTTCATTAAATGCCAAATGGGTTTCTTAGCAGAAAATAATTGTGAACATTAAGCTTAGTAAGATAAAATAGAAAAATAAAATGTAAGGAAAAGAAAGAAATTCTTAACGATGTCTCTTTCTAATGTTTTGTATTATGCTTGATTTTTATTCTAAATGTAACAGAAAGTGTGTTGTAATGGTGTCTAGCAATCAGTGCTCGACCATAAATTATACTGGGGACATGTGTTGCAGAAAAATCTGCCCTTTGGAATTTTTGCTGGGTTAACATCAAGACGACTTGTAAATTCAAGAGCACTAAACCAACCACCAGTTCAAGACCTCTGCTTGAAGGTAGCGTCCTGGGCAAGAGGCCTAGATTAAGAGACCTGTATAGTTCCCGCGGTACTACTCACCAGCCATGTGACCCTGAACAAGCCACTTCATCTCGTAGAGATTCCGTTTTCCTGTGAATTAAATGCTTATTTTGCATAGTGTGAAGATCAAATAAGATAGCATTGTGAAACGGTAAGGTGCAATGCAAATAGAAGATATTTTTGACCGAAAACACACATACGCAGAAGATAACAATGGGCCGTTTCTCTGCCCAGTGATGTACGCCGTGCAACATGTCCGTTTTCCTTTTGAAGGGTACTCCCTGCTGTCCCTAATATTCTCAGGGAGCCAGGTCAGTGTAATGTCGCAATAAAGGGCTTGGGCTTTGGATCCAGATCAGTTGTGTTTAAATCCCAGCCTCTTCATTTGCAAGCTGTAGGACTTTGGGTGGTCCTAACCTCACTAAGCTTCTAATCCCTCACCTGTAGTAAAGTGACTCCTCATGGGACTGGGGAGTACCTGTCTCGTAGAAGCCAAATGAGGTCATTCATGTAAAATGCTCTGATCTCAGTGCCTGACACACAGCCTGTATTCAGCCAGATTTGGGAATTCAATAGACCACACACCTAAATCTCAATCTCCTTGTAACTTCTCAGATATACGTATGACTCTTTTATAATCCTAAGGATGACATACTCACTAAAGCGAGAACAGCTCTTTTCATCAGAGTGCTCAGAACTCTTTAAGATAGAATTCATTAAAGCAAGGCAAGCAAAGGAAAAATTCTATTGTATGCTTATCTTTAAAAAAAAAAAACTCTCTTCACCTAAAAGTGCTTTATAGCTCAGTCCCCGACCCATTCTACTTTCCAGAAATCTTACAAGTGAATTATTTGGAGCCAATTATTAGCATCCATAGGGGCAGTGTTCACGAGGAATCTTCCCTGGGTCTGCGGAGAGCTCCCATCAGTGTCTGTTGAAACATCACTGAACTGTGAGTCAGTTAGTGCTTGTGTGAATGTCACATTAGCTTTCAAGGGGCATAATTTACTGTTAATTAATGGTCACTTAAATCCTTAATGTCTCTCCTGTAATTGATCTTTCTCCTCAGGCAAATTTGCATTCATAGTAGAAATGTAATTTATTATTTCTTCCCATTTTAAACAAAGAACTCTTTACCCTTATGGTTTATTTAAGCATACTTTCATTTCCTTCTTATTTTTCCTCCTATCGTTGCTTGTTTCTCTGTTGTTCCTACTTCTAGATTCTAGAACTTTCTTTTTACCCAAAGGCTTTGAGATGTTCTGGAAAACATGTTTATCCATAGGAGATGTATAGATTGTTTCCTAGAAAAGATAGCTGAAGGGAATCTGAGTATTTATGAGCAGAAGATATAGAGAAAACACATTCATTTCCCAGAATTAAGTTTTAATTCTGTCTCAGATAGTTTCCTGTATCGAAACATGCACATTTCAGTGTTTCCCCAACTGGGACTTGAACTGGGAGCTTCCAAGCGAGGTGAAAGTGAAGTTGCCCAGAGCGAAGTTCACAGGAAAAGTACCAGACCAGCTTTGCTTTGTGCTCCTGACTTCTCTCCCCTGGGGTACACCAGCAAGAAATGGTCTCAGGTAGAGAGATTCACGGCACATTTTTTTTTTGACAATCACGGTTCACAAAAACCCTAAACATGATGCCTGATGCAAGCCACCTACCTTAGTCCTCCATGCCTGAATAGCAGATGCCATTTTAGGCATCTTCGTGGGTGAATAGTTAGGGAGTTAAAATGCTCATTAGCTTCGCAGTTCTGGTGGTAATGAAAGTGAATATTCCACTGCCCACAATGAGTCTGCCTTTGCGCCTCCAGCATCGTCGTTAGCATTTTGGTCACACTGACATTGATAAATCAGAGAAATTGCTGCCTGTGGCGGCAGGTGACACGACATCGTTCATATAGAAATGGGTATAAACAGGACTGTCGCACAGGGAGAAGATATCTCATTTACAGTTTCCTGCTGGATCCCGCACACCTTCAGCAGCTCATCAACATAACCATCAAAACCACTGAGAGGTGAGGTGAATTCACGCACAGGACACTACAGATAGATTTCACTCGCACACTGTGGCAGGAGGCGTGCAATTTGCTCCAGTCCAATGACTTAGCGAAGCTTTGAATCCCCCAGGAGCTGGCAAAGCTTGTGAGCAAAATATCTTTTTGCAATTCAGAGGAAGCCCTCACAAATTTGTCACTTCCAATTGCTGGTGCTCATTTCTCTTGCTTCTTTTCCCCTGGCTTCCCCTGCCTCAACACCAGTCACCGCTCCTCTACAAATCAGGATTCCCAGGCCATAAAGAACGGTTGTCCTCTGGAACCAGAGAGAATTTTCCCAAAACGAAGATCTCATTTTCTGACAAGTGTGTTTTATTTAAAGATGGTTGAGTGAGAAAAGAGTTGTTTGGGTTTTTTTTAAGGAGAAAATTATGAACTGGAATCTCATTCATACCCTTATTTAGGAATCCACACAGATCTTTGGGTTCGCTGGTTGTCCATGTTTCTGCTCACATTTCCTATGTAACTGTTGAATTACAAATGGAAAAAATCAAAAGAAAAGTCCAAGGGGGAGATCAATTTTGGTTAAGTGTATAGGAAGGTTTTTTTTGTTTGTTTGTTTGTTTGTTTTGTTGTTTGTTCTTTGTTTTTGTGTTTGTTTTTTCCCTGTGTTTTAGGAGGAGGTGATACTGGAATAAAAGATTCTGTCTCCAAGATGCATGATTGCTGTGAAAACCTTCCTTAGGTCTAAGAACCCCTCGAGATGCTAAGCTCCTCTTATTTTCCTCCTCACGATGGCAGTTGTGTTTTTCAGAAATCCTAGCCATCGACACGCCGCATCCCAGGAATCCTGCTCTGTATCGCCTCACCAAGCAGCTACTACAGAAATATCACAAGGCAGTGAGGCCAGTTCACGACTGGACCAAGGCCACCACGGTGTATCTGGATGTGTTTGTCCATGCCATCTTGGATGTGGTGAGGACCGTCTTACCCTTTCCGACTCCCGTTATCTGTTTGTAAAACCACCTGCTGTTTACGCGGGAGCCTGGTTGAGCTGGTAGGGAAGTTGGCCTAGACTCGTGTTAGCAGCGAGCATGAGGTAAAACACTTATTAGGCAAATCATCTTTCTAGTCCCTGACTTGCAGCATGAGAGGCAGATCGTCTAGAAATAGGAGTTTCGTGGAATTAAGAGATTTTAAAAATTGTGGTCATAGACCACTGTACATATTGTGAGTTTGCTGAAACCAAAAAAAATGGTATTTTTTTTCCTGTGGCTCACATTTCTTAGGGATTGTAGTAGATTTAAGAAAAACATCTACCACTTATTGCCTGAAACTGAGAAAAAAGAGAAAAAAGTGTTCTGGTGCTTGAGTTTATACCCAAGGTGTTTGTTAAGGGTGGTGAGGGAAGATTTGCTTATAAAGCTATTTTCTATATCTAGAAACTGGGTTGTTGTGGGAATTAAATGTGAGAATTCATGGAAAGCAGTTAGCAGAGGTCTTAGTAGGCCCTCCAAGCTTATCCCTGCTTCCTCTTTCTCCTTTTTTCTTAATCATTAAGTCTTCAGTATCAATAGGTCCCAGATTTATTTTGATTTTTTTTTAAGATTTTATTTATTTATTTCACAGAGGGAGAGAGATCACAAGGAGGCAGAGAGGCAGGCAGAGAGAGAGGGGGAAGCAGGCTNATTTTATTTATTCATTTGACACAGAGAGAGAGATTACAAGTAGGCAGAGAGGCAGGCAGAGAGAGAGGAGAGAGGAGGAAGCAGGCTCCCTGCTGAGCAGAGAGCCCGATGTGGGCCTCGATCCCAGGACCCTGGGATCATGACCTGAGCCGAAAGCAGAGGCTTTAACCCACTGAGCCACCCAGGCGCCCTATTTTGATTTTTTTTAACAGCAGACTTCACTGAACTTGTTTGTTAATGTAGTTTAATATTTTTTTTTCAATCTACTTGTCAAAACTTGTTCTTCTAATTGAGGTAGACATATGTTGAAATGCACAGATCTTAAGCATACAGTCTAATGAGTTTTGGTAACTGGATGCACGCATAGAATCCGCACCCCTATCAATGTAACAAATATTTCCATCACCCCAGGAAGGCCCTTCATTGACTTCTCAGCCAACCCCTTCCCCTCCATCCACAGAGACAATCACTGTGCCCATTGCTTTCATCATAGATTATTTTTCTTTTTTTTTCNTTTAAAGATTTTATTTATTCATTTGACACAGAGAGAGAGATTACAAGTAGGCAGAGAGGCAGGCAGAGAGAGAGGAGAGAGGAGGAAGCAGGCTCCCTGCTGAGCAGAGAGCCCGATGTGGGCCTCGATCCCAGGACCCTGGGATCATGACCTGAGCCGAAGGCAGCGGCTTTAACCCACTGAGCCACCCAGGCGCCCTATCATAGATTATTTTTCTCATTTCTAGAATTTCATATGAATGACATTTTATTGTGTGTCCTCTATTGTGTCTGGATTTTTCATTCAGCATCATGTTTTTGAGGTTCACTCATGTTGTGTTTATCAGTAGTTTTTCTTTTTTATGGATGGTTAGTATTTGGTTATGGTTATACCACGATTTGTTTATCCATTCTTTCTTTTTTTTAAGGGAGAGAGCACAAGAGCATATGGTCGGGGGAGGGGGTTGGGAGCAGGTAGAGAGGCAGAGGGAGAGGGAGAGAGAATCTTAAGCAGGCTCCATGCCCAGCGCAGAGCCCAACACAGGGCTCAGTCTCACAACCCTGAGATCACGACCTAAGCCGAAATTAAGAGTTGGACCCTTAACCCACTGAGCCACCCAGGTGACCCTGTTTATCCGTTCTTATGTTGATAGGCATTGGGGATGGTTCCAGTGTTGAGATATTATTAATAACGCTGCTATACAAGCCTTTTTATGTACGTGGTTTTTTTCTCTTAGGTAAAACCTAGAAGGGGAAGAACTGGCTCAGACAGGTGTACCCTTATTGAGAATCTGCAAGCCTGATTTACAAAGTGGTTGTTTATGAGTCAGATATCAGAGTTCCCATTCTCCACATCCTCGTCAGTATTTGGTGTTATCAGTCTTAATGTTAGCCATTCTGTTGAGGTATAATGGTATTTCATTGAGGTTTTACTTTAAATTTCTCTGATGGATAGTGACCAGGAATTCTTTTTCATGTGCTTATTGGCTACTTACATATCTTTGTGAAGTAGCTTTTTAAGTCTTTTCCTTTTTTTTTTTTTAAATTGTGTTGTTGGTCTTTTTATTATAGACTTATAGGCAGTGTTTATATTGTCATATTTATACATTGCAGATGTTTATTACCAATCTCTGGCTTGTCTACTCATTCTCTTAAAGGGTCTTATGATGGACAGAGATCTTAAAATCTAATGAAGTCCATTGTAAATCAATTATTTAGTTGTCGTTAGTGTTTTCTGGGTACTAAGAAACCTTCGATACTCCAAGTTCACAGACGTATTTTCCTGTATTTTCTGTCAGAAGATTTATGGTTTTTAGTTCCTTAGATTTAGTCCTATGGTCTATTAAGAATTAATCTTTGTGATGGTGTGAGGTATGGGTCAAAGTTTTTGTTGTTTTTGTGTATTGTTTTGGTTTGGTTTTTTGCATTCAGACAGGAGTTGAAAAGGCTTTCCTCTCACCATTGAATTGCTTGGTGCCTTGGTTGAAAATTAAATTGACTTGTAAGTGTTGAGATATTTCTCTTAAAATCAGTGTAAGTCCTTTGCATTTTTACATAAATTTTATAATTAACTTGTCAGTTTCCTTTTTTTTTTGTCAGTTTCTATTTTTTAAAAAACTGCTGGGAGTTTGTTTAGAATGGTAAGGGATCTACAGAGTAATTTAGGGGAGAATTGACATCTTAATAATATTGAATATTCCAGTTCTTAAATATGTTACATCTCTCCATTTATTTGGTCTTCAGCAGTGTTTTATAATTTCCAATGTAGAAGCTTTACACATATTTCTATTAAATGTATCCCAAAGTGGGGTGCCTGGGTGGCTCAGTGGGTTAAAGCCTCTGCCTTCGGCTCAGGTCATGATCTCAGGGTCCTGGAATCGAGCCCCGCTTCGGGCTCTCTGCTCAGTGGGGAGCCTGCTTCCCCCTCTCCCTCTGCGTGGCTCTCTGCCTACTTGTAATCTCTCTCTCTGTGTCAAGTAAATAAATACAATCTTTAAAAAAAATGTACCCCAAAGTATTTTTGATGCTGCTATAAATATTACTCGAAATTTTTATTTTCTATTTATTTGTTATTATTATAGATAAATATTAATTTTGCATGTTGACTTTGTATACTGTGGTCTTGCTAAATTCACTTATTAATTTTGGTAGTTTTTTTGTAAATGAATGTTGTCTACATATACAATCCTATCATCTGCAGATAGTTTTACTTCTTCCTTTCTAATCTGTTTATACTCTTTATTTTTTCATTGTCATGTTGTGTTGCCTAAGACCCCTCCGACAATTTAACAGAAATAGTGAGACCAGACATTCTTATTTATTCCCATTCTTAGGGGAAAATTTTTCACCATTAGGTATGATGTTAGCTATAGCTTTTTTATCGATGTTCTTTATCAGGTTGAGGAAGTTCCTTCCTATTTATTTTGTTTTTGAAATCATGAATGTATATTGAATTACATCTAATGTTTTTTCTCCATCTATTTGGATGATCAGATAATTCTTCTATTTTATGCAGTTAATGGGGCAAATTATTTTGATTGATTTTCAAATGTTAAAATGTCTTTGTATTCCTAGGATAAACTCCATTTAATCTTAATATGTGATCCTTTTATGTATTTCTGGATTTAAATACCTACTTAGTATAGTTTGCAACTATGTTAATGAAGAGTATTGGCCAATAGTTTTTAATTCTTGTAATGTACATGTCTCATTTTGGCATCAGGGTTATGTTGGCCTTAAAAAACCCTTAAAATGTCTTCCCTCTTCAGTTTTCTGAAGTTGTATAATATGGATATTTTTCTTTCTTAACGTTTGATAGAACTCACCAGCAAAATCATCTAGAATTGGAGTTTTCTTGGTGAGAAGATATTCAAATGTGAACTCATTTTCATTAACATATATAAGAATGTTCCAATTTTCTATTTCTTCTTGTGTTGCTTTTATTTATTTATTTTTTTATTTTTTAAGATTTTATTTATTTATTTGACAGAGAGAGACATTACAAGTAGGCAGAGAGGCAGGCAGAGAGAGAGGAGGAAGCAGGCTCCCCGCCGAGCAGGGAGCCCGATGCGGGCCTCGATCCCAGGACCCTGAGATCATGACCTGAGCCGAAGGCAGAGGCTTTAACCCTCTGAGCCACCCAGGTGCCCTTGTGTTGCTTTTAATAATTTGTGTTTTTCAAGGAATTTATCTATTCATCCAAGTTGTCAAATTTGTTTGTTTATAATATTGCCTTTTTCATCCTCTTGTGGGTAATTCGTGTTTTCTCTTATTTTCCCTTGACCAATATAGTGAAAGTTTTATCAATTTTACTTATTTTTTTTCCAAAAAACCAAATACTCATTTTGCATTTAATCTGTTATTTATTTCACTGATATCTGCTCTTATCTTTACTTAATTTCTTTCTTTTAATTTGTTTTTCTTTACCTACTTTCTTAAAGTGGAAGGAAGCTAAGATCATTGATTTTAAACCTTTCTTTTTCTAATTTTAGCATTTATACTATCTCTAAGCACTGCTTTAACTGTATCCTACAGAATTTTGAAGGATTTGAAATAGAAACATAAATTACATAAAACGAAACATCTTCTTAAAGCTGATTGCTTTCCCCATCCCCAATACCTGACAACCAGTAATCTTACCTTTCTCGCTATAGTTTTGCCTTTCCAGAAAGCCATATAAATGGAATCCTATGGAATTTTCCCTTTGTTTTGGCTTCTTGCATGTGGCATAATGTCATGGAGATCACACATGATTTGCTGTAGGGTCAGTAGCATTCCATTGTGCAGGTGTGTGTATGGCAATTGGTTTATCTGTCTACCGGGTGTTGGACATGTGGGTTATTTCTAAAGTGGGGAAATCATGAGTAAAGCCTCTATATACAATTGTGTATGTTTTCACTTCTCTTGGGTAAATACTTAGATGTAGGATTGCTGAGTTGTATGATAAGCCTGTGTTTAGCTTTATAAGATACTGCCAAACTGTTTCCCATAGTGGTTGCATCATTTTGCACTCCACCTGGGATGTAGGAGAGTTTCAGTTCTTCCACATGATTGTCAGCACTTGGTATTGTCAATCTTTCTAGATTTTAACCATTCTGGTAGATTCGTGATGATAGCTCACTGTGGTTTTTAACTTTCATTTCACCAAAGACTAATGACATCGAATATCTTTTTTGTGTTAATTTACCAATTGATATCTTTTTTGGTAAAGTGCTCAAATCTTTCACCCATTTTTAAAACAGTGTTGGTTATTATCTTATTGAGTTGCAGGAGTTCTTTATATATTTGGGGTCTATTTCTGTACTCTCTTCTACCCAACTAATCAGTGTTTCTCCTGACACCTGCACACTGTCTCAATTACTGCAGCATTATAGAAGTCTTGAAATTAGAGTAAGTCTTCCAACCTTCTTCTTCTGTTTCAAAATCATTTTGACTCTTCCAAGTCCTTTGCATTTCCATATAAACTTTAAAATCAATTTCTTTTTTAAAAAGTGCTGGAATTTTTATTGGGATTACATTAAATCTATAGATCAATTTGAGGAGAATCAACATTTTAATAATAGTCTTGCAATCCGCGAGCACACTTTATCTCTCCATTTATTTAGTTCTTTAATTTCTCCTAGTAATATTTTGTAGTTGTTAGTGTTTTACACATATTGGCTAAATGTATCCCTAAGTATTTCACATTTTCAGTACTATTATAATGGTATTTTATTTTATTTTATTTTTATCAATGGTATTTTTAAATGAATCTGTTTGTGGCTAGCATGCAAAAATACAGTGGACTTGTATGCATTGGCCTTGGATCCTGTGACCTTCCCATCTCTTATTAGTTTTATAGGCCTTTTTGTAGATCCAGATTTTCTATGTAGAAGATCACGTTGTCTGTGAATAAGGACAGTTTTGCTTCTTTATCTCTTTTCTTTATACCTCTTTTTCCTTTTATTGTCTGTTGCACTGGCTTGAACCTTCAATAAAATGTTAAATAGAAGGGTATACTATTCCATAAATATCAATTTGATAAATATGTTTGATAGTATTATTAAAATCTCTAACTTTTTAAATTTTTGTTGTTCTATTAATTTCATAGTGAAGAGTGTTAAAATCCCCAATTCTAAGTGTTTTGTCTGGTTCTCTGATCTGTATTTGGTGAGTATACATTTAGAATTACATGTCTTCTTGATGAACAGATCCTTTTATCAGTATGACATAGCCCTCTTCATGTCTGGTAATATTCTTTTCTTGAAGTTTTTCTCATGCTTACTTCTGGCATGGTGTATGTTTTCGCTGTCCTTTCACTTTCGGTCTCTCTGTGTGACATTATATTCAAGGTCCTTCCTGGAGTCGGGATATAGTTGGGTCTTGCTTTTTTGTTTTTAACTTTTATTTTGAAATAATTATAAATTTACAGGACATTGCAAGGTTCTGCGCACCCTTCTCCTAGTGTCCCCCAATGTTAACATCTTACGCAAATCCAGTATAATTCCAGCTCTAGAACACTGACATTGGTTCAATCCACAGAACTTATTCAGATTTCTCCAGTTTTACATATAGTGATTTGTTGTGTGCGTGTGTGTCTGTGTGTGTGTGTACACCTTGATCACATGTGTAGCTTTGTAACCACTGCTGCCACACCTCAAGTTCACAGTCTTCACCACGGGCTGCCTGGCTCTGTCCTTCTATAGCCACACCCCCACCCCCGCCGCCTATCCCTAACCACTGGCAACCAATAAATCTCTCTCCATCTTTGTAATTGTGTTATTTTGAGAATGTTCTATAAATGCAAATAGACAGTATGTAACCTCTGAGATAGGTTTTTTTCATTCGGCTTATTCCCTTCAGGGTCACCCACGTTGCACATACCTTGAGTTCATTGGTTTTTATGGCTGAGCAGTATTCCGGGGCGTTGCTTTTTTGTAACCTGTCGATCTATGCATTTTAACTGAAACATCTCA
Source organism: Ailurus styani (assembly GCA_002007465.1). NCBI lineage: Eukaryota > Metazoa > Chordata > Mammalia > Carnivora > Ailuridae > Ailurus > Ailurus styani. The sequence continues at coordinate 3,453,073 of LNAC01000069.1, forward strand.
TCCATTTACCAATCACCATCTTGCTATTTGTTTTCCAGTCGTCCCACCTGCTTTTGTTGTTGCTGGTCTCCTTCTTCTTTTCCTTTTATCCTGCTTCATTTTAAGTAATTAAATTTTTAAAATATTTGACTTTAGTTCTTCTGTTGGCTTTTTAGCATCCTTCTGGATTATTTTTTAGAGGTTGTTTTAGGGATTTCCATATCCATCATTCACTTGATACAGTATACTTTGAATTAATGTTACTGTCCTTTACATAAACCGTACAAATCTTACAACAGTAAGAAATTTCATTTCCCGGCTCCACTGTCCTTTGTACTACTTTTCTCTTCAATTTTATATTTACACACATAATATACCCACAATACAATGCTATTATTATATTATAATGTATTTTGTTAAAATAACTGAATAATTTCTCTTCATTTAAATGGAGATATTTTTCTATGTTAATATCTTAATGCTGTGCTGTGAATCATAGACTGATTTTTTTGACTGAGAATTAGACATTGTAATTGATTAAAAAATAGTTTGAAACTTAAAGCATAATTGATATAACAGGGTTTAAAGTTGTTTTTTTTTTTGT
>LNAC01000069.1:3453900-3519454 GCA_002007465.1 Ailurus styani
TTTTTTTTTTTGTCTGATGCAAGTTTGTTTTTTTTTAAGGCTTATTTATTCATTTAAGAGAGAGAGAGAGCGGGTACCCAAGCAGGGGAGGGGCAGAAGAAGAGGAAGAGAGAGAATCCTCAAGCAGGTTGCCTGCTGAGCACGGAGCCTGAGGTCATGACTGGAGACGAAATTAAGAGCCAGTGGCTTAACCGACTGAGCCATCTAGGCGCCCCACAAATTATTTAAACATCACTTTCCTCCAGCCCAGATAAATCCCTAATCATTTCTTTATAAACAGGAACATTTAAGTGATACACACACACAAAAATATAAGTTTTTGCAAAAGTACCAGATCGAAGATCCTAGAAAATATTTAATTAAGTGCCAGGAAATATCCACCCCTACTCCAAAGGCCTAATCTTACAAAGAGTTCCCAGAAAGCACAAAGCTTACAGAAAACTCCCTTAAATTTCCTCTGTAATTGGATATTGAACTAAAATTTTGGAGAGTTAATTTCCTGGGGCTGTATCTTCACATACTTAGGGATTATTAGTCCCTGCTAGTTGTCAGTGGGTTATTATGACTGCATTGTTTATCAGACATTGTACAATGGGAATAGCATGATTTGAATAAGGACACGGGATATGAGTCATATCCTGCGAAACCCAAGACACGTGTCTAATGAACTTTGAGTAATGGAATAAGACTACCTTTAGGTCTATCCTCATCTTCCCACTTTCTACTTCATATTGATTAAGATAAAGTAGAATTGCTCAGGCTTTCCTTTAGAGGATTAGCTAGAGATAAATAGACAAAAGGAGTAAAGGTTCTATGCTAATATTTTTCTCTTGGAACAACTATATCAAATTGAAATTTATCTGTTTCTCTCTATCCTGATAAAAGAAAATAAAACCAGATTCCTTATGGTCGTTAAGGAGAACACCATTATTTTTTCAAAGATATGTTTTCTTCATTGGCGTGGAATATACTAATTTTTTACTGGAATACGTTAGACAGTAATACTGTCTTACAGGATTTGGCAGACTTTCCTCCAGAAATCTGGAAAAATCTCAGATTCCATCCCTCTAGCTTTATCCCTGTCTTCTGCCTTAGGCTTATCTCCTCAATACTATGATGAAACCAACCCCTCGTTGCCTCCTGCCTGGATGCTCTGTCCGTGGAGTGTCTTTGTCTTCCTTCTCCACCTGCAAGATATTATAATCCTTCAAATCTCAGCTCCCAAAAGAGATTTCCCTCAAATCTGCAAGCTGACAGCAATGTCTCCTTCCTTTAAATCCACTAAAGTCTATAGATTTCTTAACACACAGGGTTATTTGTTAAAATGTCACATACCCTGGTTTACTAATAAGCTGCCTGAGGGAAGGGCTTGCTTACTCATGTTCATGTTTCCCACAATATGCAGTGTAGCGTATCTTACGTCAAAGACACTGGATAGATATCTGTCAAGCAATCAATTGATTAATTTGTAATTTATCTAATACGTCTCTAGTACATTCAGCAGGGCTAAGCCTAAAAGCTCATTGTGGAGGCAGGGCCGGTTTTGAAGGACTTGAGGAAACGGTGCCCAGAAAGGGACAGGGACACCCCCTCACCCCCCATGTGATTAGATGAGTTGTTGGATGCATCAGCTGCCGGCAACTTTTGTCTGGAGTGAAGAGCTTTCAGTGCAGTTTCCACCACGGCACCGCACTTCCATTATAATGTTTGTCTCCTGTTTTGTTTATATGAAAGACTACAGTCTTGTCTTAGAATTTCTGGGTATTATGAGTACCTTAGGGAAATCCGATTATAGAAGTAGTCTACTCAACAGTGAAGAGTTTCAATTTGTTTCTATTGAGTTTTGTCAATTCCGAATCTCAGCTACCTTTGTATTCCAGTCCATTGACTAGAGCCTCCCAGCCAGACGTGGAGGCATCTGTTTCTATAGTCTTCGGAACTGGGAAAGATAAATAAGAATGTGCAGGAATTATCTGTATATTTGCTAACCACCAATTTAGATCTAAATAGACTCCCTCTGTCAGGAAGACTAATGAATTCCAATTCTCTGAAATATCCTTTGCTTTTAACAAGCAAGATGGAAGGTATCTAAAGAAAAAAGAGAGAGAGAGAGAGATACACAGAGGGAAAAGCTGTGAATAATGCCACCAGAGAACCAATTATGTTCACCAGCTGGCATTGAGAAACTTGTTTCCTTTGACAAAAAAAAAAAAAAAGAAGAAGAAGAAGAAGAAGATTTCAGTTTTAGCCTCAAACTCCTTTTTGACATTGTGTTCTCTAGGGCTGAATGACAAACGCTCCCAGACACCCCCTAATATATTGGAAAAAAATTCTTAACACTTGTTACATGTAACATGACAAAACAATGGGCAGGAAGAGGAAAATGAGCTAAGGCATCAACATGGCAGTTAATAAGAATCAACTGGGTAAAATAATAGTCTCCCAGCCATGACTGAGTCAGTGAGGCATTCACGACTTGGCATGACAGAGATTTTAAAAAAACTGATCAGGACATTTCATAGATGTAAAAGTATATTTGTTATGAAAGAATAGTTACAAGCTGTATTTTCCAGTAAGACAAACTGCATTTTGAACCTGGTTTCCCCCCCACCCCCAGTCTGTGGGGAGCCCTCATGGATGGCAGCGAAGCCTAGAACCAAGCCCTTTGTGCTTTCGTCCGGGAGACAGACACCACATCTTACAGTGTCGATAAATCAAAGCCCAGTTCAACAGCATGACAGTTCAGAGAAAGAAAATCAAATCTAACTAAATAATGCTGATTTTAAAAACATTATCTATTTCAGAATCTCTCAGCTGGTAAAACTTGGAAGGAAATGGTGTCACCTCAAGGTTCATTCATGTTGTAGCATGTGTCAGAATTTCTTTCCCTCTTAAGGCCACAGATTGTTACCTTGTATGTATAGACCACATTTTGCTTATGTATTCATCTTTGATGGACACTTGGGTTGCTTCCACCCCTTGGCTATTGTGAATAATGGCGCTGTGAACATGGGTGTACAAATAACTGAGTCTCTGCTTTCGGTTCTTTTGGATTTATACCAAAGAAAGGAATTGCTAGACCATATGGTAATTCTATTTTTAATTTTTAAGGAACTGCCACTGTTTTCCATAGCAGCTGTACCATTTTATATTTCCACCAATAGTGCGCAAGGATTCCAATTTCTTTACATCTTCACCAACACTTACTTTCTGTTTTTGTTTGATTTTGTTTTGTTTTGTTTTAGTAGCCATCTTAATGAGAGTGAAGTGATATTTCACTGTGGTTTGGGTTTGCATTTCCCTAATGATTAGTGGTTGTATTAGCCAGCTTCGGCTGCCATAACAAATACCATAGACTCTGTGTCTCACAGTTCTAGAGGTTGGGAAGTCCAAGATCAAAGTTCATAATTTGGTCCAAAGCAGTGATGTTGAGCATCTTGTCATGTGCTTATTATCCATTTGAATATCCACTTTGAAGAAATATCCATTTTGAAATAGGGTCATTGTTTTGTTTTAATTTGTAGAAATTCTTTCTACATTCTGGATATTAACTCCTTATCAGATATATGATCTGCAGATATTATTTCCATTCTGTGGGTTGTCTTTTTACTTCTTGATGGTGTCTTTTACTTTTAAAGCACAGAAGGTTTTCATTCTGATGAAGTCCCATTTACTTTTTCCTTGGTTGCCGGTGATTATGGTGTCATATCTAAGAGACAACAGCCTAATTCAAAGTCATGAAGATTTACTTTGCTTTCTTCCTTTTTAAAAACGATTATTCATTTATTTGAGACAGAATGTGTGCACACGCGAGTGAGGGGAGGGGCAGAGGGAAAGAGAAAGAATCTCCAGCACACTCCCCACTGAGTTTGGAGCCTGGCACAGGGCTCTGTCCCAGGACCCCGAGATCATGACCTAAACCGAAGCCAAGGCTCAGCTGCCCAACTGGCTCAGCCACCCAGGAACCCCTCCTATGTTTTCTTCTAAGAGTTTTACAGTTTTAGCTCTTAAATTTAGACTTATGGTCCATTTTGAGTTAATGAGTTAATGTTTGTACATGGTGTGAGATATTCCTTTTAATTCCTAAGAACATAGTAGTTTTAGAATGCTCTTTACTAGAGTAGATATGAAAAAATTAGTAAGGAGGGGGTTCTTTTTTTGCTTGTTATTCTTAGGGTCTTTTAAAAAAATTGCTCATTGCCAACATGGGGAAATCGCATCTATATCATCAAAAATACACTTCATTTACATTAAGCTCATTTAGTCTGTTTGATAAGCAGAGAAATCCAAACATAAGGTAACTTAACAGGAATGGCTGCCAAGAGCAGTTGAGATAACACTCATTGAAATATTATGAATAATATCTTGATTACAAATAAAAGCTCAGTCTCATCTTTTAGCCCAGAATTGGCTAAGGCTACATGTAATTTTTTAGTTTGATTAATGGTAGAATAACTAATTAGGGTAGGAAAGGGATTAGCAAATCATTCAAAATACTTTCAGAATCAGCATATTTAGTTAGATTTGATTTTTTTCTCTGAATTATCGTGTTGAATTGGACTTTGATTTATTGAAATTCTAAGATTTGGTACAGATTTTCTTTTTGCTTTGCAGGATGCACAGAACCAAAAATTAAAGACAAGCATATGGTACCATGAGGTAAATGACGTTTCCTTCTCATTGCATGCTGGACTCTTGATCTTAACCTGTTGCAAAATATCATTATTCTAAGGAATAGATATTTTCTTTGTGTTTGCAACTTATCATTTTAGATCTGCAGCAGACTTAATTTATTAGAATTTGTGTAAGATATATGGCCATGGTTTCTGGTTGGGGCACCATCTTTAGGAGCTAGGAGGGAAGTCCTCTCCCCTAACAGCGCCAACAAGCCGATCAGTTGGGTTATTCACTCAAATCCCTCTTCAGTTCTTTGGTGAAATTGACATTGCCTCATTTTGATAAATTTCTTTTCTGGCTACTCCTTACAGGTTTGGGATGATGAGTTTTTATCCTGGAACCCCAGCATGTTTGATGAGATTAGAGAGATCTCTCTACCTCTAAGTGACATCTGGGCGCCTGACATCATCATTAATGAATTGTGAGTGTGCTGGGGTGTAATTTCCATGGAGTTTAAAACACTTGGACTATTCAGGCCAGTTGTTCTTACTTTCAGTCATTGCTGCTGTTTTTTGTTTTTCAACTTGAAGAGGCTCACAGTTTTGGGAATATTCAAGTTAGAAGTACCATGATTTGACATCATCTAAGATACAGATTTGGTTACAAATGCTTGAGGTTACTCATGGAATATGTCTGTGTTTCAAGAGGAGCAAATGAATTAACTTTTGAGACTGTGGTTACTGAGTCTATCTTTGCCAGGGTGAATTATGTCATGGGAAATGTGATTCCGTATTTGTACTTCTAGGCGAGTCCTGGGTATCATGGTCACTACCATCGCATAATCAGTTCTGTCTGTGGATTGAAATGGGGAAGACACTCTCTGTAACAGCGAGGTCTCTTGTGTTTCACATAGTGTGGACATCGAAGGATCACCTGACCTTCCATATGTCTATGTGAACTCATCTGGGACCATTAAGAACTCTAAGCCTATCCAGGTGGTCTCTACGTGCGGTTTAGAGACCTACGCGTTTCCGTTTGACATCCAGAACTGCAGCCTGACCTTCAGTAGTGTCCTGCACACAGGTAAACTGTGAGAGCCACCGTCTGCTCGTGGGAGACACACTGTGTTCACATGGGTGAGATTCGGCCGTGCCATCTGCGAGGCGCATTTTATTCTTGCACATAACTGACTCTTTACCAAACCTAAATCTCTTCTTATAGTTGTTTGGCTTCTGTCGTCATTCAGACTAAGTACAGTGTTGTGCCCAGCTCATTGCTGCTGTTGGTTTGGGAATACAATATTCGCCCTCTGCTGCCTCTGAGATGGTTATGGAAGTCATAGGACCAGGGCCAGCATTCTATGGATAATGGAATGCAAACTAACCATAAATTCAAAGTTGGGTCTTGGTTTTGTTTTGTTTTGTTTTGTTTTGCTGCTAGAAAGATTTTATTCCACATCTCTATCCCTAATTCAAAATGGTTATTTTGAACCCTATCTCAGTGAGATTGTCCATGTGGGGCAGGTGTCCAAGGCAGAATTTGAATTGGGAGTTGGAAAAGTGGGTTGTTATCGAGGCCTCTCTCTGCAGGGGAATCACTTGTTTCTGTTGATTCCAGTGCACGATGTCGACCTGGCCTTTCTGAGGAGCACAGAAGACATTAAGCATGACAAGAAGGTGTTCTTGAATGACAGTGAGTGGGAGCTTCTCTCTGTGTCCTCAGTGTACAACATCCTGCAGAGCAGCGCTGGAGACTTTGCCCAGATTCAGTTTAATGTAGGTCCTTCTCCTCCCTGTCCCTGCTGCCCACTTCTCTGCAGTTTGGGGCCTTCTGTGTAGGGCTGAGGAGTCTGCTCTGTTGCATGTTCTCACTCGTTATCATCTGCGAACAGACAATTCTGCTGGCTCTGGACATCCCCTTGCATGATGGCATTTCCCAGACCAGAGATTCAGCCACAGACCCCGGACTCCTGCTGTAGATATCCCTTATGTGGGTATAAAAAGAATGGTTTTCAGGCACCTGAAGCACCACCAGAGCAGGCATCTTCAAGCCTTTTGGTACATACTAACATCCTCGTTCTTAATTGCTATGGAGAGGGAAAAACATACACAGCAACCACAAATTGGGAGAAGACTATCACTTTAACATTATGGTCCTGTTTTTAACCGAGTCAATTATTAATTCCAGATACAAAGGTATAAAATTATCATTATTAACTTGACTATGTTGAGCAACTAGCTAACAAGTCACCTGCAGGATCCTCAGAGCCTGTGGTGGTTTCTGGATCAGAGAGGACAACTGTTCTACAGTGACACGGTGATTACCCAGAGTTCTCAGATGCACCACCAGGGATGCTCTCGGCTGCACTGTCGTGGGAAAGTTTGTTCCGCAGGAGCTTGGGACGTGGGTGTAGGACAGTGAAGCTTACTGGTTTACACTCCAGGGGCAGCCATTCTCCCTCCCTTGGCCCTTTGGGCACATTGTCCTGACAAGTGGTTTGTAGCAAGTTCATGCAACTGGTAGAACCATGATTTGTATTCATTTCTGCTTCTCTGCACCAAGTCAGCTAGTGGTGGTGGCAATTGGGTGGGGAGAGTCCTTCGTGCCAGGTACTGTTTCTGATTGAAAAATAGAGACTACGACAGGTCAGGATTATACCCAAGATGAATTCTCCTGGAAACAAACCTTTGAATAAGAAGGAAAATTCAGACTAGATTAGGTACTATGATTATGCTGGATAATCACATGCTAAGAGAGGGTGATGTTGAAATAAGCTATTATCGAGGGCACACATGTCCCTCCATTGTTAATAGGTGTTCTGCGTAGCTTTCTAGCAAAGCTCTGGTTAAATCAGGGCCTCCTAGAAATCGCTGTGGTTTGAACCTGACTCATGTAAAACTAACTAATCGCAACTCATACCTTCTTAGTGGGGGGGATTGGGTGTTTCCCTGTTCTGCTTGATTTTTAGCAAAGCTAGCATTGTGGTGTGTTTGTCCACCTCTTTTTAAGTGAGAGAAAAGGAGGGGAAGAAGAGAAAGCTTTTTTAATTTCAATGAGTTTCTTGGCTAAGAGTAAACACCTCATTAATTTTAAAGATATCAGCCCACAAACATTATTAATGCAGCCCGAATAATGGAGAGCATTAAAGGGAAATGTGAGGGAGTAGCACGTGCAAGGTGGAACATAGTCACCTATCACGCACTCCGGAGAACGCTGCACACACCATTACCTACACTGCACAAAGGAGACAAACAAAGGCAAGAGACAGGGCAGATAAACAGGAGTCATGCACACACACACGTACACACACACACACACACACACACACACACATTCCATAAAGCAGCCATTACTTGTGGTTACATGTCACCCCTTACCCTGAATATTAGCTTGTCTTCTCAATAGCGGCAAAAGCTTTTCTATGTAGTAGCTCCATTTTACATATGATGAACAGAGACGTAAAAGATCGTTTAAGGAAAGGAGAAGCTTCTGGCATCTCACGAACGATGGTCCCCCTCCTCTGCTCTGCTCACTGCTGCGCTTCACCTGCTCTTACAGTGTGTACGTGGAGGCAGCCTAGAGGTGGACCTTTCCTGCTTGTGGAGCTTTTCCCTTGGTCCCTTTGCCCTGGGGACTAGGGCTATCTGGCAGGGCTGCCTCCCAGCCTGGCCCTCTAGAACAGAGGCGGGAGGGAACCCTGAGTAGAGTCACAGATTGTTTCATAGGGCAGGGAGCCAGACTCAGCAGTGGTCCAGAGGTAACGTAGATTCAGTGACTTTTCCAGTTCTCTGTCTCCCTGTCCTGTCTCAGCGTCCATGCCCCCCCCCACCTGCTATGTGTCCTGTGGCTTGGCTTACATTCTCTGGCTCCGTATCAGTCACCCTACTCTGAAGTTAGCAACTGAGGTGTCCCGGTGTCCTTCAGTAGCCCTTGGGCAATGATGCGAAATTCAGAGCCCGGTTCCATGCCAACATTGTGTCTACTAGGGCCCTGACAGCTAAGGGCCATCTCTCTCTTAACCTAATCATGTGCTATAGCCCCGCGCAGGCTGCCCAGCAGGGGGTTGGAGACAAGTTGGGGCAGGCAGGAAGGAAAATGATCTCTTCGAAACATGTTGTCACTCTGGGCCTGATGTACACTGCTGCCATTGATACTGAATCAAATGCTCGGGATGCCTTGTTGGTTCCAGCTAATGGGCAGTCCTATCTGCTGACTCCAGGACACAAATTGTTTATCAGAGGGCACTGCTAGCACTTTGGAGTCAGACTGCATTCCACAGGGGGCCCAGAGCACAGGCACTTCTACCCACGGGGATGTCTGTGCGCAGCCTGGCTCTCGATGCAGCAGCCTTAGGAGGGGAACTTGCCTCTAATACATTATCGGAGGTGCTGGTTCCCAGAAGCAGCAGGGGGAGCATTTGATATCTGTATGGCAACTTTTTGTTCTTTTGGTTTTTTAAGAATGAGGGTGGAAGTGGGAGGAGGTAGGAATAAAATGTGAGAATTCATTTTGGATGGAAGAGGGTGGACAGCTGTGGGAACAACGGTGAACCCAGCACTCAGGGATCCTCACCCTGAGTGAAAAGTCCATGCAGGCAGGAGGTGGGGGCCGTCCAGGGGACTCCTAGAAAAGTGCAGAGGGGCATTTGAGAAAGGAGGCTGCCTCATCTATCCTCTCTCTCTGACATAGTTTTTCTTTCTAGATTGGGGTAGAGTAGTTTTCTTGAGATATCCATTGAATGCAATTAATAAACTTGATAGCAGGTCTTTCTGAGCTCCACCAGATCGAAACAGAGAGAGAGAGAGAGAGAGAGAGAGAGAGAGAGAGAGAGAGAGAGAGAGAATTTAGAATCCTAGAAATCTTTCCAGGGTCACTCAAATATCCCTGAAATCATGGACTTTCTGCTCTTCCAGCCTGACCCATGGTCCAGATCCAAGAAACTCTCACTCCTGTGCAAGAATCTTACTTAGATGGCAGCAACTTTCCCATTCTTTCTGAACTGGGAATGTTGGGAGGGGCTTGGGAGAGGAGGAAGTTGGGCTTCTGTATGAAGCGTGAGTCTGGGCATCAAAAATTCCAACTATGTCATAAAGACAGTCATGCAAAATTGAGTACTGGTGGGGTCTACCATCAAGGAGGCAATTAAAGGCTAACCTTGGGGCCTATTCCATCTCCAAGGAGCTCTCCACACACACATTCTGAATTAGATTGATCTCTTTCATTAACATCAATAGGCTCCAAATACCTTTGTGTACTTATTATTACCTGGCTTTAATGGATAATGAAATTGTGGCATAATATTGCTAACACCTGAAGGGTGTCTAATGGAGAACACGGACTGAAACTAAAGTGCTTTTTCTTCCCTGTCTGTGGAATTTAAAGGCACCAGCTCCTTTAGTCCATTAGAAATGATGGGCTCCAGGTAGGGCCAGTTCCACGGAGAGCGGTGTCTCACTGAGCTGGCGACACACCTTCTTCCCCGGCATTGGCAGTCAGTGACTGGCTCCGGCATGACCTGCAGAGAGGTGCTCCTCAGAGGACTGACCTCACCAGGAGAGCTCCTGTTTGTGCTAACTCCACATTCCCACCTTACTGGAACTAAAAGTAGCATTACTCATAGACTCCAGTACAACTCAGCAAACATCTTTTGAGCTCTTATCATGTGCCGGTCTCAGTGGCCCCACTGACCACACAAGCATGAGGAAAACAGGGCTCCTGGTATCCTTCGTGGGCCTCAAATGTGGCCCAGGGAGACATTGTAACCATAACCACAAAACTGAGCATTTATTTGACACCAGGCACCATTTAAGACTTTGTACTTGTAACCCTTACAAATCAATGTAATTGGTGCTCTGAGTACAAATCATACAAATGGATGAATTGGGGGCACAGAGAAGTGAACTCGCCCAAGTAACTTGCCCAAGGGGACAGGGGGACTGTGGAGCCGGGATGTGAATCCAGACAGTCTGACTCCAAAAAACGTAGGCTAATCCTATGTGTAGCTCACAACTGCCACACATCTCAACATGATGCAGTGTATTCCAGGACATTTTTGCCATCCGTCCACTGTGTGTTACTGGGCAAGTCACCTGTATTTGTTTCCTAGGGCTTCCATAACAAAAGACCACGAACCAGTGGCTTAAAACAACAGGAATAAATTTATTCTCTCACAGTTCTGGAGGCTAGAAATCAGCATGATTAGTTCCTCCTGGGAACTCTGAAGGAGAATCAGTTCCATGCCTCTCTCCTAGCTTTTGGTGGCTGTCAGCAATCCTTGGCTTGTAGATGTATCACTCCAGTCTCTGCCTCCATCCTCACGTGGCATCCTCCTTGATGTATCTCTTCTCTTCTTCTCATGAGGACACCAGTTATATCAAGATAAGGGTCCACCTTACTGAACTAAGACCCCTTCTGAACCACTTAATTATACCTGCGGTGATCCCATTTCCAAATAAGGTCATTCTTAACTTCCAGGAAGGACATTCATTCTTGGGCCAGTATTCAGCCCATTATAGTGCACTGCCCTCTGGCCCTCTGGCTCCCCAAAACTCACGTCCATCACATGTACAAAATGCCTTCACCCTATCCCAACATCCCTAAATGTCTTCACCCATTTTAGCACCAACTCTGAGACCAAAATGTAATCTAAATATAAACTCAGAAGGTCCCAAATCTCATCATCTAAATCAGGTACAGACTCTGGGTATGGTCCATTCTGGAGCAAACTTCCTTTCCATCTGAAGACTCCAGAACGTCCAACCACCAGAGTCTGGTTGCTGATTCCATGGGATGGAGAGGGGCAGAAACCTATCCTATTAACTGTTCTGATATTTTAAAAAGTGCCTGATATTCTGTTCATGCTCAGTTAATGTTCCTCAAACAAAATAAAGGGATTTGAGGATCAAATGAGATATGAAACAAACTATTTCTGAAAGCTATGTGATAAAATTTAGAATTTCTTAAGGCTGCACTGGGCTTGTAGAGAAAATTAGTCTAGTCCATAAGTAATATTGCTCCTAAATCAACCTAAATAAAAAGGAAGGTCCTTTGTTCTTGAAGAAAACCAAAGAGAGGGTCAATCTAGCTGTACGATTGTATGAGCCAAACACAGGCAGGGTAGATTTCTGCTCTATGTGCCAGCAGACTTAGTTGTCTACCCTTGTAGCTACATGTTTCCCTTCTACTTTCAGCTACTGTTGACATCCAGGGACCAAATATCCTCCTGACAGGACTGGCAACATTGTTGGTGGGACCAGGTACAAAGTGAAAATGGGGGCGCCCTGTTCAAAATGGCACCCCAGCAAGTCATGAAACCAAGCGCCTATCCCGTCTACGTGCTGGGCCCTGTGTAACCTCCCAAGCTGTGTGCTCACGATGCCAGCCTGCCTCCCAGCCTCTTGGCTTGTGCCACACCTCTCCCCTGGCACCTTGGGGAGTCTGATAAAACTGGGGAGCCATCTTCGGTTCTGCCCCAGATTCAAATTCACTCTCTGCATCAGGCTCTGGGTAGAGAGGAACCACCTAAGCATGTGCTTAGCCACACAGGAGCATTATGTGGACACAACAGCCAGTCTCAATCGTAGCCAAGATCCTCAGCAAGCAAGGTGCTTTTTAATGTTCTTTAAATTTTTTTTTTTTTAAGATTTTATTTTATTTATTTAAAGATTTTATTTATTTATTTCACAGAGGGAGAGAGATCACAAGGAGGCAGAGAGGCAGGCAGAGAGAGAGAGGGGGAAGCAGGCTCCCCGCCGAGCAGGGAGCCCGATGCGGGCCTCGATCCCAGGACCCTGAGATCATGACCTGAGCCGAAAGCAGAGGCATTAACCCACTGAGCCACCCAGGCGCCCGGTTCTTTAAATTTTTTTAAGAAGATTTGTTTATTTATTTTAGGGGGAGAGAGAGAGGAGGGACAGAGGGAGAGAAAGAGAGAGAATCCCCAGCTGACCCCACACCCAGCGCAGAGCCCAACATGGGACCCAGTCCCATGACACTGAGATCAAGGCTTGAGCTGCAACGGAGAGTTAGACACTTAACTGAATACACCATCCAGGCTCCCCAGTAAAGTGCTTTTAAAAAAAAAAGATCAAGGGGCATGAAGCCAGGATCACTAAAACTGGCACACGTGGGCACTTAGAATTGAGGGGGCCTGGAGCTTGGATCCCTTGACTCTAAGTCTGGGCTGTTTCTGCTTCACCACGCTGCCCACTTGGACTTTCTTTTTTTTTCTTTTTTTTAAGATTTTATTTATTTATTTGAGAGAGAGAGAGTGAGAGAGAGAGCATGAGAGGGGAGAAGGTCAGAGGAAGAAGCAGACTCCCCATAGAGCTGGGAGCCCGATGCGGGACTCGATCCCGGGACTCCGAGATCATGACCTGAGCCGAAGGCAGTCGCTTAACCAACTGAGCCACCCAGGCGCCCCCACTTGGACTTTCTTTAGGATGGTGGTCTTGCACTTTTCATCCTCTCATGTCGTATGTGCCATGAAGTCTCTAGGGCAGGCTTCCCACTTCTGCCCTCTAGAGACAGCTGGCTTGACCCCCCCCACCACCACCACCCCACACAGCGGAGGCCGGGCGCACCGCACAGGCCCCGTGTGGACTCCAACCTTTCAGCTCCCTTCCTCCCGCCCTAACCACAGCCATCCCGGTCACAGCATGACAAAGACAGCCTGAGGGCCACAGGGTGACAACCGTTCGTTTGGTTGCTGCTTTTCTTGTTGACTGTGCTTTGGTAGAAATGTGTTTTAACCAAATTATTACAAAGCGTGAGTGTTGCTCTCATTTAGATATTTGCAGCCAATTGGGCTTAATGTGAAAGACAATAGCCAGACTACAATCCTCCAGATGGCTCTGGCCTGCCAGGCTCCACGGAGTCGGGATGTGCTCCCCAACGGCTGGGGGCCCCTGTTCTCCACTGCAAGGCGCTGGATGTCTGGTCTCGCCCAGCCAAGCTCTTCCCCTTTTGGGTGGGAGCCTCGGCTCCCTCTGTGTGCTTGCCTTGCAGAGCAGGAGACAGAGATGAGGGAGAAGAGCCCTGAACTCAACTCCGACGTCTGCTCAGACCAAGGGTTGTAGCCACGCTGTGGTGGAAGAGGACACTGGGCTTGGAATCAGATGTGCGGCACTGCGCAGCTCTGCCACTTATTCGACTGCCTTCAGGAGCCCAGCTTTGTTTTTAAGAATCTAGAGTGTGTGTGTGTGTGGGGGGGTCCCTACTACCTGCCAACAAGCTCACAGTGAGAAATAAACCACATCACACGTGTAAAAGCATCCCACACGTTATCTGACACGTAGAAACCACTCAGCTGTTTGGTGGATCAGAGAAATGGGAGACTTCAGACATTATTTCAGATCCAATAGGAAAGGGCTCACAACATTCACTTGTTCAGGACACATGAATAAGATAAGTATTACTTCGGGCCCCATAAGAAATTTTTTCATCGTTGTTTCTCTTACCCTCAAAGCGCCAGGGGGAACCAGTCCTGTCATTCCCCGATGAAAGTCATGTGTGTTTATTCAAGACACTTCCTGTCACCATCCCAGAGAAGCGAGGTGTACAAAAATGGCAAAAACAGGGCGCCTGGGTGGCTCAGTGGGTTAAAGCCTCTGCTTTCGGCTCAGGTCATGATCTCAGAGTCCTGGGATCGAGGCCCGCATCGGGCTCCCTGCTCAGCAGGGAGCCTGCTTCCTCCTCTCTCCTCTCTCTCTGCCTCTCTTCCTCCTTGTGATCTCTCTCCCTCTGTGAAATAAATTAATATAGTCTTAAAAAAAAAACGGCAAAAGCAGAGCAACATTTTGCGTCTCCAGTTCCCAGCCACAGACCCCAGTCGGCAGGTCTGTTTGCCGGGCCATACTGCCGGGCCCCTTCAGCGGTGCCCCACTCAGATCCGCTTCGCCCCTTCTCCTCCTGCTCTGTGCTGCTGGACGGGAGCCATGGCCTCACTGCCCGAGGGGAAGAGAGGAGGGAACGGCAGGCCGTTGGAGAGAGCGGGAGGGTGAGTGGGGGTGTTTGTCTCCTCATTTTTCTGCCCGTGGAATCACCGCCAGGCCGGCCATGCCCCCCCAGAGGGAGGAGGTGGCCGCAGCTCCTGTGTGGTGGCCTCCTCCGCCCAGCTTTCTCTCCTCAGACTCTAGTCGCGTTCCCAGCCCTAGGCCCCTTCAGGACGCAGGGTAGGCGCAGCTCCCGCGTCCTCCCAGATATCTGAGGCACCGCCCTCTGCCTGCCCCTCCCTCGCCAGCGGTCTCCCTGCCAAGCGCTCCTCAGGTGTCCCGGGGGGCCATTCGGTCCTGCCCAGACTCTGACAGACACACAGGTGCTGAGACGCTCGCATTCCACAGACGAAGACAGGCTAAGCCGAAAGCAGTACGATATGTTGTATAAGTGGTGTAAGAAGGAAGATTTTGGTGTAAGACCCGGACTTAAAACAGTTTCCCACTTGCCAGCTGTGTGAGTCTGAACAAGCCGTTTAATCTCTGCGAACCTCAGTTTCTTTGTCTGTAGAATGGAGATAGTAATGACCAGCCCTTTGAATGGGTGTGAGGATTGAACAGGACAGGGCACAGAAGACACTTAGGCTAGCGCCTGGCATACAGAAAGCAGCAAACAAAGAGACACTTCGTATTATAATTGGTAATGTTAGTTCCACATAAAAGCTTAAAGGTTTTTTTTTTCTTCTATTTTCTGAACCACAAAGCAATCTCCTTTTTCTAAACTACATAATCTTTTCACATTGTGCAAAAATGTTGGGACAGCAGGGAATGTTCTCAGCTACGGGGTCTTGTCCCTCAGCGCAGAGCCTCTTCCCAGCGGGTGCCTTGTCCCCGGCCAGGTGGTGATTCGCAGGCGCCCGCTGGTCTGTGTCGTGAACCTGCTGATTCCCAGCATCTTCCTCATGCTCGTGGATCTGGGGAGCTTCTACCTACCCCCCACCTGCCATGCCAGGATTGTGTTCAAGACCAGTGTGCTGGTGGGCTACACCGTCTTCAAGGTCAACATGTCTGACGAGATGCCAAGGAGTGCGCTGAGCACCCCTCTGATCGGTAAGCAGCCCTGGGGACACCAGACACCCACCTTCCGTGACTCCTGTCACAGATCCGATGCTGCATTTCAGATCAGGGGAGGGAGAGGCCCCAGACACTGTGGCTGATTACACCGCTGTGGTTCCTTCCCTCAGGAGTCTTCTTCACAGTCTGCATGGCTTTCCTGGTCATCAGCTTATTTAAGTCCATCCTGTTGGTCAGATTCCTCCATGATGAGTGGAACAGCGGGCAGGAGCGGCCCCTCTTGTGCCTTCAAGGGGATACTGATGCTGATGCTGATGCTGATGGGCCTAGGACAGATCCCGGAGCCCAGCTCGCTGCGGTAGCAGGTTTGTGAGAAGCCTCGAGGCCCCCACCCTGTCTTGCTTGATCACTCTCCACACCGGTTCCCACTGGGGGAGCACCAGGCCATGTGTCCTGCTGTGTGAAAAATTTGAAACACTTGCTTCTTAGCCTCTGTGCTGCATTTGATATTAGCTCTCCGGAGACCTTGCTGACTTTCCAGAAAGCCTCGCTTTGGCTTAGAGGTCAGACCCTCAGTTGGCTTTGCTTGTTTTTGTTTGTGTTTTCCAGTTTTAGCCAGTTAGCTAAAGTGACTAAGCGATCGACTCTGGAATAATCGAGCACCGGTGTGTGGGCACACTTGCCTGTATGTACTTGGGTTCCTGTTGCTTCATGTGAGCAAGTGTGTGAATTACCGCTTTGGCAGCGCATGGGCTAAAACTGGGACAGTGCAGAGGTTAGCGGGGCCCCTGCTCAGGAATGAGAGGCAAACTTGTGAAGCGTTCTGTGTTTTTACTGTATACTTGAAAGTTGCTAAAGAGAGTGTATCCTAAAAGTTCTCATCGCAAGAAAAAAACGTGTAACTGTGTGGTGGTGGAGGTTAACCAGACCTACTCTGGTGATCATGGGTGTGTGTGCGTGTGTGTGTGTGTGTGTGTGTACATATAAAGCTGTACACATGAAACATATAATGTTATATGTAAATTATATCACAATTAAAAATAGTCATCCCAGCCCCTAAAGCTCCACTGGAGTCAGTGAGGCTGGCCCCCAGCTCGGAAAATCTGGGGGGATCTAGCCCGGACAGGCTTCCTGCACGACCCACCTTCTCCAGAGCTTCCTTCCCGAGCACAGCCCTGCCCTCCGCCCCCCGGCCCAACCCAATCCACCACCCCGTTTCCCCTACAAACCTTCCTTGTAGGATGAGGCCATCGGCTCCAGTGGGAAGCCCAGGGGGCCTCGGGAGCCCCCGGCTCACCTGGGATGTTTTCCTCTTTCACGCAGAGCCCCCCATCGGTCGAGAGCAGGTCCAGCCGGGGACCCTGAGGGAAGTCTGGTTCCAGCTGAGGTCCATTAGCACCTACTTCCACACCCGGGAGCAGGCAGACCAGCAGCAGGTGAAGTGGCTGGCCCTCCTGGAACGTTTTGACCGACTGCTCTTTCAAGCCTACGCCGTCGTGCTGGGACTCTACGCCGTCACCCTGTGCTCCCTGTGGGCGCTGTGGGGCAGCTCGTGAACGCCGGAGCCCGCTGCTCTCTGGGCACGTGGGCAGACCGGAGGGCTTCGTCGGGGGTGGAGGGGGGGCGCGTGGGTTAAAAGGCTCCTCACCTCCTGTTGCATCTTGTCCTTCAGCACAGGTGCTCACACCCGAGGAGGTACTGAGTGACGCAGGATTAGGCGTTCAGGGTGAAAATGCCCGGACGTCTCACGGTATACGGTGAAAGGGAAGCCTGCCTTCTTATTCCAGTTCACTCCCCGGGAGTAACCACTTCAGCAATCTCTTTCAGAACACTTCTAGGTACATTACATACATGTGTGTTTTGAGAGTTGCTTTTTCTTTAAGTGAAAGGCCACTTCATCCCCCACTTCTGTCTTGGTCATTCGGTCAACCATTCAGAATGTTTACTGAGTGTCAGCTAAGTCCTAGGTGTTGTGTTAGGCACACCAGAGAATACAAAATACGTCGGTCACAGATCATTCTTCACTTGACTTGATTCCCAGGGTCAACCTTGCACAAAGCAGAATGCAAGATTTGCACCATATCCATGTCCTGAAGCTCTTGTTCCCACTGTCTCCCATGAGCGCCTCTCCCCCTACACCCCACACCTGCTGGAGGGAAGCCGGGTACCAACCTCTCAGACCCAATCAGCACAACATTTAGTCAGCACACAGCAGGTGTAAGGCACCGAGCTGGGAGATAGGCTTCCTGCATGGCCCTTGGGTTCAAGGAGATTATAATCCACTATCCTTGTGTTCGTCAGCTAGGGCCGCCATAACAAAACACCACAGACTCCGAGGCTGAAACAGAAATGTCTTTTCTCCCTGCTCTGGAGGCTGGAAGTCTGAGATCAAGGTGTCAGCAGAGTTGGTTTCTTCTGAGGCCTCTGTCCTTGGCCCACAGCTGACTGCCTGGTCCCCATGTCCTCAGGTGGCCTTCCCTTTGCATGTGTCCATATCTGTGTCTGCATTCCTCCTCTTATGAGGACACCAACTCTGTTGGATTAGTGCCCACATTAACAACCTCATTTAACCTGAACCACCTCTTTAAAGGCCCTTCTCCAGGTCTGCATTCTGAGTCACTGGGTTTTAGGATTTCAACAGGAATTGGGGGGCAGGTAATGCAATTCAGCCCATGCTACTCACATGACTGTGGACACTTGGCCAGTTCAAAATCTACAGGTAGGGCTGGGACCCAGGGAATAGTTACAGTTTGAGTCCAAAGCAGAGGCAGGGTGTCTGCTGGCAGAATTCCCGCTTATTCCAGGAAGTCTTGAGGCTTTCAACTGATTAGATGAGGCCCACCCACATTCTGGAGGGGAATCTGCTTTCCAAAGTCTACTGATTTAAATGTTAATCTCGTGTAAATAAAATACCTTCACAGAAGCATTGAGAATAATGTCTGACCAAAATCTGGGTTCTGTGGCCCAGCCAAGTTTATATGCAAAACTAGCCATCACAGTCCCCGTGGCCCCTTAGCTTCCATCTATGCCCACAGCTCTTGTTAAGACAGAGAGCCCTGATCACTGGGCACTCGGGTAACTACTTATCAACTTCTGGCTCTTACTCTCCAGTGGCCGAAATCTATACTCACTGGCTCACCTTACAGCTGTTCCCGTAGCCCCATCACCTGAACTCAAAGGTTAGAGTTCAAGTCTCCCACAAGTTTTCCTTCCTCTTATTTTGACTTTCTTCATTATGCATTGCTTCTTTTTATGGAGGCTTCGTCCAGCGGAGCTCACCTGCTTGTCATTCCGTCCAAGCCTCCCCAGCTAGCTGACATCGTCTTTTGTGTCACCAAATCTCTGTGTCACTCCAAGGACCCTGCTCAAAATGGCCTCCCTCTACCTTCTCCACCTGATCATCTCATGACTCTGTCCCCTTCTTTCTATCTTTAGTTTTACCTTATTCTATATCCTTCTCCCTTTGAGTGTTTCATGGCTTCCTGTGCGTGTGTGTGGATGTACGTGTGGGGGGTATGAACGTAGGGGTGTGTATTGTGGGTGTGTGTATGTAGGTGTGTGTGTGTGATGTGGGGTGCATTTGTACACATGTGTGTATGTAGGTGTGTGTTGGGTGTGTATGTGTGTAGGTGCATCACTTGTCACACAGGCCGCGAACACCTAGAGGAGGCCCCTGTTTCCTGTTTCTAGTCTCTCCGCCCTGTCTGCGCAGGTCCCCACAGAGCTCTGCTCGAGGCGACCCTGCAGTGACTACAGCAGAGCAGCTCATCCCAGCTCACTGCTGCAGTTGGACACGTCTAGTGTGTCCTCCAAGGCCTGAGACCAGAGCCTACCCAAGGTCAGACTCCAGGTGCTCGGCCCCGCTCTGCCCACCGTCCCGGCAGCCATCGGGAGCTTGCTGGGTGGACCTCGGTAGGCTGAGCGAGAATCAGCCCTCCTAATGCTACCGGCAGAGGACACAGAAGTCCAAAGCTGTTTGCTAGCAACTTTTTGCAGCACTAAAATTGCCTTTAAAAAAACCTGCCCCCCCATCCCCCTAAAGAAAAAGAATTTAAATTCAAACAGCCTTTACCTACATCCTCCCTCTCTCATTACCTCCCAGTTAGTGCTCAACGCCAATTGTCCATGAAATTCCACTGCTGCTGTTAATGAAATGAGGAACATAAGAAGTTTGTGAACAGGAAGTGTCCATGCAAACCTCCACCTGTTTCCCTCCTCACTTCCTCCTTTCTACTCCTAGCCTCCCCTGTCTCCATCTGCTCAGTTGTCCTTTACAGTGATCCCTAGATCTCTCGTCACTTCCACGGCTATTAGAGGGGCGAGGGCCTGCCGTGAACTCCCCGCTACAGAGCCTTCTTCCTTTCCAGCTGTCCTTGGAGAAGGTACCTGGTCGGGGTCCTGGCTCCATCACTGTCTGGCCAGGGGGCCTTGAGCTTAACTTCTCAGAGCTTCGGTTACCGTATTTGGCATTGGGGTTGCTCATACTTACTCTACCGAATTGCAGATCATTGAGGATCAGAATGAAGCCATGTATTTAACAGTACTTTGAAAAGTAGATAATACATCACAAAATAAAAATGTGACCAGCCTGCCGCAACAGATGGATTCCAGTCTGAAGTCTTTGGTGTGAGGTCCTCCTTCCACTGCCCCTGTCAAAATCCAGTTATGGGTTCTGGTTCTCCCCACAAGTGCCTTTATTCCAGGATCCACAGGCCAAGGGCTGAAGCCATCCTGTGCCTTCTTGAAGGAGACTTGGGTGGGGGGCTGCCCAAGGGCCTTCCCGTTCCACTTCCCACGCAGCTCACTCTCGCTGCCTCCCGAGAGAACATCTCCAGGTTCTTTATGCCTGCCTTTCTGAAGAGGCAGCCCTTCAGGAGTGAGGCCTGGCCACTAAGCTGGACCCCAGCACGAACCACCTCTGTCCAAGCGCCAAGCGCCCCTGATCTCAATGTGGCGGCCAGGGATTCATTCAAAGCCCCAGGGTCAGCTCCGCATCCCAAAGCAATGCCATCAGTAACACGCGGCCCTGCCACAGAGTCCCTGTGCGGTGGGAGCCCTTGTGCCCGAGTCCCTCTGCCGGCAGGTCCTTATTTACAGAGCAGCTTTAGCTCAGCTCCTCCAAATGTTTATCGGTTTCACGATTCCCGTTTCAGAGAGGAAGGAAACTGAGGAACAGAGCAAAAATGGGATTCTCCCAGCTGTGACTGCTCCGACCATCTGCTGTTTCCCAGAATCTAAGGTAGTTTCGGAACTCACCAAGAAATCACAGCTCCGATTTTGGGGACTTCACTGACGTCTAAAATAAAGTCTTAGCGAAGCACAGCCCCGGGCTAGACAGGCAGCCCTCCATTTCATGTCATTCCATCTCAGAATAACTTCCAGGCCCTGCTGCCGTGGTCTCCGGCAGCCTGGGGGGCCTCGTGCACAGCCTCGCGCAAGACCAGGTCGTGGAGGGTCTCACTCCCCTCCCGGGACCTCCCCCTCTCCCTCCCTGCTCGTCCTGGAGGGGAAGAGCTGTTGTGGTTAAGGAACCCCTCACCCTTACAGCTCGAGGACCCAGCCAGCTTCTGGGGTCAAGCTTTGAGCCTGGACGGGTCAGAGCAGGAAGCAAACCAGAGCAGTCACAATCCTGACCCCGGGGCCAGGCAGCACGGAACAGCCCGTGGCTCCCCGGGGGTTGGGAGGGCCCTCACTTCTCGAGGATCTAATACACATAGAAAGGCCAGATCAGCAAAAGGAGGTGGACCTGACGTTTCTGTCTTACGAAGTGGCTCTGAGGCTTCTAGAAAACTTCGGATCGTGTGTTTAAGGTGGGGAATTTGTCCACCAGTTCCTGGCTGTAGGATGATCATCCCCGGGCAGAGACCCCAGGGCCCCTGTTCCCTTCAGGACGGCTGTGCCACCCTCCCTGCAACCCCATCTGTGCCCTGGGGCTCATCCCAGGCATCTCCCTATCCTGTTCCCTGGCTCACACTCCATCTCAGCAGCCCGAACCTTTCAGTCCTGAGTTATTTACCTGCTGAGACAGTAAGAGCTTCATAATTAGCTGAGCAACAGCATGGAGGCTTTTATGAGCAGCCAGGCCCCCCCACACACTCCGGTGTCCGTAATTGAAATGACCCACGCCAGTGATTAGATTAGGAGGCTGAAGCAGCCCCGTGTGCCGCCCCCAGCCCCCTCCCTGTCCTGTCGGGGGGGTGGTGTAGTTAAGTTTGTGCTTCATTTGGCAGAGGCCATAAAGCAGGCATTGCAGCGAGGATTTCTGCAGGGGTGGGAAGGCACTGCTGGGCACCGGGCAAGCTCTGTGGCAGGGAACAGAATCCAGATCCGTTGGGGGGGGGGGCTTGCTTGCCCTTGCCTTGCCCCCTCTCCTGTTCCCCCAGCCCCGTGCCAGCCTCCAAAAACCTGGGCCTAGGGTCAGCCGTCCTCAGTGGCCCTAGGGACCAGGACGGCCATGCCCTGAGCAGACCCCACTCGCGGCCACCCTGCTCATCCTCTTTGGAGAGCTCTGGGCCAAGAGCAAGAGGGTCAAGGTGCCGCTGGCATTTCTTTTTCTCCCCACCTCCCTGGCTAATCTTAGTTTCTCAGCTCTTGCCCGTATAAGCCCTCCCCACCCCTGTCTCCTAACCTTGCTTCTCTCCCCCCCGGTGGTGGTCACCATGGGCTTTGGAGTCCGAAGCATTCCTTTGTTCCACTAGAGCATGGTTACTCAGAGCCGACGTGGACTTGCACGCCTGAGGGAGTGCCGTCTTGAGGCAGGTTTGGGAGCCCTAAGGGGACTCTGTGGGGAAGAAGACTGTGATCAGTTGGTGATGTCTGCCCTGGGAGAGAGAGGGGTAAGAGGAGAAACAGAGCTAATGTTTCTCGAGCCTTTCATCCTGTGCCAAGCGCCGTGTGAAGTGCTTAGGTGGTAACGGTATTCTAGGATGTGGCAGGATGTGTTGGCTGAACCACACCAGATTCCAGTTCCACTCAGCACTTATTAGCGATGTGATTTGGGCAGGTCCTTTGAACTCTGTGCCTCAGTGTCCCCATCTGTAAAATAAAATTAATATCTAGCTTATAGGATTCTTAGGAGAACTAAATGAATGACTATATGTAAAGTGCTTAGAAAGGTGTCCAGCACATGCTAAGCACTTGGTTAATAGTTTTTCCCGTAAATATCAAAATCCCCATTTCTCAAGTGATCAACATCACTTCTATCTGGGCCAGACACTAACTGATCTCTCTGGGTAATCTCATTAGATAGATGACAGATAGATAACATGAGGGTTGTTGCGAAGATTATATATATTATGAGACACGTACTTATAATGAGACCTCCTGTTGTATGGTGTATATAATCCTCATAATAACCCTCCTATTATCATTGCTACTTCACAGCTGAAGAAACGAAAGCACAGGGAGGTTAAGGACGTTGTCTAAGATCACTAAGCTAGCAAGTGACAAAGCTAGGATTCAGATCTAAGCAGTCTGGCTCCAGACTCCGTGCTCTTGGGGATTCTGCTGTAGTCAGACGCACTCGGACTCCAGAGCTCGTACCCTTGACCGTTACTTCCTAAAAGAAACTCATCTTTGCTAACTTTGTAGGTGGCTAGAGTTAGCTCAGAATGTCAGGTTTTTTTCTCATCTGTAAATTCTGAGAAAGAGCTCTTTCACCGAGGCGCTGTGAGGACTGAATGAGATAAGATTTATGAAGTGCTGAGCACGTAGCTCGCATTAGAGGCATTGAGAGTGAGAGCAATTATTATTATTCGCCACCTTTCCAAAGGGCTGTTACCAGTGCCCAGAGAGATTGAGATTTATATAAGTATATATATATAAATAAAATAACCACGTCAACTCTAAAGATTTCCTCCATGCATGGTCTCTGGATCAGCAGCCTTGGCAGCATGGGAACCGTTAGAAATGCAGAATCTTGAGTCCTCTCAGAGGACGGAGTCAGGATCTGAACCCACCAGACCCCAGAGGATTCGTCTGCACATGGCAGTTGCAGAAGCCTGGATGGCAACAATGACGGTGAAGGGGGACAGTGGGAGTTCCTGGAGGGAGCCTCACGGCAGGCCCGGGAGCTGGGGTTCGGGGGCAGCACAGCCTCGTGTGGAACCCGCCTCTGCTCCCCGGGCAGCTGGGCCCACAGGGCACCTGCCAATCACCCCGCTCACTCAGTAATCTGCCCTCCCCCCAATCAGAGCAGTCAAGCACTCAGTGCAGCTGGGCGGCTGAATTATAGGCTGTGGGCAGATGGCGGAGATGGCTCCGTGTGTGCCATCCGCGGGGAGAAGGGAGTGAAGGGAAAGGAAGGCCCCTTCCACGGCCCTCCTTCCCCTGACAGCAGACACCCTGCTTTCTGGAGAGCCAGGCTGCTGGCCCTGGCGGTCAGGCGACCCCTTTCCCCCCCGGAACCTGCTGGCAGCACGGGGCAAAGCTCCGAGTCCGCCAGAGCTTGACACATCAGCAGAGGTGTTCCCAAGGCTGCAGGGACCGCAGCGCAGGCCTCCTCCTGCGTCCCGCCCGCCTGCCCGGGGCGCGCACACACAGCGCTGGATGAAGGGACATGCACCAGAAAGCCGAGCTACCGCGGGTGAGGGCCCCGCTGCCTTGTCACCTTGAAGCACTAGGTCTGGGGGTGAAGAGGGAAGACCCCCAGGTCACAGGGCGAGCCCTGCGGCTGCCGCTGCTCCTCCCTCCTCCACTCAACCGGAGCCTTCGCTCTATCTTCCCACCGAGGTCCCCGGGGCTCCCAGTGGCCTGCTCACCCCGCCGCCAGGTCTCAGCCCCGGTTCCTGGGAGGGAGGAGGGCTCTCCGTCTCCCAGACCTTCCCTTACTCGTGACACCTCAGACATCCATTAGGTGTTACGGAGCACAGCTTCTAGGCCCCCGGGAGATGGCTCGAGGACTGCCCTCCAGGCCTGAGGTCTCCCTGCAGACCGCAGCTCCTTCCGGCCGCTCAGCCCACCTCCCCCTCACTCCCTGCCCTCTCGCCTTGCAGCCACGTGACACTCTCCCTGCACCTGAGCTTGACACTGAAGATGCACAGGCTTGTCATTGTGCCTTTATAGGCTTTGGGCCCCTTGCTCTGCCTCTTTAGGCAAAGTGTGTGTGTGTGGGTGTGTGTGGGTGTGTGCGTGTCCGTGCGTGTGGGTGTGCGTGCCTGTATACACGTGCATGTGTGAGTGTGTGTGTGAGGTGGTCACTCAAAGCTGGAGGGGAGCTAAACCAGCTCGTTCAAAGCTCTCGTTTTGCCAGTGAGGCTGGGACAGGATAGCAATGAACCCTAGACAGTGATAAAGACGATGGTAATGATGCTGATTGTGGATCGCCCCTAGCAATGCACACTTACTGTGTGTCACACGACCCATATTGTATCCAGTTTAGTTCTTATGGTAGGATAAACGAATAAACACAGAAACTGAGGCCCAGAGAGGCAAGTGACCTGCCGCACATCACGCGATGAGGAGGTTAAAGAGTGGAGTTGGAGCTCAGGATTATCTCAGGGAGCATCCGGAAGCTTTAGTGTTGAGGTGGATTTAGTGTCTCTGAGTTCGGAGAGACGGTGGTAGTAGCAGGAGCCCTGCTACTCGTCACAGGACCCCTGGCAGAGTTAAATGAGCTCCTGGGGGTGGAAGCTGCAAAGGTAAGGGACTGTTATTCTCAGTGCAGAGCCCCGAGGATGCGGGGGTCTCCTGTTTCCCAATGCAGTGCTCTGCCCTTGAGGTCTTACCCTGCTGGACAGGAGGCCCTGCCCCAGTGCCTTTGGGCTGGAAGGTACACAGACTGTCCTGGGCTAGAATTCTGAGAACCCCACGTGCTCCCCTGCCCAGGCAAAGAGAAGCAGTTGAAGGGCAGGGAGGGGTCCAAAATGAGGCCGGGCTGCTGCGGTCAAGTCAGGATGGAAAGGTCCAGATTTGGGGAGATGGCTGGAGAAGGCTTGGCATTTCGGAGTCCTTCCTGAGGTGGGGAGGTGATGGGGCGGCTGGAGGGTGGAGTGGAGGAGGTGGGGCTTCAGGGGGAACTGTGTGCCTGGCACTGGGGGAATTCTTTCTTTTTTACATTTTTATTTTGATTCCAGTTAGTTAACATACAGTGTGATAGTAACTAATATCACTGATTCAGCACTTCCATGCAACACCTGGTGCTCATCACGTCAGGGGCCCGCCTTCATCCCCATCACCTGTTTCACTCCCCGCCCCCCACCCCGCGCTCTGGTGACCATCAGTTTGCTCTCTATAGTTAAGAGTCTTTTTCTTGGTTTCTCTCTCTCTCTCTTTCCTTTATTTTGTTTCTTAAATTCCACATATAAGTAAAATCATACAGTGTTTGTCTTTCTCTGACTGACTTATTTCACTTAGCATAATATTCTCTAGCCCTATCCATGTTGTTCCAAATGGCAAGATTTCATTCTTTTTATGGCTGAGTAATATTATGCTGTGTATATATATATACACACCACATCTTTATGCATTCATCGATTGATGGACACTTGGGCTGCTTCCATAATTGAGCTATTATAGATAATGCTCCTGTAAACATCACCGCACATGCATCACTTTGAATTAGTATTTTCAAATTCTTTGGGTAAATACCTAGTAGTGCAATTGCTGGATCATGGGATAGCTCTATTTTTAACTTTTTGAGGAAACTCCATACTGTTCTCTGGAGTGGCTGCACCAGTTTGCATTCCCACCAGCAGAGCAAGAGGGTGGGGTGGGGGAATTCTCTTTCAAGGAAGATAAAGAAGATGATGGGGAGAGAGTCATCCAACCATAAATTCAAATCCCTGGCTCCACCACTTAATAGCTTCATGATGCTAGACAACTTAAATAATTCTCTCAGCCTCAATTTACTCATCTGTAAAATAGGGATTATGATGTCCAACGTTTAGAATGAAGACTCTGCAAGTATATAAGACATCTAACAGTTGCTCAAAAGTATGGTCCCTTCCTCTTCCCACACCCTTCCAACCATTCCTAACTAGGAGACTCTGGTCAGTTTACTTAATTTCCTTTATAATAATAAGTAGTAAAATAGTGACTACAACCTCCATTTAGTGAGCACTTACTATGTGGCAGACATAACACTAAGCATCTTACTCATATCATCTCATTAACTCCTCCCCAGAGCTCTACGCTAGATTCCATCCACCCATGCTGCCACGCCCTAGAGACGCTGGCGGACTCATCCAAGCACACGGAGCTAGAAAACAGCAGAGCTGACATTCGAACTGGGTTAGTCGGGGGAGGCTAGGTTACACTCTGGCGACACATGACCCCCAAATCGCAGTGGCTTACAGCACATAGTGTGCCCACCACAGGTCAGCTCCAGTTCTGGGCCATGTCCTCCCTCTGAGACCCAGGCTTGTGGAGCAGCCTCTTTCTGGGACATTGTCGGTCACCTTGGCAGAAGGAAAGAGACCTCACAAGGGTCTTGCCAGGCCTGAAAGGCATACCTGTCTCTTCTGTTCACAACCTAACCCATTGTCCCATTGTCCTCATCATGCAACCCACTCAACTCTCATGTTGCCAGGAAGGGCAATCTCTCCAAGTACCCAGAAAGGGGGACAGCCAGAATGTTTGGAGCATAAATGAATGACCACCATATCCAGTTCCTAATCCCTAGGCTTGGTGGGTTCCCACTGTAGAGTGAGCCCCAACGTCCTCATCTGTAAGGAAGGAATCATAATTCTACCTTTCAGGATGGTCACATTGATGACAGGACATAGTACACAAGAAGCCCAAGCCTGGAAACACCGAATCATGGTGATTATGTGTGGGCTTCAGGAATACTCTGGACTGGTCAGCTCAACTGTTACACTAAGGAATTCAGAAGTCCCCGTGAGACAAGGGGACATGCTTTGAAAAGTGCTGTTGCTCTCACTGCTCATGAAACCACCTTCAGGGGAGCCAGAAGGGAAGGAACATTTCCAGGATGACGATCAGAGGCAACAGCAAATGCGATTATGTCAGCAAATGTGCAAAAGTGCTGTACGCTTTTGGAGGACTCTTCATTTAGGACTAATTAAATACTTGGAAGCAGGAAGATTGAAAGGGTCCTCTCTGGGAAGCTACTCCAGGCCAGCAAGACACTTCAGGGTCTATTTACAGCATTTGGAGAGCTCCGGAGGAGGAGGAAGTGGGTGGCTCTACTCGGAACAACACTCTGGAGGCAGAACACGAGGCAATCAGGGGCTGAAACCACTCAGGACCTTGCGGCGCCTCCCCCACCACAGCCTGGGTCTCCCGGGGTCTGAGGTTTGGGCGATGGGAAAAAACAGACCTGGGGTTTATGCCGATGGTCGTGAAGGGGGGAGGAGCCTGTAGGATGGTGTGTATTCGTTTCCTGGGGCTGCCATAATGAATCGCTACAAACTCAGTGGCTTAAAACAACACAAATGTGTTCTCTTACAGCCCTGGAGGTCAGAAGTCCAAAATCAGTGTCGCTGGGTTTGGCAGGACCTGTTCTTCCTGGAGGCTGTAAGGGGAGAATCTGTTTCCTCGCGTCTTTCAGCTTCTAGGGGCCACCGATATATGTTGGCTCTTTCCTTCCTCAACCTTTCAAGCTCATCTCTGGTTTCTGCTTCTGCCTCCACATGGCTTTCTCCTCTTCTCTCATGAAACCTCGTCTGTCCCCCTCTTAGAAGGACACTTGTGATTCCATGTAGGGCCAACCAGGATAATTCAGAATAATCTCTCCATCTCATGATCCTTAACATAATCATGTCTGCAGACTCTCTTTTGCTGCACAAGGTAACAGTCACAGGTTCCAGGGATTAGGACCCGAGTCTCTTTGGGGCTATTACCCAGCCTACCACACGGGGCATCCAAGATGGTCTGGAAAGCAAAAGGGCAACCATGAACCAGCTGCACACATCTCCTGTGGGGCCTGAGATGGGGGCATCCTCCAGGCCACAGCCACGGTAGGACCTCGGTGGCAACCCCAGGAGAGCCTGTGACACCTGTCTCCCTCCAGCCATGTAGCCAGCACCTGATCCACAGTGCCACAAGCAGCCAAGACTCGTCACATAATCAGTTAATCCATGTTTTAACAAATATGTATTCAGTGCCTACTGTTTCCTGCGGGAGGTGGTTCAGACCTGGGGCCCTTCCTGGTCCCCTAAGTAGGAGATTCATTCAACTAATAGTTACTGGGCCCCTACTAGATGTCAGGCACTGTTCTGGGTACTTGGGATCTATCAGGAGACAAAACCCCCAAAGCTCCCTCCCCTCCCGGCGCTGACATTCTATCAGCTGAGGAAGACAATAAGGAGTCATCAGAAATCAATCACAGAGAATGTTAGGAGGTGATAGGGCTATGGAACAAAAGAAAAAGTAGGGCCAGGTAAGAGGGCTCAGGTGGGACCAGGCAGGTGAAGGTACTAAGTGGATTAGTCAGCACAAGCTTTAGTGAACAGGTGAGGTTCGGGCAAAGACCTGAAGGAGGTGAGGGGGAATTAGCCAAGTGGACATCTGGAAGGAGGGAGCTCTGGGAGAGGAAAGAGCTAGAGCAAAGGCTCGTGGGGGGGGGCACAGAAGGATGGGAGGGCCACAGCCGGTGAGCAGAGTGGGAGCAGGAGCCGGGTGGGTTACTTCGGTGGAGCTAACCGGGCCAAGCCTGAAAGAGAGAAGATGCAGTAAAACTAGCTCTCTGAACACTCTGGTGTGGAACTGTGGACAGTCCTCTGAACTGGGAACTCGTTCTGGGGTTGGGAATTGCATGGCCTTGCTGAGGTCCCTTAGCCTCCCTGAGATTCACTTTCCTCACTTACAGATGGAGAAGCTCGCACTGATTCGCTCACTCGTCCATCCATTCAGAGGACCCCACCTGAGGCCCCAGACAGAAGCACGTACTGCAGACCCAAAGGTGAGTCATGCGTGGCCTCTGCTCTCCCTGTCCAGGTCCTGCCTGCTCCGCTCGGTGCTGACATAAGTGAGGGGCTGGGCCTGTACACGAAAAGGCGTGATGGTGGAAGGACTCGGTATCGAGGAGGAATTAGACTTCTGAGTATCCCAAAGGGGAGCATTGGGTGGGTAGAAGCTTGAGAGAAACACATTGGAGAACAACATAAGAAAGATCTCTGCAAAAATGAAATGGAGGGTCATGAAAGATCTCCTCAGCACTGGAGGTCTGCAAGCAAAAGCTGAGAGATCGTTGGCTGGGGATGTCCTAGGGATTTGGGTGCCCGGTGGGAGCCCCAAAGGGAGCTCTCTCTGATGTCTCCAACTCTGGAGGCTGTTGATACAAAAGCAGGTTGTGTCTGCTGCGATGTGTTGAAGACCTTGCTTTAGGCTGGCTGCTCTCCCAAACGTCAAGGGGAATGAGACAGTGGTCCCTCCTCACTGGGGGCTGCCTCTCCACTGGGGGTGTGGGAAGAACAGTCCTTAGCCTAGTCCTCTGGTGGGGTCTCCCTGCCTCGCTCTTGTTAGGAGCGAGCCTGGAATTTCTCCCATGCCTGCCCAGAAAAGATACTCAAATGGCCAACAGGTTTTCATGAAAATGAAATGTGAAAATGTTTTCAACATCACTAATCACCAGAGGAATCCAAGTCCAAACCATGAGGAGGTATCACTCCAGACCTGTTAGAATGGCTGTTATCAAAAAGAAAAAAACGAATATTTGTAAGAAGGTGGACCCAAGGGAGCCCTTGTGCCCTGTGGGTAGGACGCCAGTCGGGGCAGTCACTGCGGAAAACAATGGGGGTTCCTCAAAAAATTAGAAGTAGAGCTACCCTGTGATCCGGCCATCCCACTTCCGAATACGAAATCTCAAGGAAGTGAAATCCCAATGCATGTATGTGTCTGTGCAGTCACCGCCTGGCACAATTTTATTTCTCGGTTATACCTCCGGAAAGCAGAGAAGGGGACATCCTCACCTTTGTGGAGCTCACAGGCCAGGAGGGGCAACAGGTAAGAAACACAATACACACAGCGAGCGTGTAGGGTGTGAGATGGTGACGGACACCGTGCGGAAGGACGGTCGGGCGAGGTGTGAGCGGTGATGTTGGAGAGGGTGGCCCGAGGGGGTCTGGCTGAGAAGGTGACATCGGAGGTGGGCGATGGCAGCCAGGCTTCCCAGTTCTGTCCCCTCTCCCCAGGCTCTACGCTGGGGACGGCCCGGCCGTGGGGCAAGCTAACCCCAACGCACTCCTTTCAGGCTCTGTGGCTGTACTTAACTCTTCGAGTGTTCGCAAGCCATTACTTCATTTATTTATTCATTCTATTGATCCCTCTTGTTTGCAATGGGAAGGAAACTAATAGCTTCTGAGTCTACGCCGTGTGCGGGTGTGACACTCCGGCCCGACCTCGCTCAGCCCGTTGAAGCCTCACAGCCCCGCGGGGGGACACGTGTGCTTCTGCCCACTTTAGACTTGGGAGAACGGAGGTTAGCCGCTTCAGGTGTCTTGACCAGGGTCCTATGACTGGTACGCTGAACAACCGAGATTTGAGGTCAAGTCTGACTCGAGTCTGTGCTTTTCTCGTGACACATGAAGTACAAATTTTGTAATGCGGTGGGGGGGCGGAGCAGGTCTCCGAATATCTGGGAGGGGGTGTGCATAATTTGCACCAGGAGAGGCTGGCTTTGCCTTCCCCATTCCAGAGTCATGATTACGGAACTGCATTATTCTCAAAAAGAGTCCGTGCATTTGGCGTACAGGTCAACTTCGTAGGCAGAGCAATTACTCCTTTATCCCCGTTTGGTAGGTGACACAACGGAAGCAAGAGAGCTCAGCTGGTTGGCCCGTGGCCGCGCGGGGAGTTTACGATGGAAGCTGGACCACAGCCTGCTTGTGTTCCATTCTTCCCCTGGCTTCCTTTCAAAAACCCAACTTGTTTGTTGGTTTTTTGGGTTTTTTTAAAGAGATGATATATTTGCACGGTACAAAATGTAAAGGCCTAACAGGGTAGACAGAGAAAATGTCTCCCTCCCACCCTGTTCCCAGTTCCACGCCTCACGGCTGCCGAGGCAACAACCTCCGCAGTCTCTTGGCTCCTTCCCCCAGTGGGAAAGGGAGAAGAGAGAATCTCATGTTCACGTGTGCCGCCCTCGCTGGGCTTAGGGTCTGAAAGCAGGCTGGCCACCTGTTAGCGGAGTGACCTCGGGCAGGTCATTACACGTCTCAGAGCGAGGGGCTCTCCAGCTGTAAAACATGGTCCACGTCCCCTACCTCAGGGTGCTCTCATGAACATCAGAGTGAAAGAACGTGCAGGAAAATGCATGGCAAAGCACGCAGAGCCATAGGAAGGTTGGTGTTTTCATTCTCCGCCTCTGGAAGAACCCAGAAATGATCACGATGTTCTCACCACCTCTCAGAGACAGTGGAGAGAATGGATAGGAGATGGAACTCATTTCGACAGGATGAAAGGAAATGATTCAAATGGTACCAAGTGCAATTAAAGTTTAATATTAGAGGAGACTTTGCTTTGGAATCCCAAAGGGGCTTGTGAGATTTCTTTCTTTGAAAAATTTTCGGAAAATACTAATAAAAATATATTAAGACGTAATCTTCCCAGAAGCAAGGGAACGGATAATAAGTTCTCTCCGATCCTAGAAATTAGAAGTCAAGGAAAAGAGAAATTTCAGCCAAACAACCTTCTGTCCCCAGATCCAGCTCTGGGGTGACCATTGGGCTAATGACCCATCACCAGCCACACTAAGGCCTGGCTTTGCTACCAGCTTGCTAATTCCAGATGCGCCTTCCAGGGCGACTTTCTTCCCTGGAGACCTCCCTGGAGTTGGCTCTGTTGTCTGTGGCCAACAAACAGAATTTGATGGAGATTTGGGGAATGAGGTACAGGGGGAAGCGTCATCATATAGGACAGAGACATTCTTCAGAAGCCGGAGCATCCGGGTCTTGGATCCTTGGAAGGATCTGGAGCAAGAGTACTACCCTCCTGCGCTAGGAAGGAGGGGAGGGAAGAGGAAAGACAGCCTCTCTGCTGTTTCTCACACCCGGGATTCCCTCATGGCCTGAGTGAAGGGCTGCCACCTCCCCTGTGAAAACAAGTCCCCAGACCTCCAGAGATTCGAGGCAGGAATGTCTCTCGGCAGGCGGGGCCGTAGGGCCAAGCAGCCCATCACGGTCCCTTGGGATTCACTTTGTTCAGGTGTTTTCTCTCTCAGACCATTGCTGCTGCCGCCCTACTGGCCTGATCAGGAACAGAGTCCCTTCCTTCTCCCTACTGAGTGTGATGGGTCAAGGCCAAGAATTCCCATGTGAACACATACGAAGGGAAGAGACAGGGGAAGGAAGCATCAGAGTCTTTGCAGACTGAAACACTTGGTCCCATATGGCTCGGGGTGCTCCGTTATCCCAGACCTGTCTCATCCCTCCTCGTTTCCCCACAGTGCTTTAGGGGTCCCAAGGGAGCAGCACATCTTCACAGGCCCCTTGCTTGGGCTTCTTCATTTCTACTCCTTGTCTGCCTGCGTGGGGAGGATAGACACACAAGCCCCATAAAACGAACTCAGCCACCTTGACCTTTAGGGTCAATATTGAGAGAAAAGAAAACGCACTGTGCCATTTCCTGTAGGAGTCCTATCCTGTCTGCTTGGAGGACTAGAAAAGGCCTCTTCTCCAGGTGACAGGTGACAAGAAAACCCCATTCCTTCTAAGGAAGCCCCACCGCATGCACCCAGACTCCACAGAAAACACTCCAAAAATTCTAGCATCGCTTCCATACCATGAGGAGGGACTACAGAGGTTCCTGGTCCCAAATTTACTGGGAAGCCCCATAACCTAGCATTTGCAGAAACAGGCTCTACTCTATTGGGGCCAGGATGGCAAAGGGCAGTATTTCTGAGTCCACTCTGTCCCGGGGAGAATAACAAACATGATGGTCCATAAAGTCATCATGTATTCTTACTTATGACTACTCTCTAATAAAAGTATCTTTAATTCACAGGCTATGTAGAGCCAGCCCAGTGAGCCTGCCCTTGCAATCAGAGTAATCAAGGCAGACGTGGGGACCCCCATCTGCACTTGGGATTGGATCCAGAGTCCAATCATCCTGGGTCTCCAGCCTGCAGAATGTTCTGGAATTCAGCATCATTGGGTGGTTATGGACCCAGGCTTTCGAGTCTGTAGGACCAAACACCTCACCCTCCACTTATCAGCTACGTAATTCCACAAAGGCTGCTTAACTTCCCTGTGCCTTAATTTTCTCATCTGCAATACAAGAGTCATAGATCTTCTTCATAGGAAACAGAGATGAAATACAGCGAAGTGTTTAGCACAGTGCCTGGCACACAGCGAGCTGGGCAAATGGCAGGAATGGTTGGTGGAGTGGTGCGGATCCAGGCCGTTCC
The DNA here is from genome assembly GCA_002007465.1 of Ailurus styani. NCBI lineage: Eukaryota > Metazoa > Chordata > Mammalia > Carnivora > Ailuridae > Ailurus > Ailurus styani. Next base: position 3,487,828 of record LNAC01000069.1, read on the forward strand.
AAGGACCAGGGCCTGGATAGAGAAAAGTCATGATGGGACGTGATGGGACACCAAGGAAAGCAAGACCAGCCCTTCCCTAGCAGGCGGGCGCCCAGCGGGGCCAGGTGGGACTCCAGGCTGCAGAATTTGTCTAAGTTTATACGTTTTAAAAGGTCAGGCTCTTTGGTGTTAAAAGTTTTAAAGACCAGTAAAATTTACAGGAGAAGATTCGAGACGTGGCTGTCATGGAAAGGCTGGAGCCAGGAGCCTACAGGGTCTCCGCTCTGTCCATACCAGGCTGTGGGAACCGAGGCAGGTCATGGAGGCTCTCTGGGCTCTGTATTTTAACCTGGAAAATGGGACCAAGCCACATGGTAAGGGGTAGGGTCACGTGCGCCCGCGTGAGCCTGATGACACGTTGTCCCAGAGCCCTTTCTAGGACTGAGACCCAGGCTGAGTGCCTTCTGGAAAGCCCCGAGCACACGCGAGCCCGGTCCCCCTTGCCACGGTGCTGGACGCGGCTGGACACAACGGGAAGGCCCCGGCCTGCGGGCCCTGCCTTCCCCACGCTGGGCCACTGCCATCTGCGCGTCTGCCTGCGCTCCGCGGAAGGAGCCCCGCTGTCTGCAGCAGAGCTCGAGAATCCAATTAGCCAGGCCTCTGCTTTTCCCTCGTCCCCACCGGCCAAGGAGAGTTCATCAAGGCCTCGCACTAATTTTTATCTTGTTTAAAAGGGACAAAAGTGACTCCACAGTTTCACTGGAGGCAATTTACACCACGCCACTGGCCACAGCTCCAGCTACCCCCTGTCTGTTGTGCCATCAAATCCATTAACAGGAAATTTCTTCAGGGGAAACTTGATTGCTGCCACAGCAGAGAGGCACGCAGGCCATACATGTCCATTCGAGGACGTGGCCTGCCCGGCTCGCTGTAATCCTATTACCCAAGAAGCTAATTCTCTAATGCACACACTGTACCGAACATCCTCCCCCGCCCTCCCCCAGCTCAGCTGGGCAGTCCCAGCGGATTCCAGGGCTCAGTGCAGAAATGAAGCCTTGGGGCTCAGAGGACACGGCCTCCAGGCTTTCTCGCTGCTTCTGCACGGGGCTCGGCCCGCGCCGCCCCACAGTGTAGGAGGGTCAGCCCCGTGCAGTCCACCTACTCCCCACACCCCTGCTTCCCGGCTTGGCCTCTCTTGCAGCCTCCTCTTCCTCCTTCTCATCCCTCTGTGTCTCCGTTTCTCCCGGTCTTCTGCTCCTAGTTTCCTTTTCTTTCTCAGTTTCCTGCCAATTTCTCTATTCTCACCTCCCCTTTATTTTTTACTTCCCTCCCTTCTCCTTCTCCAGATCTCCCTTTTCCTGTAGTCTTACCTTCTGCTTCTTCGCACCCTGCCTTGGTTCTGCGCCTCACTCAACAGGTTCGGGGCCCAAGGCTCCCTCCCACTCTCTGTCTCCAGATGGCTTGGCTCTGTGGCAGGAGTGGGTTCCAGGCCAGGCTGGCTCCGGCTTGGAGCAAGAGATGAGGGGGTGCCTCGTGGGTGCTCACAGGGAAGCCCCAGGGAGGACAAAATGGGGCATTTGGGGCAGCAGTTAGGGCACGCGGAGGGGGACAGCTAAGTGTTGTTTATTCTTGAATGACGAAACAACTGTAATGAAACCCCCAAGTGGGTTATGGCTAAGCCCCAAACCTGGTAATGCCCGCATGAAGAGACCCCACCAGGGCAGGGTATAATGCTATAGATGCAGGTTTTATAATGCACGACAAGAGGGAAGTCCTTCTAGAAATTTGCAGCAGATTTCTAAGTGACAGTGGCCAAAAATAGAGGTGAGCTTGAGCCTAAGAATCTTTGTTTATCACTGCAGATGCTGGGTTCCAGGATGCATTTAAGGGTCCACAAGTGTCCCTCCTGAGTTTGAGCCCCTTCAAGACCTCAGCCTGGAGGCCTGGGGGCAGCCTGGTTCTTCTTGCCTTGTCCTGTTTTCAAGCTTGGAGTCTGGATGCATTTTTTCTGGGGTGGGGGTGTCTAGCTCCCTGAATTCCTTAGAAGTTTGGGGCGCCTGGGTGGCTCAGTCAGTTAAGCAGCTGCCTTCGGCTCAGATCACGATCCCAGAAGTTTGGGGGTGCCTATTTTCTCCTACCCACTTGCCCCCATCTCCATTCCTCCAAAAGGAAATCCTGGAGATGATTTTCCTGGTTTGTCTGAATTGTGCAGTGAGGAAGCACATGACTTAAGAGAAGGGGAGCCCAACCTCCTTGAGCTTGGCTGAACATTCCAGGACCAGGCTCTGGCTCATAGCCATATGAAGGGTATAATGCTAAATGCAGTGAAAGGTATAATGCTAAATGCAGATTTCATCCTGTGCACGAATAAGGGGGAAAATCCAGGCAAAACCAAAAGGACTCATCCCTGCCCAAGGTGATTTTTTTAACTTAATTACAATCCAGAAAATTCCTTCCTCCGGTGTTCTCGGCTTATGCCACACTTAAACTCAACTGGAAAAGGAATTGAAAGGTATAAAAATGTCTTGTGACTGAGGCTTGCCATGATCTGACATAGGTGCATCGCGCTTTGAATGCACCAGAGGTGGAAAAGTCTGCTTCTCCTCCAAACGGTGACGTGGGAATGGGATTCACTCAAAGAAATTCACAGCGATACTCTTCTCAGACAATTTTGTGGGCACGCAGTTGGGTGTCTGAGAGATAGATCCTTTCCTATTCAATTTACAGAGGAAAGAGAAACACTTCTTTCAGGAAAAATTGTCAAAGGTAAGTGTTGAAAATGCTCCAGAATTGATATTAAGCAAAGAAAGGAATGGGATGCAAAGTTAAATGCTTGGTATATTTACTTCACTATATACAGATCACAGAAGAAAATTGTAGGGGAACACACAGCAAAACATTAGCAGTGGCTGTCTCTGAGTAGTAAGGAAGCCCACAGATGATTTTTAATTTTTCTTCATCTTTTTCCATAATAAGATATATTACTATTATATTTTATAACACATTTATTATGTATATTACAAATACATAAATATATTTTCATATTATAAACTATAGACACATATGTATTGCTACTTAAATATTTATATTTACATATTTAGATGAGAAAAATAGATAAATGTTTAGAGGAGGACAAACGAGCAGACATGTGGTAACCCCAGGTCCCCTTCTTCTGTCCACAGAGACGCCCAGTCACCAGCTCGGCTACGGGCACCTGTCCCCCTGTGGTGTAAAAGAATGGCCTTCCTGTTCCCGCCGCCTCGCCCCTTGCTGCTCCCACCGCCTCACCTCTCCCTGCTCCCACCGCCTCACCCCTCCCTGCCCCAGCCCCATGCTACCAAACCACACTGGACATAAACGAAGGCAGGAGCCCGGAGCACCTCCCGGCAGACAGACCGCACCCTGCACCCTCGCTCCGTGGGCTGCTGCTGCCCCTGCCCCCCGACTTACTCCTGGGGGAGTTCGGCCAGGCCACCTGGCTGGCGGGGTGGCCCGAGGGCTGCCCCATGACATCAGCTGGGCTGGCTCCTCTCTCACTGGCTCGCTCTCCTTCCCTCCCGCCCTGAAACCTGATCAGTGGAAGGACTGATTGCAGGAAAACTTGGCGGCAGCCCAACCCCGGCGGCCGGAGCCGCGCAAGGCAGCGGCCTCAGAAGGTGTGGGAAGCAGCCCGGAGGGGCCGGCGGGCTGCGACACGAGGCCGGCCGCGCGTGGGCAGGCTGTGTCACCCCGGAGTCGCACCCGGGAGAGCTCGCCATGCTGTCGTGGGTGCCGCGGGCCCTGCTGGCCTTGCTCCTGCCCACGCTCCTGGCACAGGGAGAAGGTAAGGGGACCGTGGGCGCGCACATCCACTTTGCTGGTCCCTGCAGACGCGGGCGGGGGGTGCTTGATTCCCCCGAGGGTTGAGGGAAGCAGGTTTTGGGGTGGGTGCTGCTGCACGCGAGTCGGGGATTGTGCCGCGGGTGCACGTGAGAGGATTTTAAGGCGCTGGGGTCCACCGCCAAAGCTGGGGCGGTTGAGTGTGGGTGGGGGCCGGGCCTGCCGAGAGGGACCCAGCAGCAGCCTGGTACATTGCAAGTGGGTATGCAGGTGCCAGAGAGGGGCTCCTCTCTTTTTCGCCCTGCCTCTAGACTCATGGAATGGCAGCTGCAAGGGACCTCAGAGCGCATGTGGTCTACCATGCTTGTTGTAAATGGAATGCTGCAGTCCAGAGAGGGGGAGTCCTTCACTCAAAGTCACACAGCACCTTCGCAGTAGAGTGGGGACCAGACAAACATAGCCACCTTTCCTCAACTTCCCTAGTCTTGTTGCACGGGCTCCCTGGGCCTCCTTTCCCAAAGTTCCCTTCCAGAGCTAAACTCCAGTGACACCAAACTTCTCTGCATTCCCCGCGCCCCCTTTCCTGCCTTCCTGGGATACAAGGTGTTGGGGTCACCAAAGGATCTGTTTCCTTTTGCAATGAACAGTATCGACTCCCCGTTCCAGAAGGTCTCCCCATCCAGAGCCAGGACAGAGCTGGGGCCGGAGCACAGTTAGGATGCCGTCTCGGGGCTGGACAGATAGGAAGAGCTTAAGTGCATGATGGTTTCCACCCGTGAGCTGTCGCCGGGGAAGCTCAAGGGGACGACCGACTCAGGCTGCATGTCAAGACTCTGGTCTGGGGCTTCCCTGGTTGAAGAGAAGTACTATCCCTTCCAGCAATGGCCTTTTGCCCTGAGGCCTGCGGGGCCCTGTCCGGTCAGATTCCCAGCCATGGGATCAGGGCCGCTGCTGGAGTAGTGAAGACACACAGAGACTGGGGCTCGAATCTCATTTCCTCTACTCGCGGGGCACAGGACCCAGCTTTCTGAGCCTCGGGGAGCTCCTCTGTGCATGATGCTGTCACGACAGCCACCCCAGGGGGCTGCTCCAAGACGGAAATGAGTAATAATCCCCGATATCCCACAGGAGACGCTCAATAAATGGTCTCTGGTCTCCCGCCTCTCCCTGCTCTTCTGTCATTCTGGGGGAAACGGAGAGTTTATCAGGGTCGGGAGGGTGGGGAGAGGAGGGGGATCCGTAGGAGCAATTGGCTGTACGGGTTGCACACATTATAGAGACAAGACGAGAGAAGAGGCACCTGGGGGGAAGGACCAGGGGGCACCCTGCTGGTCCTCTCACCCCGCCCCCCTGCCCTTCAGGGCCTTCCCTTTCCCTCCTCTATGCCTTTCACCTTCGTACCCTTGGCGTCTCTCAGAATTGCTTCTACTATTTCCCAGAGGGATGACCGGTACCCAGGAAAGCCCCATAGAATGGGGAGAGGGCCTAGGGGTTGGGTTTTCTCACCACCATCTGGCCCCTGCAGGCCTCCCGCTCTGGGGACAGCGTGGTTTCTCCGGCCTCCTGTACGCCCCACACCTGACCCCCTTCCTCCCTTCACCAGCTCTGCCCACAGCGCAGCCCTGGGAGGGCTCCGGGCCAGGCCGCCCCAGGAGCTGGCGTGTGTGGCTGAGCGGGGGGTCTGCAGGAGGGGAAAGGCACGTCGGTGTTCCTCGGAGGGCTCCCTCCTTTCTTCCTCGGTAGCAGGCTGGGGTCCAGGAGCCAACGGGGGTCCGGGCCGACGCCGAGGCAAACCCTCGCGCAGACCGTGGGGCTTAGAGACTGCGCTCGGGCCCCCTTTCCTTGCAGCCCTCTCTCCTCCCAGCACCACGTCCCGGGCCCAGTCCTCCCTGGCTGCCCGGGGCCCTCGTCCGTCCCCCCAGGCCCGCCTCCTCTGCGCAGTACCTGCTGTCCACCTTCCCCAGCCCTCGGCCCCCTTAGACCTCACCTGTCCTGCGGCCCCGGCCTCTACAGCCCAGCGAGCGCCCTCCCCCCCCGTATATTGTCACCCTCGGGAGACAGGAGTTCAGGTCTGGGCAGGACCCTCTACGGACCACATGTCCCCGTCGTGGGAACTTCAGTCAGTGGGGCGACCTGGGGATCTGCCGCAGAAACAGTGGAGACATTATCCTTTTATAGCTTTCAAACCCGGGCAAGAGACCTGGGGGAGGCCTCAGGCTCTGAGACCCACTTTTTTTTTTTAAGATTTTTTTTATTTATGTGACAGAGAAAGATCACAAGTAGGCAGAGAGGCAGGCAGAGAGAGGAGGAAGCAGGCTTCCTGCCGAGCAGAGAGCCCGAAACGGGGCTCGATCCCAGGACCCTGAGATCATGACCTGAGCCGAAGGCAGCAGCTTTAACCCACTGAGCCACCCAGGCGCCCCTCTGAGGCCCACTCTGAACGGTTCTTCCCAGCCAGGCGCTGGCGGCCCCTCCAGGCCCGGAACAGCTCCAGGCCGGCTCTGCTGAGGCTGTCTGACCACCTCATGGCCAACTACGAGAAGGGCGTGCGGCCCGTGCGGGACTGGAGGAAGCCCACCACCGTGGCCATCGACGTCATTATCTACGCCATCCTCAGTGTGGTGAGCACTTGGCCCCAACCTGCCCCACTCGGAGGTACACCTTTTGGGGTGGGAGGCCCTGGAAAGCCACGTCACCCCCAGGGCGGCACAGCAGCTGTTCAAGGACCCCGAGCCCTGCGATCAGGCACAGACCCGCGTCGGGACAGACGAGGTCACCAAACCTGCCCAGCCGCCCAAACCAGAAAACGGGGTCACCTGTGTGGCTGCCTCTCCCAACCCTTACGGCTAGAGACCCACGTTCCACAGGTGGCCCTTCACTCAGTGTGTCACGGTCACCACGTCTCCGTGCGAGTGGTGTGAGCCTTCAGACTGCCCTGTTCCTCTGTAGGCCCTACGGGTCTCACCCGGGCCCCTGATACATGGCAGGTGTTGCTAAAGGATTGTTGCAGAATTAATCCGAAACCAGGGATGCATCTTTCTCTCGATGCAGTCTTGCCCCTCTTGCCTGCACACGAGGGCAGGAGGGAGCTGCAGATCCAGACATGCAGGCAGACGGATACCTAAAACTATATAGACAGAGAGAGAGAGATGACATTCCCTGTATGTCTCCTCTTATCTCTGTGTGATGTATATTATAGAGGTAAAATATATGTAACACGAGGGACATATATATAATATGTAAAACCACAGAAAATAGTAGAAGATATATATATATATATATATATATATATATATATATGAAATTTTTAAAAACTGGTTGTATTTCTTTCTAGGTGTGTCTAGTAAAAGTCCACCTCTTCCTGGTTGGCCCCCTTTCCCCTTCTCTTCACTCTCACTCCCCAAAGGCCTAGGGACACAAAGCAGCAGCTCCTTTCGGGGGGTACGTGCAGGTTGGTCGCCCGCCCCAGGGCTGAGCTCCCTTTCCCTTCACAGGATGAGAAGAACCAGGTTCTGACCACCTACATCTGGTACCGGCAGGTGAGCGACCAACCCTGCGCCCTCCCCCACGCCCCGAGATCTGGGCTTCCCCTGCCAGGAAGGACTCCTCCACCTCAAAGGAATCAGGAATGTCAGAGGCCTTGGTGAGGGAAGGGGAGGGGAGAGGCTCACCTCAGGACTGGCAGTGGAAGGAAGCGTGATTGGCCCAGCGTCTGTTGACGGAACGCCTCCAGTGACCAGGAGTTCAGCGGGCAGCAACTGCACTTTCAGATGCCTATTGCTAGAAAGTTCTTCCTTCTATTAAGCCAATCACCCAGTTGGGCGATTGACACTGGGCGACTCCATCCACCGCGTCCTCACCCCCTCGGCCACCTCCCCACCCTCTCAGTTTCTGAGCCGCGTCGCTCGAGCGCTGGTGGAAACTGAGGCCGTTGTAGCCCGTCTGCGGGGAGCTGCGGGGGGGGCAGGCCAGCAGCGCAGGCTGCTGCCCACAGGCTGGTCTGCTCCGGCAGCCCCTGCGCTGGGGGCAGACGTGAGAGCGGAGGGAGCCATGGAGGCTGGAGAGGACGGGGCCGGCTCTTTGAGGTCAGACATGAGAGAGGCTCTGTCTGGGGCATGCCTGGCACGTGTGGGTCTCGGTTCCATTCCTCCCACTCGTCAGGAGCATGCGCCTCTAGCAGCCGCTCATGGGGCAGAGAGTGGGGTGGACGAAGACCCCAGAATGCTGATTCCTGCCCGACGGCTCTCCTCTGCCTCACAGAGATCTCTCACTACGGAGCTCCTCTCCCGGGACATCTGGCTTAGGTCCCACCCCTGGACCTCAGGGTCCCTCGTCTGCCCGGCAGTGAGGGGACGCCAACGTCCCCCAACGTCCCGTGTCCCAGGGACTATGCTAAGGGGCCAGAATCAGAGACGCAAACTAGACCCAGGCCCTGCCCGCAGCGAGCTCACCATCTGGGGGGGCCCCCCACACGTGGACAGAGCAGTGAATGCAGCAAGAACAGGAGGCCAACCACGGGAGCACAGAGGCAGCTAAACACCCCACGCGGGCAGAGGGGTCCTGGAAGGTTCCTGGAGAAGGGCGCAGACAGACGTGCTGGTTAAGTCTGGAGGGACGAGGAAGACCTCCCTGCGGGGGGAGACCGGGATTGCGGCGAGGGAGCGTGGATTTGCAGAGGTGTGGGGGGTTCCGCCTCACGAGGCTGGAGGGAGAAGCCACAGAGAGGCGGAGTGCATGAGGCTAGAGAGAATGCTGGAGGGCAGATGACGCAGGCCTCCGTTGGCCGCGAGGTCGACCTCTGTCCCAAGTTCACCCCTGGAGTTTTCAGCCAGGGAGCGACATGATTAAGCTGACATTTTAGATCAGTCATTCTGACAGGATGGTGAACATTGCGTTGCTCAAAACTTAACAATAACCATCTCTAACCTGGGAGGTGTGCGTCATCATCTCAGTTTACATGTGAGCAGACCAAGACCCAAGAAGCTATCGGTCTAAGATCGCGCAGTTGGCGGACGGGCTGTTCCAATGGGACACACGACCGCATGCGTCCCTGGGCAAGGGTTCCTTTGCCTGGGTCATAAGGGCACGCCGGCAGTGTGTGAGCACAGAGCCGGGGGGCCCGCAGCTACTGCCGAGTGATCGGGGACACCAGTACCAGATCCCCCCCGGGCAGTGACATCACCCCGACTTGCCGGAGATGGAGGGGCTGCCCGTGACCATCCCCGCTCCTCCCCTAGTACTGGACCGACGAGTTTCTCCAGTGGAACCCCGAGGACTTCGACAACATCACCAAGCTGTCCATCCCCACCGAGAACATCTGGGTCCCGGACATTCTCATCAATGAGTTGTGAGTGCTGTCGTCCAGTCCTGGGTGGCCCGGTGGCTCCGGGGCTGGGGAAGGACGGGGCATACAGGTCCCGCCCAGGCTTGCAGAACTGTAGGTAACTGCAGGAGTTGGAAAAGGGCTCCAATTCCCCCTTTATCTTTTTTTTCCCCCTCCTTTCTTTCTCTTTTCTTTTTAAAAACTCCTCTTTTTCTCTACCTGATGTTGAAACCTTGCTCTTCTTGGTCGGAGGGCCCCCTTCCTGGGGATCCTGACGAATGAATCCCCACTGTTACAGTAGCCCAGCGAAGGACAGCTGCGTTTTTAAAGGGGCCGCGAGGTCACCAAAAGGGATGACATCCCCCAGGCCCCCGGTGGTCACCACCTTGGTCACAGGGCGATTTGGGGCTGGATGAGTCTCAGACCTCTCAAGTCACACAACAGACTGGCTGGCTCCAGCTTGCACCCCCAATGAGAAGTGGGTACCACCATCCTTTATTACCAGCAGTTGAACACGGTCTCACGCGGCCCCGGCTAACGTCCCTTCCCCGCATCCTTCAGGCTCCTCCAGGCTCTGCTGCCTGGGCTTCTGAATGCTAGGGCATGGAAGACGGCTGGGGGGACAGAGGGAAGGAGGAGGTGGCCTTTCACCCAGGAGGTCCTGTATTGTCCAACACCGGGGGGTGCTACTCCCACCGTTTTTCAGGGAAGGCAGCTGACCAAGGGCCCCATGACCTGCGTAGCTCAGGCTGGAGGGATCCCAATTCCTGGCTGCATCTCCAGTTTAACGGTGAAGCAGCCTGAATCTTGGTTTCTCATCTCTCAGCCTGGTTCCACAGAAGGCTGCAGCCTTGGGATGCCCAGCTCAGGCCATTCCGTGCCACGGCGGCCCCTTGGGAGAGCCTAGGGGTTGGGGATCTGCCAAGAAAGTGGGGCTAAGTCTTGCAGAACTTTCCCACCTTGCCTCACTTCTTCTCCATGATTTCTCTAGTTCCTTCTCCAGGGAAGATCACTCTCATGTCCACAGGACTTCTAGTGATGGGAAGCAAGGACAAGCCGGGTCAGGAAGGAATCCAGGGTCCTGCTTTCCCACCGAGCCTGCCCACTGCCATGGAGGCCACTCCTGGGAGCTGAGCTCGGCCCAGCTGGGTGGGTGGTGGCATAGGGACAGCTGGACATGCGCGTTAGAGCCACTGGCTGTGAGGTCCAAGGATTCCCTGCCTGCCTTTTGTGGCCAGGTTGCCAGGGGACTAAAGGAGAAATGCCCTTTCCTGCTCGGAAGGTAGCCCTGACAATGGCAGGGAAGAAAGCCTAGCATAGATGAGAGGGCAACTGTGCACGTTGTCCTTCTGCCCAGACCCTTCCGGAATTTCTGTCCCTGCTGGGTTGCACAGAGGCACTCAGACTCCCCGAGCTTGACCTGCTTCTTGAACCCCCAAACTGACCCTCTTCCCTGGCCAGTGTGGACGTGGGGAAGTCTCCGAGTATCCCGTACGTGTATGTCGGGCATCACGGCGAGGTCCAGAACTACAAGCCCCTCCAGGTGATGACTGCCTGTAGCCTGGACATCTACAACTTCCCCTTCGACGTGCAGAACTGCTCGCTGACCTTCACCAGCTGGCTGCACACCAGTGAGTACTGCGCAGGGCTGGGAGGGGGCGGGGCGCAGCATGGGACAGGGATGGGGGGGGCTGCAGAGCACCTGCAAGAGGAGCACCCCCCAGGAGGCTCTCTCCTTTATCCAAGTCACTTCCTGCTTATTTTCTTAATGCCGCTGAGCCTGGGTCTCCTCCTCCAGACAGGCCTCGGTGCTTGCCCTTGCTGCCTCCCTCGGTTGTCACCAGGGTCCAGTGAGACAGTGTAAACTGGCAGCAGGACACTCAGTAAGGCTAGGACATGGCCCGAAGTGTCCCTCCCTTGTCTTCTCCACTGATGCACCCCTCCCTCCTCTCTCCCCCACCCTTGGGCAGTAATCTCCTAGCCTGTCCCCTTCCAATTCGCTCCCCATAGCAAATGGAGAGAGCTTATTAAAATGCAAATCGGACCTTGTCGCTCTCTGCTTAAAAGCCTCAGTGGCTTCCTGGGACTCCTGAAACAGAATCCAGATCCTTCACCTGGCCCACAGGGCCTGCCCTCACCTCACCACGCCAGCCTCAACCCCCTGCACAGTCCCCTGAGCGGGGCTCCAGCCCCGCTGCCTTCCTTTCCGGGCCCCAAAGCCCCTTGTTCTCTCCCTTCATCCCAGGCTGCTTCCTCTCCTGGACCCCCCTGCCCTCTTCTCCTCCCTCTCCTGCCCCCAGCCCCTCCTAGTGCAGCCAAGGCCCTGCTTACCTAATCCCAGCAACAGCTCAGTGCCTCCGGGAAAGCCCTCTCAACCCAGGACAAGGCCCCCCGTTGTCCAGTTCTAGAGCACCTCGTTTTCCCTGCTTCCACTGCACGCATAGGTGCTCGTTCATTCAGTGTCTGCTTCTCTAGCGGAGGTAAATCCGGAGAGGGCAGGACAACGGTTTCTGACCCACTGATAGGTCCCAGAGCCTGAGGTGGGGCTCTATCTCAGGGCCCTGAGATCATGGCATGAGCTGAGATCAAGACCTGGACACTTAACCAACCCAGACTTTAGATGTCGTTTAAGGGCAGGCATCCCTGTCAGGGGAAAGGTGAAGAAGGTTGACTTTTGTTCATTTCATAAATGGGTAACCCCGGGGCACCTGGGTGGCTCAGCGGGTTAAAGTCTCTGCCTTTGGCTCAGGTCACGATCTCAGGGTCCTGGGATCGAGTCCCGCATCAGGCTCTCTGCTCAGCAGGGAGCCTGCTTCCTCCTCTCTCTCTCCGCCTGCCTCTCTGCCTACTTGTGATCTCTCTCTCTGTCTCTCTCTGTCAAACAAATAAATAAAATCTTTTAAAAAATAAATGGGTAACCCTAATAGAAGGTTTGGAACGGGTATGTGCGCAGCGGTGGGAGGGAGACAGAGACTGAGATAGGGAGAAGGAGAGAGGGGGGTTTCTAATAAGTCATTTGTCTGGTTCTTTGCATTTTGCTGTGCATTTTCATCCACACTGTCACCCCCCTCGCTACAGCCCCCCCCCCGTGGGTGCCGTGTGCAATGTTACCTCATTTGAGCGAAGCCCCATCCCAGGGTCTGCACCCCCCAGAGCCGGCTTGCTTTCTTCCCTCTCAGTCCAGGACATCAACATCACCCTGTGGCGTTTGCCGGAAAAGGTGAAGCTCGACAAGACCCTCTTCATGAACCAGGGCGAGTGGGAGCTCCTGGGGGTGCTGACCCAGTTCCGGGAGTTCAGCATGGAGGCCAGCAGCCACTATGCAGAAATGAAGTTCTACGTGAGTGGGGCTGGGGGCCACAGGGGACGACCCCCGGAGCTGCGGTCGTCGGACCCACGTGGACTCCGGGAGGCACGGGCCGGGGAGAAGCTCTGCAGCCCTTTCCCCACCCCGGGGTCACACTCGGGCCTTGCAACTGCAGGGAAGTAGGTGGGAGTAGGGAGTGTCCCTGTGCAAGTAAGCTGTGCCTTCCTGCCCCTTGGCAGCCCCGGGCCTCTAGCCAGAAGCAGAACGTGAGCTCGGTCCAGTCTCCTCTCTCGGCAGCCCGGCCCAGAAGCTCCGCGAAGCGAGGGCTTCCGGGGCGCAGAGCCCGGCCGCCCCGCTCTCGCCCCAGCTCCCGTCCTGGTCTTAGGTGGTCATCCGCCGGCGGCCCCTGTTCTACGCGGTCAGCCTGCTACTGCCCAGTATCTTCCTCATGCTCATGGACATCGCGGGCTTCTACCTGCCTCCGGACAGCGGCGAGAGGGTCTCCTTCAAGATCACGCTCCTCCTGGGCTACTCCGTCTTCCTGATCATCGTGTCGGACACACTGCCGGCCACCGCCATTGGCACTCCCCTCATTGGTAAGCCCCCCTCTCCCCGGGCAAGCGCGCGCGGTGTGGCCGAGGCACCGAGAAGCCAGCCCCCTCCCACCTGCACTGTGTCCCCCACCCCCGCCCCGTGCACACAGGGGTCTACTTTGTCGTGTGCATGGCGCTGCTGGTGATGAGCTTGGCCGAGACCATCTTCATCGTGCGGCTGGTACACAAGCAGGACTTGCAGCAGCCCGTGCCCGCCTGGCTACGGCACCTGGTTCTGGAGCGGGTGGCCCTGCTCCTTTGCCTAGGGGAGCAGCCGGCTTCTCGAAGGCCCCTAGCCACCTTGCCAGCCACCAAGACCGACGACTGCTCAGGTGAGAGAGGGCGGGGGGAGTCCCACACAGAGGGCCCGGGCGTGGGGACGGGGTGGAGAGCCTCTGGCTGGCACGGTGGGGCATGCCAGGGTCTGGGGGGGGGGCTCGGCAGTCGGTGCTGCCCTGCGCACGGTCCCCCATGCCCTGCCTCGTGGGGAGGCGGCAGAGTTCAGCCAAAGGCATCAGCAGAACCCATCCGCACCTTGATCTCCTCTCATCAGCCGGGGGATGAGTAGGGAGAGGGAAGGAGTTCCAGGGACTGAGCGTGTCGGGAGCTGAGACTCCAAGATGGGCCCCACCGGGGAGCAGACAGATGCTGCTCAGACGGCGATGGGACTTCTTCCCCAACGGGGCGAGGTCTGCAGCCAGGATTTCCCAAACTCTTGCGTTCCATCGGCTCAGAAACCAGGTCCCTTGGAATTTCAAACACCTATGAGACAGAGAGATGGGGCGCTGGGGACACGGACTGTGGCGCTAGTTTTCCCTGAGACATTGTTACGGCCCCTCCCTGGGGGTGGAGGGGGCCGTGTTGATGTATTTGTCGAGCGCTTTGGGCCAGACACGTGCATCTTTGGTGCACCATCACACGTCATCCTCAGGCCCCCTAATAGCGTTCCCTTCCTCATTTGTCCAAAGAGGAAACAGGGGCGTGCGGCCAGAGAGCTTGCCCTTAAGTCGAAGCATCAGGAAATGGTGAAACTGATTGGAACCCAGGCCGATTGGCTGCTAAGCTGGTATTTCTAACTCCACCCGCTTTTATTCTCCCTTCTGGCAAGAACTAGGCCTTTTCCAGAAGGCGAGTGGGTGACCTAAGACCTCCTCACTGTGAGCAGATGAGTTAGTACACCAGCGTAACGCCCCGTTTCACTGCTCACCTGCAAGATGGTCATAGCTGGAGGTATATTTCCTGGTGCCGAAGGCCTTGGGTTGGAGTCACGGAGAAGAGGACAGCAAGGCATACTGGCCAGAGCCGTGGAGCCACAGCCCAGATACCTTGGGCATTGGTGGCCTCGCATTTAAATGATGTTTCAGGTGTGACCACAGGCTCCTCACTTAACCTCTCTGAATTTTAGCCCCTTTGTATCAAGTGCAAAAGTAATCATCACCCCTGCACGGTCTCTCTCTTGAGCTATTGTGAGGCTCAAATGAAATAATATATATCAAATAGCTGGAGGAAGCCCATGCGTTTAAAAAAAATGCACGGGAAGAAATAAACGCCAAACCCGTGACGTCAGTGGCCTGGGGAGAGGGTGGAGGATGTGACTGAGAGGGGTGTAGAGGAACCTCCAACCGCGTTGCTTTCCTTAGTTGCTTAAGTCACATGGCGGGTCCGCAAATAGGTAAGGTAACCTCTATAGCCTTTCTGTCTGAAATCGTTCTAACGAATTCTGCGAGCCACCGCAGAAACAGAACGGACGGTATTCGCGCTCCTTCCTTTGCCAACGCGCTACCCTTTTTCCAGATGTGGGAAACCACTGCAGCCATTTGGGAGACCCCCGGGACTTGGAGAAGACCCCGAGGGGCCGAGGCAGCCCCCCTCCACCGCCGCGGGAGGCCTCGCTGGCAGTGCAAGGTTTGCTGCAGGAGCTGGCCTCCATCAGGCACTTCCTGGAGAAGAGGGACGAGAGCCGAGAGGTGGCCCGGGAGTGGCTGCGTGTGGGCTCCGTGCTGGACAGGCTGCTGTTCCGCATCTACCTGGTGGCAGTGCTGGCCTACAGCATCACCCTCGTCACGCTGTGGTCCATCTGGCAGTATTCCTGAGTGGGCACGGCCCAGCAGGGGTGTGGGGCGTCAGGCGCTGGTGAGATTGGGGATGGGGAGGGCGCAGAGGATGCCGCACAGGTCTTCAAGACCCTGTCCAAAGCCAGTGCGTCTCAGCCACTCTGAACCAGAGCTGAGACTCTTCCCCCAGAAAGCTTGGCGTTCAAGACCCTTTCACCCCCATCTCCACCCCCACCCCCACCCCCCGCCAAGTTATCATGGCTTTAAAACTCACTCTCTTAGATCAGGACCAACCCAGGCATTCCCTGACTCCATCCTATTGATCTGTGCCTCAAGCTTTGTTGTCCGCCTGGTCACCTCCCTGCATACGGCACTATGGACTTCTGCTCATCTCCCTCAACCCTGGTTTTAGATTCGAGGCAAACCAACTCTGTGCTACACAAGGCTAACAACACCTCGTTAGGATGACCCGACCCTAATGGCTCCTTCCTCACCTCACCTGTGGCCACTTCCCGGAACACTCATGTTCCGTCAGATGATAGGGTGGGGGCAGGTGGGGACAATAAAATACAACGAAGCCCTAGACTCTCTTCTTAACCATTTGTCAGCAGCTGGGTGGGGGAAGAAGAAGTTTACAGCTAGTGGCGGAAAGGAGGGAGAGGTATTATCCGTGGTTTCGGTTGTTGGGTGCTTCCTGCCCCAGAGAACTGGGAGCTGACCAAACAGGGGCTGTAAGAAGACACACTAGGAGGTGGAATCCAAGGTAGGAGGGTAAGGACCACCAACACTTAGCAATGGAAAGGTGAGGAGCGGGAAGGTCAGTTCTGTTAACTCCTAGGAAGATGCTGGATGTGTCCACAGGGTCATGTTACCATTCTGGGCTCATGGTCTCTGGGTGAAGCTGGCAGCAAACTCTCTCCCTGCGAGACAGGAGGCAGGGACATCAGCACCATGGCCAGCACTCGCTGGTCTGGTCTGGTCTTTGGAAGACGGAGGAAAGCCAAGACTTGAGTTTAACTATCTCCTTTGGGAACTCTCGGCAGCCAGCTCCTGGCACATCCACCCAAGTGCGGGACCGCCCAGAGAGGCAGAGTTGGGGGCATGGTCTTGGGTGTTACTTCTCATAGCCCGGCCCCCCTCCCCAACACCAGGGTTTGTAAGACATGCTGAGGAGACCCCCAACTCTCTCCCTCCCTCACTCCATCCATCTAACAAGTGTTCAGAGGAAAGGAATGCCAGAATCCGCCAAGAGTGACCTGATGTCACAATGTTTGCTTGAGGCTTTCTCTGGCTCCCCCTTTCTCATTCCATCCCTTGGGCTGTCTGTCACTCAGAGGAAGACATGGGGAGAGGGACTGAACCTGCCAGCCTAAAGGGAAAGGACCCCAAAGGGATATCTGGGATGAACTGTTCTGGGCTGGCCAATCCCAACGGTTTCAGTATGGAACACCTGAACTGACACCTTCTCATGGTCAACTGCAGTTCTAGTGTGTAGACCATCCTGGGAGGCTGGGTGGACGGCAGACTATGGGCCCTTGGGAGCTTCGAGACTGGGAGAGCCTACAGACTGCAGAGGGGACTTACCTGTTTTAGCTTCACTCAGCTCCTTCCACAACATGCAAAATGTACTCCTTAAATATGTTTAACTGGCTGCTCATTCCTAAGGTGAATTGGGAATGAAGTTTCACCTGTTATTTCCACCCAGACATATGTACTTTTGCTATGAATTAGGGATTTTTATATTTATCTTTGTTTCGCTGTTGGGTGGATATGAGGGTCTTCCAGCAAAAAGCAGGAGACTGGGGGGGCTGGGGATTGGCTGCCTCACAGCTGTTCCCTCCCATTGAGCAGAGGCTGGGCTAGCGGTGGGCATTGTTCATCCCAACTCTTTCGGGATGGTGCTGGAAGCTCACACTTGGAGCCTGGTCTTGGGAGCACACCTGCCCCACTCCACCAGGATTTGCTGGGGCTGGTTCCTGCCACCAGTGGATTCTCATGCCCCGGGCCAGAGAGAGAGAGAAAGGTGGACAGTCCAGTACCGTCGATGCACCACTGGTCAGTAAGTGGGTGGCTATTGACGAAGTGTCCGACCAGAGAGCTAGTAAGACACTAATCAACCTATTGATTCCTTATCTCCCCCTCCCCACCCTTCACCCACAATCAATGGGGCAACAGAGCCCAGCATTGAGGCCGCCAATTAACCACCTTGAGAACGAGCCGCCACGTGTAACATCTTCTGCTCCACTAGCCACAGCCAGTCAGCTCATCGATCCGGCCTCCAGACTGTGCTGCCCAGGGACAGGAAACCGAGGCCCAGCGCCGGAGAACCCCCAGTGTACTACCTCTTGCCCATCAATACTGATCTTGATTTTCTCCCAAGGAGACCTTTACCCTGCCTGGGATATGAGAGTGCCCAGAACTTCCTTCCCGCCTGTTCTGTCCCCCAGAACCTGCTCCCTTCCTTCCTCCTCCCGCTTCGGCTCGTTGCCTCTCGCGAGAAAAACCAGAAACCACCTATGTCTTTGTGTTTCTGAGCAGCTTGCTGGTCCTCTGTCTTCTCTCCACTCCTCTCCTGCAGCCTTCCCTCGCCGCCCACAGAACTTCAGCTCTCACCTCCTTTTCCCACTCGCCCTGCTTCCCAAACCTGTCCCGTCTGTGCCAAAGATCCCACTGAAGGCCTCGAACGTGCCCAGCACGAACCTTCCAGCCCTCCGGATTCATGGCCGGTACTGCTCGAGCTGCGGAGCCCGCTGGCCACCAACCCACTGGGGAGGCTGCCTTTCCGCCAGGTCAGTAGCAACCTGGGCTCAGTGACCTCAGGCCTCCTGACGTGAGCGACCTCCTCTGGCTTCCAGGACAGTCCAGGGAGAGGAGCTGGGCCCAGGGTCAGGATATGGGAGATTTCTCTGAGACAACAGGAGAGAGGAAAAGTTCCCTGCTGGGGTGAAGACAGGGAAGGAGAGCCTGGGGAGGGGTGGGGTTCAGCGATCACTAGCCAGCTTCTCCTCCCTCCCCCACCGCCCCCCAGCCTCTGAATCAATACATGTGGAATCTAATCTAATAACAGAGATTTAACGAGGGGATAATGCACGTGGAGCGGCCAGGCGCTTTGTCTCTGCTTTCATGCGGCAGCTGGGGCCCATTATCCGGGGACAATGCCCCATGCTAATCACTCCCTCTCTCCTCCGAGGGTTTGGGGAGGGGCGGTGGGCAAAGAGGGCAGCTCCTCCCTGATTAGAGGGGAGTGGAGGGGTGGGAGAGGGGGGAAGAAGTCGAGAAGGGTCTGGATGGGCTCCACACAATTGTCTTGACCCCACGCCAACTCCTCGGCCCTCTCCCCAGGCCCACACCGTCCGTCCTGACCAGTCAGGGTCAGGGAGCCCTAACTGCGCCCAAACAGCAGATAATTACCTATCAGCTGCAAGTCCCAGTGGCTGGGAGTTGGGTGGGTTGTGCTTTGTTTTTTTCTTTTTTTTCTTTTCTTTTCGCTAACTTGGCCCTCTATAATTTAAGCTCTCCCATAATGCTTGTGATTGGCCAGCCCTGACTGTCATGGTTAGAGAATTAAACCATAGTTTAGAGACCAAGAATACCCTCTGAAACACAGCCCCTTCTTCTCTCTCTCCTCTCTGGGACTTTATAAATGGACTTGACCTGCAGGAAGAGGTATGAGGGTAGACTGTAGCAAGAACTTCCTGAATCATCTTGACACGAATTAGATTGGGAGTCTGAAAGGGAAGGAACAGAATCTACTTTTTGAGAAGCCTTGAAAGAAGGAGCCCTGTATCTAGGTTGGGAAGTGACAGACCAGGGGGGGAAGATCTGCCTCGGTTTCCACTGTCAGAGCGCTAGTTGAAGGGAGCCCAATGCCTGCAGTGGTCAGTCCCATCCCTTTCTGAAACAAAGTTCCTGGGGGCCCTGTGGGTGTGCAGGGTAGCTGCCACAGACCCACGTCTTGGCCCCATCACACCCCCGCTGGGAAACCATGGCCGAGAACTCCTCTGTGCCTCCATCTTCTCATCTGCAAAGTGGGGATCGTGTTAGTGCCTGGCCTATTGGTATCGTGGGCACCATGCTCCCAACATGGGGCAAGAACCCAGGAAAGCATGAGGCTGGAGTTGAGAGATGGCTCATGGCGTATCACACTCTGTTTGGGTGAGAGCTCTCCCCAGGGAGACGAGGCCTTTGTCCTTCTCGCCCGTCTGCATTTCAGACATAGGCAGGGCGAGGTGAGCTGGTCACTCATCATAAGGCCAGTGGGAGCTCAAGTTCCTGTTCCCACCAGGCTGGATTCAGACCTCTGTGCCCTGTACCTTTGTGTCTCTTTTATCCCCATTACTGCCCCCCCTCCCTCACCCCGCCCATTCCCAGCAACTTTGCACCAAGTTCCTCCTTGAAACCACAGCTTTGAACTCCTGCTCTGGGAAGGTGTATGCATGCCTACCCTGATCCTGGCTAGGTTTCTCCCATTCCACTCCATGTGACCCTGTCTGCAAAGAGAACGAAACTGTTAGCAGAGGGACACACCATGCATATGACAGCAGGGACTGTGGGAACCTAGGGATTCACTTCCACGTGTCTGGGAGAACCCCACCCTCAAGACTTAGAAAGATCTAGCCTAAGGCCTGGACTGAGATGTCAATCTGGCCGGGGGAACCGCAACCCTGTCTTTCTGAAGTCTGTCCACAAGGTGGCAGCAAAGTCCAGAAGTTTTATGGACAAGTCTTGAAACATTTTATCACCCCCTTCCCTTCTTCCCCAGGGGCCTCTGAAGACCCCTTCAGGGCCAGCCCTTTGATTCCAGAGTGCTTGGTACCCTGTTCTGATGCTCTGGTCAGAGGCTGTCCCATTGCCGCCTCCCCCTGTCACACATCTGTGCACACCGATCCCTGAGGAACTGACCCGCTTGCTTCTGTGTCCACGCAAAGCCACACACTTTGTTTCTCCTCGGCTCTCTGCCTATGCAATGAAGATATTGCTCCCTGGGAGTGAAGAAGCTATTTTACCCAAACCCATACACGTACGGACTCATGGAGGACCCTTGGCCTTTCTCTTCTGCCCAGGTCTCCAGGTCCCCAACCCCAGCCCATCCCAAACTGGCTGAGATGGTTCTCCGTGGTCCCAGGAAAAACAGGAGAGAGGAAGGTGCTGCCCAGGGCAGGAGCTGGTTGGGGGACAGTACTCTGACAGGGGCAGTGGGACGTGGGGACACTTGCCGCTCGGCCCTGGAGTCAGCGGTGAAGAGGCGAACTTGGCCCCAAATACAGGGGAGTGGTAACGACGTTTTTACCCACCTCAGCACAAAGCCCAGATATTTGCTGTTGCCACAGCTAGCAAAGGACAGCAGTCTCCTGCTCCTGTAACAAATCACTAGTTAAAAAACACAAACGTATTATCTTGAAGTCCTGAAAGTCAGAAGCCCCACACCAGGGCTGTGGTCTTTGCAGAAGCCCTCGGGGAGAATCTGTTTTCTTGCTTTTCTCAGATTCTAGAGCCCACCTGTACTCCTTGGCTCGCGGCCCCTTCCCTGTCTCCAAAGCCAGGACTGGAAGAGCCCCAGACCTCTCTGCTTGGTCACGTCTCCTTGGCCTCTTCTGCTTCCTTCCCTCACAGAGGCCTTGACAGGTACAGCGGGCCCACCTGGATAAACCAGAATCATCTCCCCATCTCCAGGTCCTTAACTTCATCATAGCAGCCAAGTTCCTTTTCCCTTGTAGGGCGGCGTGATCACAGGCTCCGGGGCCTAGGAAGAGGACATCTCTGGGGGAACGGCCCCGTTCTGTCTACCACTGTGTGAGAGCTTGTGCAAACTGCTTAACTTTGCTCATCTGTAAAATCCGTTCAATCACAGCACCTGCCTCGCGGGATTGTTAACGAGGATTAAAAGAGCCAACATAAGTGAAGGGCCGGGCACAAAGTAAACGCTTGATGAATTTTAACTATGATTTTCTTATTGTTCGTATGCCTTAACCTAGAAGCTTCCCGCCCAGACCCCTGCACAGCCAAACAAGGTGTGGGGCCCCTCGGACCCATTTAATCAATACTATGTCAGGAATATACTTCCTCCTAGGTAATGTTCCTTGGTGCAGTCATTTACAGTGCTGTTGACTGTGTTACTTTATTGCTCGGGAGAAGGGACTGTGAAAGCCGAACCTTAAAGGCCGTGAGCCCAGGAGCCCAGCCTGGCAAGAGGCACAGGAACAGGCTGAGGCGGGCTCTCCCTTTGCCCTCCTCCCCGACTCGCAGTGTCTGCTCATTTCCCGGGTGGAAAGGCTCTTGACAGTGGTAAGGGCTTCTCAGGGCAAGAGGCATGAAACACGAAACAGGGTCTGAAGTCACTTCCCTTCTCCTGATCCTCCTTCTTTGTCTGAGCAAGTACTCAGAGGCAGGAGACTGGACAGGATGACCTCTAGACGACCTTCGCAGCTTAGGGTCTGGGAAATCCTGCCTTTCCAACCAGCTGCCACCGAATCATGGCCTAGGCTCCAGCTCTGCGCTCTGTCCCTTCCTGTCGGCTGACATATCCAACCCCCTTGCCCCTTTCACCCAGGGACTCATTTTTCTGGTTCTCACTAATGAAACGCAAATCCATCGGCCACCTGGGTTGGTCCTTGGGCTCAGCATTCCCACCAAGGGCTCCCTCCTCAAAAGCTTCGTGAGGGTGAGTGGGGTTGGTGCTACTACCTTAGCCTCAGCCCGCACACGCCTTTTCCACACCCCCGCCGATTTCTTTACAGTAACTGTAGTGCGCTTATTTATTGCCGAGTGATTTGCTTAGTGTTTAGGCAGGCTCCCGGCCTGTGAGTTTCCAAGGGCAGGTGTTTCTGGCCCGACTGGCCGCTCACACGGCGCCTGAAATGCAGCCCATGCTTTGTGCCTGGTGAGCGGATCAGTGAATGAACTGCAGCCGAGGGAGACGTTTCGATGTGACCGATCGGCCTCACACCGCTGGTTTGGGTGGGGAGCAGGGAGTTCCATACAAGGCAAAGACCCCGGGCAGCTGAAAGGGCCCTGGAGACTGTGGGGGTGGGGGGGCCATGAAGCTCCTGGAGCTGCTTCCTCAGCGGATCTTCTCTGAGACCCTTAAGAGAAAGAGGCCCGTTCTGCTAGAACGTGCACACTGGGCCGCAGCTGGTTTGGGGCTGTAGCTGCCGAAGTGGAGAGCTCCCGCCGTAGGGGCGACTGCTTCTTCCTCGGCTCCAGGCATCTGGGGCCAGGTGCATGCCCGCCCCGGGGTAGAGGCTTCATATCTGTGCAGTGAACAATGCAGGGGGCCACGTGGATCCTTGTTGAATTCGTTTCTGCTCGGATGACCATAGAATTTGTCACCTAGGCCAGAGCAGTTTTGTTTTGGACGCGGAAGCAGTATTCGTAATTGCTCGTGGACAGCCTGCCCGAAAGTGGGCTTGTCCTGGGCAAGCAGGAGGGATGGTCACCCTGGCCCCTTACAGGGCTGAGACCCTTGCCCAGGGCTGGCCAGCGGGCAGTCCTTCCACTCCCACAAGTTCTAGAGACAAGAGATCTCGGGCTGGGGGAGGGGAGGCGAGGCCTCCTCACTGCCCTTTGACCACTCTGGGCTCACGGTTTTCCTCCTGAGGTTGGCCTCAGAGGTCGGAAGGATTTCCTGTGGGTCACAGGTCAAATGCCTCATTCCTGAGCAGAGCGACGCGGAGTCCAGGGCTGGCCTCTGCCCTCCCACCCCCGAGAA
Organism: Ailurus styani; assembly: GCA_002007465.1. Taxonomy (NCBI): domain Eukaryota; kingdom Metazoa; phylum Chordata; class Mammalia; order Carnivora; family Ailuridae; genus Ailurus; species Ailurus styani. The sequence goes on from LNAC01000069.1 coordinate 3,510,611, forward strand.
GAGGGGTGGGCTGATCGGGGAGTGGGAAGCAGTGTGAGGCAGGCCCAGACAGGCAGAAAGGGGCTCCGAGGACCCCACCCCCATCATCCAAAGGGCTTGGTTCCACCGACCCCGTTGACCCCCCTCACCCCCCATCCAGAGTTGCTGCCTTGTGCTCTTGTGTGGGGTGGGTGGGATACAGTGAGGAGGGCGTGCTGCTGACAGAGGGGACGTGCCCCACAGGGTTGAGAGTTTGCTAAATGGGGCTGGACTGACAAGGAATCCTCAGATGAACCACAGCCTTGAAAGTCTACTTTTCATTAATAATCTGTGTTTACGGAGGAGGAAACCCCTATGCCCCCCTTCAGAGTAGAGAGGAAGAATGCTTGTGTTGCTAAAGGGGGAAATGGATTTGGTGTTCCCCAGAGTTTGGGAATAGAACAGAAATCCTCCTGGGGCCAGGCCATAGATCAGCAGGAGCTCCCCTGAAGCGCCTGATGTCAAGGAGATGGTGGGAAATGGGGGTGGGATAAGAGGTGCAACCCTGCAGGTCTACTGCAGTGTGTGCTGGGATTTGGGGATCAGCCTCATCATCCCTGGCATGCACCTGGATCCCAGTTTCATGGGGCTGCTGTGTCACGTTGCACAGGTTGTGCACTGTACCACTCTAGTGGCATCATTTCCATGAACCCCAATATGAATGGAGCCTCTGGAGTTATGCCACTCAGAAAGCTGTCATGAGCTTTTACCCATGCTAGTCCCTCTACCTAGAACGTCTTTCTAGCTAGATCTGCTTTTNTTATGCCACTCAGAAAGCTGTCATGAGCTTTTACCCATGCTAGTCCCTCTACCTAGAACGTCATTCTAGCTAGATCTGCTTTTTTTTTTTTTTTTAAAGATTTTATTTATTTATTTGATGCAGAGAGAGATTACAAGTAGGCAGAGAGGCAGGCAGAGAGAGAGGAGGAAGCAGGCTCCCTGCTGAGCAGAGAGCCCAATGCGGGCCTCGATCCCAGGACCCTGGGATCATGACCTGAGCCGAAAGCAGAGGCTTTAACCCACTGAGCCACCCAGGCGCCCAAGATCTGCTTTTGATCTTAGCTTCATTCTCAGTGCCTCCTTCCCACATGCACAGTACACCCACACATCTGTTCCACATTTACTACGTGGAATTGCGGCAATCTGCTTTGCTGTCCGTTGTCTCCACTCGTCCTCCCTGCCACCTTGCCGACACAGTACCTGTAGTGTCCAGGAGGGTCCTTACAGCAATGAATGGGAACATGACGACCAGGCCTGGGGAGCAAGCCACCACTCGGTCCTGGAGACAGGGCGGGCTCCTAGGAATGAAATGACAGTGGTCCCTGTCCTGAAACCACCTGGGAACTGGGACCCAGACCCTCTTTCTGGTTGGTCATTCCCTCCCGTCCCCTTCTCCCTCCCTCTCATTCTCCAGTGATGGGGATTTTAAAGGCTCTTTTGACTCTCTCTGCTGTAATAAGAAACCAGCAATTAACTATTATAAGGCTGTTTTACAATCGTGTGGAAGCCCCTTTTATCCACTTTGCTTTAAATGGTTATATCTTTTATCCCTAGTTTTCAGGAATATAAAACTTAACAGCGTTTGCTGCAAACCTTCATACTTTGCTTTACAGTTTATCGTTCCCTCTGCAGATATATCTTTCACATAAATAAGACTTTCATCTGTACAGTGCTGGGCTGGGCCCACTGTGGAGCTCCATGCTCTCATCAGCCGGACTCACCTTGGACACAAGGTGATTCACACGGAGCCACTAGCCTGGTTGCCTGCCATTGGTCCCTTGTCCTCTGATCAGGGCTGGCCCAGCAGCCCCGCCAGGAAGGAAGGCATGAGCCCCGGGGAGATGGAGACATGAGGGGGAATCCCGGGGTGGGGGTGCTCCCCCTCCCTCTGTGCCTGATCTGAGGGTTGGGTCTCCACAAACAGCGGCCAAGGGTGTCCTGTCTTCTCCGGTCCTTGCATAAGGAAGTCCTGCCAGAAAGTACCGAGGGAGAAGCAGCAGTAAGCTTTGCCAGAGCCCCCCCACAGCATGCCTGGAGCAGGGCACAGACCAAGTTAATAGGTAACCCATGCCCTGGCCTTCCCGAGGCATCCGCCTGAGGGACCCTGAGCTGAGGCTCCGTCTGGAAGAGCCAAGGTGGCAGGGAGGACCATGCAGGCCATGCTGTCTCCAGGGGACTTCCCCAAGTTTGAACCGATTTTCTGTTTTTCAGTGTGGAGTGTCTATATCAAACGCAAACATGGGTGGCACCTCACGTGGGGGCCCGAAGCACTGCCCCTGGGCCCCCAAGGGCAGTGAGGCATCGGCCGGCGCTCCGCGCTCACACTGCCCTCGGCGGCAGCCTGGGCGCCCAGGCCACGCCTTCTGCGGGCCGCTCCGGGCCAGTGACTCAGGGTGGCAGGGGTGCCGGGGACGGGGACGCGTCTCATGGCCAGCTGGCTGCAGAACTCCTCAGTGGCCGTGTCCGATCTTGCTTCTACTGCGCGGCCGTCTGGGCAGACGCCCTTCCTCTCCCGCACTCAGACTTGCAGAGCAGACTGACCGCAGCCCCGCCGGGCCCTGACCCACCCTCCACAGTCCCTTGCAGCCTTTTCCCCTAATAAAATCCTGCGCATTTAATCCCATATTGGCAGCTGATTCTCACAGGACCTGGGCCAGCGCACCTCTCATCTGCATAAGGAGGGACAGTTGTATACACCGGCGTTGCTGACTGAGGTTTTGTGCCTACGTGTTGTGTATGTAGGACAGCTGCTAGAAAGACAGACAGACAGACAGGGAGACGGCGTTTATAAGCAACACTGGAAGCAAATGTATACGGATCTCTAGGTATTGACATGTAGGTGTGTATTAATCACTAGATACAAATATACTTTTTTAAAAAGACTATTTTTTTTAAAGATTTTATTTATTTATTTGACAGAGAGAGAGCACAAGCAGGGGGAGTGGCAGGCAGAGGGAGAAGCAGGCTCTCCGCCGAGCAAGGAGGCCGATGCGGGACTCGATCCCAGGACCCCAGGATCATGACCTGAGCCGAAGGCAGCTGCTTAACCCACTGAGCCACCCAGGTGTTCCAAGACTCTTATTTTAAAGCAATCCTGGATTCACAGCGAAATGAAGTGGAAGGTACAGAGATTTCTCACATACTCCCTTCCCCCGGCCCCGTACACGTAGTCTCCTCCATTAGCAACATCCGCTGCCACGTAGTGTAAATGTTACCATCCATGAACCTACCCTGACTCACCATAATGACAGAGTCCCCCGTCTTCGTCAGGGTTCACTTGTGCTGTTGTACGTTCTGTGGGTTTGGGCAGATGTGGGATGACATGTACCTGTCATCCTATTGTAGCTTCACTGCCCTAAAAATCCTCCGTGCTCTGTCTGTCCATCCCTCCTGCACCCCCACCTCCTAGCAACCGCTGATCTTTTTAATGGCTCCATAGTTTTGCCTTTTCCAGATGTCACATGGAATCAGACGGTATAAATACACTTTTAAAATTGTATTCATCCTACACTTAGGAACCAGTCGCTAGTTAGCCAGCAATGTTCATGTGTGGAGGAAGAGATGGATGTGTAGCCATAACAACAATGGTCTTACACACACACACACACACACACACACACATTTTTATTTATATGTGTGATCTCACTTAATTCTTGCAACTCCACGAGAGAGATCATTTCGATCTGTGTTTCACTGATGTGACAACGGAGGTCAGGAGAGGTTTTCCAGTAGCAGGTGGTCGAACTTGGACTTGTGTGTCGGTAGCTGTGCGGGTGTGTGAAGCGAGATGACAAGCGTGCGTGAAGGAGGACGAGGTGGGACTAGATGGGTAAGTAGACCTCGCTGAACATATGTGAGGACAGATGTGCAAACCTTTCCCCCACAATCAAGACCTCTTGTCTGTAACTCAGGACTCAGGATGTGGCTGTGTTTAAACTTGAGCTCAGAACAGTCTTCTGTCTCAGTAAACATCCTTCACTGCTCAGCAGGTCAAAACCCGCTGCCTCTTCCTACCACTTACCTTGTTGCCTGGATACCAGGAAAGCCAGTCCCTACTCCGGACATCAGTCCTAGCACTTGGCATCCATAGCAGATAGTAAGAGGTATATAACTGTATTTTGTATAACTGTCCTCATGGCTCCTTTTCAAAATAAAATGGCTCTCCTTAGAGACCTCCTACTGGTCCAATCCAGTGGCCACAGCTCACTGCTTGTCTTGACCACTCTCTCCCTGAATCTTCTCCAAGGCTCCCTTGATACATGCTGTTCTGCCGTCTGGACACCCTGTTTCTCGATTCCTTCCAGGCTGTTCTTTGGCCACTCCACAGTAGACACCACCAGCTGACGGACAGTCTTCTACCAGCGTGTTCCAGTCTCCTAGACACTGATGGGGTCCTGATTTTGCTCAGGCATCTTTCCTCCTCTGAGTGGCAGTGTTTTTGCGAGGCGTTGAGCCCAGTCCTCCGAGATGAATCCCAGTTAGTCTGAGCCACTGGTTCTCCCAGGACGAGCGCAGCATCAGCCTCCCCTGGGAACTCATCCGACACTCAGACCAAATTCAAGTCCTCAGACTGCGCTCCAGACCTTCTGCGCCGGAAGCTCTGGATGGGGCCCAGCGACGTGCATTTGAACCAGCCCTTTCCTTGTAAGGACACCAGTCAGACTGGATGAAGGCCCACCTTACTCCATTGTGACCTTATCTTATCTTGATTACATCTGCAAAGATTCTATTTGGAAATCGGTTTACATTCTGGGGTCCTGGGAGTTAGGACTTCTTTTTTTTTTTTTTTTAAGATTTTATTAATTTGACAGAGAGAGAGAGCACAACCAGGGGAAGCGGCAGGCAGAAGGAGAGGGAGAAGCAGACTCTCCACCGATCAGGGACCAAACACAGGGTCCTGATTCCAGGATCCTGGGATCATGACCTGAGCCAAAGGCAGATGCTTAATGGACTGAGCTACTCAGGTGTCCCAGAAGTTAGGATTGCAATGTATCTTTTGGGAGCCAGAATTCAATTTAAAATAATCTTCTAAAAAATTATTTTATCTTAGGGGCACCTGGGTGGCTCAGTTGGTTAAGTGTCTGCCTTCAGCTCAGGTCATGATCTCGGGGTCCTGGGATTGAGCCCCAAGTCTGGCTCCCTGCTCAGCGGGGAGTCTGCTTCTCCCTCTACTCCTCCCCCCTGCTCATGTGCTCTCTGTGTCAAATAAATAAATAAAATCTTAAAAATCATTTCATTTTAATGCATTTTTTTTACTCTGAGAAAAAAGAGTTTATTTTACCTTTTGTTACAAAGGCACAGAAGTCATCTGAGACCTCAGATATTAACCCACCACATTTTAATGTCGCACAGCTAACGTGCAACTTCGCACAATTATTAACATTTACAGGATGGCTTTCCAACAACCCGTAATGAGTTATAGATTCTTTCTATAAATAATAATTAAAAGAAACACCAGACCATAGACCAATATAGGAAAAACAAAAGGGACCTGAAAATTCCTGCAAGGGCAGTTTTGTTTCTTGAGAGGAGTAAGACTAACAGCGAGTCCACTGCCGGCCACAGGCACAACGGACCCGGTTTTGCCAAAGAAGCATTTTAATGCATTTATATAAAAATGCTAAAAGCTGAGAAAATCTTATAAGAAGAATAAGAGAATTGGAAGATTTACATATACCAGTTATCAAGACTTCTCACATCATTACAGTAATCAAGACAGACTGAAATAGGAACAGCCATAAATCTACCAGTGGAACCAAATAGAAAGTCCAGAAACAAGCAGGGATACTTGGTTTATGGCAGAGACGACACCTCCACAGTGATGGTAGACGGATAGTCTTTTGGACACGGTGGGTGTCTATGCCTCACATCTATCGCACCCATCCATCCTAGGGGGAGTGTAGATCTAAAAATGTAAGGTAAGGGAGCCTGGGTGGCTCAGTTGGTTAAGCAACTGCCTTCGGCTCAGGTCATGACCCTGGAGTCCCAGGATCGAGTCCCACATCGGGCTCCCAGCTCCACGGGTCGTCTGCTTCTTCCTCTGACCTTCTCCCCTCTCATGCTCTCTCTCACTCTCTCTCTCTCTCTCTCTCAAATAAATCAATAAAATCTTTAAAAAAATAAAAATGAAATGTAAACGAATAAGGCTTTTAAGAGAAAACAGAGCGTCTTTATGATCCTGCAGCAGTGGATGATTTTTTAAGCTGGGCACAGGGCGCATGAGCTATCGTGGAAGTCTGTGACGTTGGTGGCCCTCAGTGAACCTCCCCCGGCTGTAGTCACACCTCTAGTCCCCTCGCCCGCATGCGGGGCTGGGTTGGCGACTTTACATGACCCACAGAATTGTGTGGCAGGAGTGACGGGGTGCTAGTCCCAGCTCCAGGAAGAGCTGTCACTCAGAACTCAGCTAAGGATTCAGGACCCCAGAGGGAACTCTTACCACTTTCCTCTGGGATTCCTCACGGTAATGGTAGCATCCCAGCTTACCTCCCATCCCTACTGACTCAGGAACCTCGAGAAGCCCAAGCCTCCAGGGTGATTCGTCAGCAGCACGGCACCCCCCAAACCTCTGGTCATTATCCTCGAAGCTGACCGATTTCCCAGACTCCAAGCCCTATCTTCTCTCGCCTGAGGCTTCCAGTCCATAGCCAGCTCACTCCCTTACACCTCCATGTCTGTCTTCTGAGGACACAGCCTCCCTTACAGTCCTCTCAGGTTGTTCTGAGGGGGAGGCCCCCAAGATGCAGATGTAACAAGTTCTCAGTGATGCTCATGCTGCTGGTCAGGGGGTCCTAACTTGAAAACCACTGCCATTGTCCTTATGAAATCACCGTCCCGTGCACACCGTCAGCTCTCGGGTCGCTCCCTCGCGGCTACGCCCCTGGCGAAGCCACCACTGGCTGAGCCCAACCACCCACATTCTCTGCTTCCCTGGATGAGGAGCTGAACAATCTCACAGAAAATCAAACTGAGCTGATGGGATTTCCTATAAATCCGTGGCTGCAAAATACAACGGGCACTGGACACCCCTTGGGCAAACCTACATTTCTCTTCTTGATTTCTCACTCTCCAAATAGTTATTTTATTATTTCCTCTTGTTTTGCAAACCTCCCACACATCTTCCACTCCACTTCTTATTGAGACCTCATTCTTTCATTCACGGGGAAAATAGGAGCCATCAGAAGGAGACCCTTCATCTCAAGAACACCAAGGCCGCAGGTGAGCTACACCTGTTCCCAAGTTCTCACGGGTTAGAGTGGAGGGAGGGGGGCGCTTTCAGAGGCCACACCCTCTCTTGTGCTCTGAGTCCTGCCCTCGTCACCTTCTCGAGGACTTTGCTACTGCAATTACCTTTCCTTTGCTCTGCATCTCCAAGCAACCGCATCTACTGGAACATTCTCGGGAATGAACAGGTTCCAGTGTCTCCTACTATTAAGAAAACACTAAAAATTAAAAAAAAAAAGAAAACACAAAAACGAAGAAACTTTCTTCGAAATTGCTCCAAAGAGAAACCTCTCAAATAGTTTTCATATTTCCTTTTCCTAATTCCTTACCTTCAATTCTTTTTTTGTTTGTTTAAGATTTATTGATTAATAGGAGAGAGAGAGCATGAAGGGGTGGGTATGGGGAGGGGCAGAGGGGAAGGGTAAGAGAGAATCTCAAACAGACACTATGCTAAGTGCAGAGCCGACCTGGGGCTCAATCCCATGACCCTGAGATCATGACCTGAGCCGAAATTAAGAGTCATATGCTTAACCAACTGAGCCACCCATAGTCCTCCTTCAATTCTTTCTTTAATGTAGTCTGGCTTCAACAGCCATCACTCCTGAGAGTCTGTCCTTGTCAAATTTACCAGTAGTCGAACACAAATGGCCAATAGCATGTGAAATAGTCATCTGGGAAATGCAAATTGAAACCACAACGAGATTCCATTTCATACTCCTCAGCATGGCTAAAATTAAAAAGACAGGCAATAACCAGTGACCGTGAGCATGTGGTAAAATCGGAATGCTCAGACACAGCTGCTGAGAATAGAAAAGGGTTTAGCCACTTTGGAAAATAGTTGGGCAGCTTCTCAAAATGTGAAACACAGTTAGCATAGGACCCAGCAATTCCACTCTAGGTGTGGACCCTAGACAAATGAAAATGTATGTCCAAAGAAAAACTTGCAATGTTCATACCAACATAGTTCATAAGAGCTGAGACATGGAAACAACTCAAGTTTCCATCAACTGATGTATGGTAATTAAAAGGCAGCCTATCCAGACAATGGAATATTATTCACTCACAAAAAGGAATGAAGTAGTGATACACATTGCAATATAGATGCAACTTAGAGTCATTACACTCAGCTATAGGAGCCAGATGGAAAAGGCTACAGACTGTATGATTCTATTTACAGGAAATGTCCAGAAAAGACAAATCTATAGGGAGAGAAAGCACATTAGCAGCTGCCTGGAGCTGGGATTGGGTAGGGGTGGGAAGGAGAAAGAGGAGTGACTGCTGGGAGGTATGAGGTTTCTTTTCAGAGCCATAAAAATGTTCTAAAATTAAATCCTGCTGATGGCTGCCCAATTCTGTGAATATACTAAAAATCGCTGTACTGTACACTTTACATGAGCGAATATTGTGGCATGTGAATTGTATCCCAATAAATCTGGGGTCTTTTAAGTCATTTAAAAAAAGCATTAGCAGCCCTCACACTTCCTTTTCCCCATCGCACACTTCTTGGCTCTTCAGCCTCACCAGAGAGTCTACCATACCCTCCCTCCCTCCCCACCTTGCTTTCTGGGACTTCCCGCCCCCTCCCCCCACCGATTCTCCCAC